>OX123186.2:106765191-107365191 GCA_944739405.2 Euclidia mi | reverse complement strand
TGTTGGCCATGGAGCGCCGCATGGCTCGTGATCCGGAGCTCAGACAGAAGTACATTGAGTTCATGAGGGAATATGAACAATTGGGACACATGTCTGTGTCAAATTTGGATTGGCGTTCGGTGGAGCATTACTTTCTCCCGCATCATGCGGTATTGAAGCCATCAACTGGCAAGCTGCGCACCATGTTTGATGGTTCTGCGCAGACTTCAACAGGCGTATCCTTGAACCAGTGCTTGCATTCTGGTCCCAAGTTGGTCAAGGACCTTTGTGACGTCATCACCAGCTTCCGACGACATCAGGTTGTCTTTGTAGCCGACATAAAAATGATGTTCAGGCAGACTATTATCCACCCTGATGACCGTCGCTTCCAGCTGATCCTTTGGAGAGAGTCTCCTCGTGATCCCATGGTCGTCTACGAGCTCAATACTAATACGTACGGGTTAAGGTCAAGCCCCTACTTGGCAATACGTTCTCTTTGGGAGCTCGCAGACCGCGAAGGCCTACGTTTCCCACGAGCCTCTGCCATCTTGAAGGACGATATTTACGTCGATGACATTTGCTCGGGCGCCTCCACAGCGGACGAGGCGATCCTCCTGCGGGACGAATTGATAGGTATTTTGGCCTCCGCTGGTTATGAGTTGCGTAAATGGATTTCCAACTCACCAGCGCTTTTGGAAGGCTTGCCAGAGGATCATCAGCAAGATCCACATTTGTTTGAGATTGTTGACAACCCCGCCATGATGGCTGTTCTAGGCGTTCAGTACAGACCAGTCCAAGACATCTTTACGTATAACGTAGACTTGAAATTGCCTTGTTCTTGGACTAAACGTCTCGTGTTGTCTACTGTCGCCAGAACCTTTGATTCGAACGGTTGGATTTGTCCTATCATATTTTGGGCAAAATGCTTCTTGCAGAAGCTTTGGACAGCAGGATTGACCTGGGACGAACCTCTACACGGCACTCTTGTTGAGGAATGGACCTCTTTTGTATCCTCACTTCCTGCCGTCAATGAGATCTCCTTGCCTCGTCCCATCCTTCCTCCGGGAAGTACAACGCCACCCTTCACGGGTTTTGTGACGCCTCGGAACGTGGTCACGCGGCCGTGGTGTACTTGCGCACAGTCAGTGCCTCAGGTCAGGTGAGAGTCTCCCTGATCATGGCGAAGAGCAAGGTAGCACCCCTTCGGACATCTCTGACCATTCCGAAATTGGAGCTCTCGGGAGCAGCCCTACTTGTACGCTTGTTGAATCACGTGTCCAGTACCTTGGGTAAAAGCATTTGCATTAATGGGACCTACGCCTGGACAGACAGCCAAATTGTTCTTTGTTGGTTGAAGGCTTCTGTCCACACCTTGGAGGTATTTGTCGCTAATCGCGTTTCTCAAATTCAGAAATCCGAAGTCAAACTTGTTTGGAGACACGTGCCAGGTGAGCTCAACCCCGCTGATTGTGCCTCGCGCGGATGCTTGACGCCTAGTTTGATAGGTCATTTGCTATGGTGGGGTCCGAAATGGTTGAGTCAACCAGAAACTGATTGGCCTCGAACGCCAGTTTTGAATACTTCTAATTTGCCGGGTCTACGAACACTCGCTCTTGAGACGGTAGAATGCGCCTTCGACCCCGATTTTTTGTTGAATCGTTACAGCTCCCTCGACAAGTTGTTAGGTGTCACTGCTTGGATAAAGCGTTTTGTTTTTAATTTTAGGCACCCACAACAGAAACGACTGACACCGTTTCTCTCACCACAGGAACGACAGGAGTCCCTCACCTTTTGGGTTCGTTCTGTGCAATTGGCGCATTTTGAAAAGGAGATTGCTATCCTTAAATCAGGGAGATCGAAATTGTCGGGAGCTGTCTCTAAGTTGAACCTCTTTTTGGACGATACGGGTCTCTTGCGCGTTGGAGGGCGTCTCAAGAATGCCAACCTCCCTTACGGAGCACGTCACCCCCTTTTGTTACCTAAGGACGGTCATTTGGTACGCTTGTTGGTAACTGACCGTCACCTTAAAAATTCGCATGCTGGTTGTAATGCGCTCTTGGCCATTTTGCAACGCGAGTTTTGGATTTTGTCTGCACGAAGAATAATTCGGAGTGTAGTCTTTCGCTGCATCCCTTGCTATAAGCTCAAGGCTTCTACCATGCAGCCCTTGATGGGAGACTTACCGGCAGATCGCGTAACTGAAAGCAGGACGTTTGACGGTGTTGGCACGGACTTCGCTGGTCCCTTTTTGGTGAAAACGTCGACACTTCGAAACAGCAAGACTGTTAAGGCCTACTTGTGTGTTTTTGTTTGCCTCTCCACAAAGGCCGTTCATTTGGAACTGGTCTCCTCGCTTATGACCGAGGCGTTTGTAGCCACATTTGACAGATTTGTATCCCGCAGAGGGCTGCCTTCCTTGATCTGTTCTGACTGCGGCACTAACTTCAAGGGCACGTATAATTATTTGAATGAAGTTGTTAATTTTCTTGAAACCAACAAGGCTGATATAGGTGATAGGCTTGCCCGACGTGGGATAAATTGGTTGTTTTCCCCACCAAATTGTCCACACTGGGGTGGTATATTTGAGGCCGCCGTAAAATCGGCCAAAACACACTTGCGCAGGACAATCGGTGAGTCTGTCCTTACATTTGAGGAACTCGCAACTGTGTTTTGTAAGATTGAGGCCGTTTTGAACTCTCGGCCATTGTGCCCGATCTCCTCAGATCCGAATGATTTGGAGGCCCTTACGCCGGGCCATTTTTTGATTGGTCGCCCACTTGTCGCCTTACCTGAGTACCCCTATATTGATACGAGACCTGGTTGTCTCTCGCGTTTTGAATTGGTACGCCAGATTACTCAGAGCTTTTGGAAACGCTGGAATTTGGAATATTTGCACATACTCCAGCAACGCGTTAAGTGGACCGACAAGACCGATCCATCCAAGATTGGTGACCTCGTTTTGATCAAGGAGGCTAACCTTCCGCCACTCAGATGGCGCAGGGGGCGCATCCTTCGTTTGGTACCTGGGGCTGATGGAGTTCCCCGATTTGCTGAGGTCTTGGTGGACGGTTCGATTCTGAGGAGAGCGGTTGCAACATTGTCACGTCTACCAACCGATTAGCGGACCGGTAGGCCGGTCCGGGGCGGGTGGATGTTTGAAATAGAATTAGTTTTTATTATAAGTCAAATCGATTATATCGATTGAGTAACATTTTGTTTAGTCTATTGAAAATTTCTGACAATGGTCACACTGAACTGTCACTTCCGTTCTTGCCTTGAAAAATTTATCACGCCGGTCTTGGTCGTCTCGTACGTAAAATATCGCCTTTTGAATTAACGCGAATTGAATTAACTTGTATAATTGAACTAAATTGAGTAAACCGTCTTGAATGCCGCCTGATCTAGTGCTGGCAACGGTAAATTGTGATAAAAGCCATTGTGAACTATTGATTGACATTTGTGAAAATTGTGAATCCGGTATCGACGTCCACGTGCCAACGTGTCTTGAAAACGTCGCGTTTGCAGCTTAATAGCTAAGTATAAGATACTTCATTCATTTATTTTGGCCAATATACTTGTATGAATGTGTCTAATTTAGCTCAAGCCTGACATCAGTAAAGATATCGGGTAAGTGAAATATAATATTGATAGTTGTAATTTGGATTTCAATTCATCACTGTGCAACGCAGTGCATTGTGTCTGGATCATTGTCTATCGTGGTCAGGTAGATGTATTACACCTTGCACTGCAACTCTGTCCTGAAAATCCCTACCTGCCTGCGGTAATTCTAGACATAATTTTTGATAGCAAGAGCGTGGTTAACTGTGCCTATATTGTAAACTTGTATCTGAGCTAAGCATCTCATTTCTTAACAGGTTAACAGTGTTGTAGTGTTCTCAGGTCAGTATTGTCTAAAATACATAATATTTAATTGTATAAGTTGACCTAGATAATTTGAAACACATTGTCACACATAACCTCAATCAGTAATTGTTGATTTGTATTGTTGAAAAATCTAACTTAAATTTGTTGTTGCATTAATAAGTCAGTTTGTTTGGATACATAACAGCTGTATGTATCAATAAATTTAGTAAATTTAGTTTATTGCATATATTCATAAACATTATAACAACCAACTTGACCTTGCCACTTGGGCGGGTCACATTAATAAACTTTGTTTTGTTATAATATAGATAACTAGCTGCTGCCCGCGACGTCGTCTGCGTGAACGCTAATACAGCACCTAACTATTAAGTAAATACCTATCATTATACCTTTTAAAATAACATTTATTTACCCGTTTCTTCTTTATATCTCATACCTGCAGAAAGTGTAATAACAGAGGGAGACTGTCTTTTGTAAAATTGACCTTCAAAAAGTGCTGATTTTCAGCCTGCTTTGAATAAATGACTTTATGGTGATTCTGCTGAATTAAGTCATAAGTTGTGACTGAAGCAGATGGAGAAAATAAGGAATACATAATAGGGTAAAATACATACTTATAGGACTTCTCGATACACAACATTAGTGGTTTGGCTCTCCGCAGCCAAAATGTAAAGAGAGTCAGGACTGGTGACGCGGAAGAAAGCGACGTACAGGACACCCGCTGCCCTCCGTGTCACAGTCACACAGTGTTTATAGAGGTGTAGACCACTTCATTCACCTCAATTTCCGAGAGAATGCATTCATCAATTGCTACAGCCAGATCATTTTTGGGTGTCAAAATAGGCTGGTTCTAAGCTGGATACAACTCTACTGAGAGACTCTGGAAGCACCACCTGTCCACCTCTCTCCTCTGGTAGAGTGACTTCGTCAAGACTTAGAAAGACATCTTAGAATTGTTGAGCACGTGCATTGACGCCAAGCTGAGCTCTCATATTAATGGTCAAGCGCATCATACGAACTCGTGACCGCAACAAAGATAATTTCAACGAAGCACTCACCTTGTCCGTGTAGTAACGGATTAAGAATACGGAATGTCAACACCCCATATCATCAAATGGGTGTCGTAAGAGCCGACAGAGGGAGCATATTATGCAGAGAACAGCACTGTAAGAGAAGGAAAACTTGATACAAACCCTATACCAACCCGTTTGGCCAGCGTGGTATAGTAGGCCGATTCCTCGTTTCAAAGGAGAGGCCTAGTCCAGCAGTGGACTGTTAAAAGCTGATGATGATGATGACTCACCTCGTCAGCCCTCGATCCCCGCATCATCACGGGAAGTGTTTGTCGGGAATCGTCACTGAACAGAACTGTGACCACCCATTAAATGCTCGTTCCTGCGGATGTCATGCTGTGTTTGTTTCAATATATTGAAACTATTAATTTTGTTGGACAGTGGATACCTGTCACTTGCCTGCACTTGCAGTAAACAGGCTAATACTTTGTTGGTTTCAAGGAATTAACAAATCTTAAGTTTTGATTGTTAATATGATTAAACGCTTGTCCGGGCTCTTTTGAAATTTTGATTATGTCAGCTATCAAGGACTTGCGTGCGGCTGCTGGTGCTATTGCATCAGATTTGCGCTGGATTGCCTCGGCCAGTGCCTTAGTGAACCGGCCTGATCGCCACCAGGCCTTACTTCAAAGGTACGAGCGGATCAATGATCGCCTGGCAAGTGTGGAACAGCAGTTCCGCACTTTCAGCGCTTGCTGTCTCGAAGTGTCAGTCACTGATTTCACTGCTGACCAGCGAAATAAGGTCAGCGAAGACTATGCCCAGGTCTTAGACCTGTATGATGCTGTCTCCAATACTGCGAGACAACTAGTTGCCGATGGGGAAGGGCAACCCGGCCTGAAGCAGGAGCTTCCTTGGTCAGCACCGGGGCTGGTGAGTAGGCTCCCTACTTTGGACCTCCCCCATTTTGATGGATGCCTAGGAAGCTACCTGGGCTTCATTAATTTGTTCGACAGCCTGGTCAATGACAGGGCTGACCTTCGGCCAGCACAAAAATTGGCATATTTAATGTCGGTTCTGGATGGGGAGGCTAAGGGCCTCATCCAGCATCTACCCGTGTCTGACGAGGCGTACCAGACGGCTCGGGACCTAATCACCCGTAGGTACCATAATAAGCGTGGCCTCGCCGACACGCACATCGAGCAGATTTTGGGTTTGCCGACGCTCACCCGGGTCTCTGGGTTGCGCACCCAACTTTTGAACCCGCTTTACTTCAACGCCCCCTCAAGCTGCCCGTTTGAATCCAGAACATGAGGAGTGCGAGCTGTTCTTCCAGAACAACACTGGTCGACTCCGTTCTGGATCATTACGAGGCTACCCTTCCTGTCTGTTCGGCCTCCGCTTGGTGAGTCACGACCTTTAGCCGAAAAGAGGTTGTTGGCCATGGAGCGCCGCATGGCTCGTGATCCGGAGCTCAGACAGAAGTACATTGAGTTCATGAGGGAATATGAACAATTGGGACACATGTCTGTGTCAAATTTGGATTGGCGTTCGGTGGAGCATTACTTTCTCCCGCATCATGCGGTATTGAAGCCATCAACTGGCAAGCTGCGCACCATGTTTGATGGTTCTGCGCAGACTTCAACAGGCGTATCCTTGAACCAGTGCTTGCATTCTGGTCCCAAGTTGGTCAAGGACCTTTGTGACGTCATCACCAGCTTCCGACGACATCAGGTTGTC
Source organism: Euclidia mi (assembly GCA_944739405.2). Taxonomy (NCBI): domain Eukaryota; kingdom Metazoa; phylum Arthropoda; class Insecta; order Lepidoptera; family Erebidae; genus Euclidia; species Euclidia mi. Next base: position 107,358,574 of record OX123186.2, on the reverse strand, counting down.
TTTGTAGCCGACATAAAAATGATGTTCAGGCAGACTATTATCCACCCTGATGACCGTCGCTTCCAGCTGATCCTTTGGAGAGAGTCTCCTCGTGATCCCATGGTCGTCTACGAGCTCAATACTAATACGTACGGGTTAAGGTCAAGCCCCTACTTGGCAATACGTTCTCTTTGGGAGCTCGCAGACCGCGAAGGCCTACGTTTCCCACGAGCCTCTGCCATCTTGAAGGACGATATTTACGTCGATGACATTTGCTCGGGCGCCTCCACAGCGGACGAGGCGATCCTCCTGCGGGACGAATTGATAGGTATTTTGGCCTCCGCTGGTTATGAGTTGCGTAAATGGATTTCCAACTCACCAGCGCTTTTGGAAGGCTTGCCAGAGGATCATCAGCAAGATCCACATTTGTTTGAGATTGTTGACAACCCCGCCATGATGGCTGTTCTAGGCGTTCAGTACAGACCAGTCCAAGACATCTTTACGTATAACGTAGACTTGAAATTGCCTTGTTCTTGGACTAAACGTCTCGTGTTGTCTACTGTCGCCAGAACCTTTGATTCGAACGGTTGGATTTGTCCTATCATATTTTGGGCAAAATGCTTCTTGCAGAAGCTTTGGACAGCAGGATTGACCTGGGACGAACCTCTACACGGCACTCTTGTTGAGGAATGGACCTCTTTTGTATCCTCACTTCCTGCCGTCAATGAGATCTCCTTGCCTCGTCCCATCCTTCCTCCGGGAAGTACAACGCCACCCTTCACGGGTTTTGTGACGCCTCGGAACGTGGTCACGCGGCCGTGGTGTACTTGCGCACAGTCAGTGCCTCAGGTCAGGTGAGAGTCTCCCTGATCATGGCGAAGAGCAAGGTAGCACCCCTTCGGACATCTCTGACCATTCCGAAATTGGAGCTCTCGGGAGCAGCCCTACTTGTACGCTTGTTGAATCACGTGTCCAGTACCTTGGGTAAAAGCATTTGCATTAATGGGACCTACGCCTGGACAGACAGCCAAATTGTTCTTTGTTGGTTGAAGGCTTCTGTCCACACCTTGGAGGTATTTGTCGCTAATCGCGTTTCTCAAATTCAGAAATCCGAAGTCAAACTTGTTTGGAGACACGTGCCAGGTGAGCTCAACCCCGCTGATTGTGCCTCGCGCGGATGCTTGACGCCTAGTTTGATAGGTCATTTGCTATGGTGGGGTCCGAAATGGTTGAGTCAACCAGAAACTGATTGGCCTCGAACGCCAGTTTTGAATACTTCTAATTTGCCGGGTCTACGAACACTCGCTCTTGAGACGGTAGAATGCGCCTTCGACCCCGATTTTTTGTTGAATCGTTACAGCTCCCTCGACAAGTTGTTAGGTGTCACTGCTTGGATAAAGCGTTTTGTTTTTAATTTTAGGCACCCACAACAGAAACGACTGACACCGTTTCTCTCACCACAGGAACGACAGGAGTCCCTCACCTTTTGGGTTCGTTCTGTGCAATTGGCGCATTTTGAAAAGGAGATTGCTATCCTTAAATCAGGGAGATCGAAATTGTCGGGAGCTGTCTCTAAGTTGAACCTCTTTTTGGACGATACGGGTCTCTTGCGCGTTGGAGGGCGTCTCAAGAATGCCAACCTCCCTTACGGAGCACGTCACCCCCTTTTGTTACCTAAGGACGGTCATTTGGTACGCTTGTTGGTAACTGACCGTCACCTTAAAAATTCGCATGCTGGTTGTAATGCGCTCTTGGCCATTTTGCAACGCGAGTTTTGGATTTTGTCTGCACGAAGAATAATTCGGAGTGTAGTCTTTCGCTGCATCCCTTGCTATAAGCTCAAGGCTTCTACCATGCAGCCCTTGATGGGAGACTTACCGGCAGATCGCGTAACTGAAAGCAGGACGTTTGACGGTGTTGGCACGGACTTCGCTGGTCCCTTTTTGGTGAAAACGTCGACACTTCGAAACAGCAAGACTGTTAAGGCCTACTTGTGTGTTTTTGTTTGCCTCTCCACAAAGGCCGTTCATTTGGAACTGGTCTCCTCGCTTATGACCGAGGCGTTTGTAGCCACATTTGACAGATTTGTATCCCGCAGAGGGCTGCCTTCCTTGATCTGTTCTGACTGCGGCACTAACTTCAAGGGCACGTATAATTATTTGAATGAAGTTGTTAATTTTCTTGAAACCAACAAGGCTGATATAGGTGATAGGCTTGCCCGACGTGGGATAAATTGGTTGTTTTCCCCACCAAATTGTCCACACTGGGGTGGTATATTTGAGGCCGCCGTAAAATCGGCCAAAACACACTTGCGCAGGACAATCGGTGAGTCTGTCCTTACATTTGAGGAACTCGCAACTGTGTTTTGTAAGATTGAGGCCGTTTTGAACTCTCGGCCATTGTGCCCGATCTCCTCAGATCCGAATGATTTGGAGGCCCTTACGCCGGGCCATTTTTTGATTGGTCGCCCACTTGTCGCCTTACCTGAGTACCCCTATATTGATACGAGACCTGGTTGTCTCTCGCGTTTTGAATTGGTACGCCAGATTACTCAGAGCTTTTGGAAACGCTGGAATTTGGAATATTTGCACATACTCCAGCAACGCGTTAAGTGGACCGACAAGACCGATCCATCCAAGATTGGTGACCTCGTTTTGATCAAGGAGGCTAACCTTCCGCCACTCAGATGGCGCAGGGGGCGCATCCTTCGTTTGGTACCTGGGGCTGATGGAGTTCCCCGATTTGCTGAGGTCTTGGTGGACGGTTCGATTCTGAGGAGAGCGGTTGCAACATTGTCACGTCTACCAACCGATTAGCGGACCGGTAGGCCGGTCCGGGGCGGGTGGATGTTTGAAATAGAATTAGTTTTTATTATAAGTCAAATCGATTATATCGATTGAGTAACATTTTGTTTAGTCTATTGAAAATTTCTGACAATGGTCACACTGAACTGTCACTTCCGTTCTTGCCTTGAAAAATTTATCACGCCGGTCTTGGTCGTCTCGTACGTAAAATATCGCCTTTTGAATTAACGCGAATTGAATTAACTTGTATAATTGAACTAAATTGAGTAAACCGTCTTGAATGCCGCCTGATCTAGTGCTGGCAACGGTAAATTGTGATAAAAGCCATTGTGAACTATTGATTGACATTTGTGAAAATTGTGAATCCGGTATCGACGTCCACGTGCCAACGTGTCTTGAAAACGTCGCGTTTGCAGCTTAATAGCTAAGTATAAGATACTTCATTCATTTATTTTGGCCAATATACTTGTATGAATGTGTCTAATTTAGCTCAAGCCTGACATCAGTAAAGATATCGGGTAAGTGAAATATAATATTGATAGTTGTAATTTGGATTTCAATTCATCACTGTGCAACGCAGTGCATTGTGTCTGGATCATTGTCTATCGTGGTCAGGTAGATGTATTACACCTTGCACTGCAACTCTGTCCTGAAAATCCCTACCTGCCTGCGGTAATTCTAGACACTGACAAATAAACTTACAAGCAACTCCCAGTGACTTTGACTACAAGCATGAAGATCCAGTGTGTTGAGAAGCTGCCGATCACAGCGAAGGTAAATCCAACCGATGTGGACCACAGCATCGCCCTCTTTCTGCCGCGAGTGTCAGCGTAGTAGCCCCAAGGAAATGCGACGAGTACGCCTGGAAAATTAATAGAGTATTTTTATGGCTATCATCTATCTACAGGGTGTCACAAGACACATCACCAAGCCGAAGTCTACTCGTTGTGGACATCATGCCAAGTCATACTAACCAAAAATGGGAACCTGGGAAACGAATTTCTTTTTGAGATTTCACATTTTTTAAACCGCAATTAAAAGCGCGCACGTCCAATGATCGAAATACCTACTTATCCATAGTGTTATAGGGCATCTAAATAACATATTGGCGGGGTAAATACATCGATTTGTACCTAATTAGAAAAAATCCATACTAACTTTGAGCCTCAATATCTCCTGAACCAGTAATTTCCCAGGTCCATACCTGCCGACGTAAAAATGGTTGTAGTGATTGGTACAACATGAGATTTCAGGGTCTTTTTACACCCGGTATAGTAATTTGGCTCTGTTGGCTCTGAAAGTTTGAGGGAAGTAGGTGTCGAATTAGGTAGTATGTTCTTCCTCCCAGAAGAAAGATAGAATATACTTGCTTAGATGAGGGTTTAGTATTGCTGCTAACAGAACACAAATATGTCTGGTAACAACTCATAATCGTCGTCCCAGCGTTATACCAATTGCATCTAAGACTTACTTCTCGCCCGGAGTTTTTTTTTTTTTTTCAGAAAGTTTGCTGTCTAATCTAACCAGATATGCCAGAAGGTTTAGCTTTTCTACAGAGTGAGTGCAGTCTGAGCTCCGTCACCTAAACGGATAGCCATGGCCCATGGCTTAGAGTCAGGTTACTGCTCTAACTATTAATTCCACAACAAAATTGCTTGCTCTCTTTATGTCAAAGTAGCTTCAAGAAGTCTGATATCAAACAAATTTACCAGCAAACGGGGCTGAAGCCAGAACACCAAGCAGCGTGAGATCCAACTCCAGGTCGCAGCTAGCAGCAGCCACGACCGTCGCGTAGCCGAACATGTCCAGGGAGCAGGCGTTGGTGATGAGACAGCATGCCGTGAGGAGCAGGTAGTTGTAGCGGCCATGACCTGGAAAACAGTATAATGGATATTGTCTGCCTTTAAAGAAAGAAAATTGCAGATCATGAAAAAACGTTGCACCAAAAAAAAAACTTCAGTAATATCTCAGTAGCAGTGATGTGCCCGGTAGGCGGTAGCGGCAATAGGCTCGACCCCTATTACGTAGGACCTAAAAATGTATGGCGAAATGTGGGTGTAATATTTACACCTCTGGAGACCACCCCTTCGGAGATACAGGCGTGACACTATAAATAAAAAAAGTACATGGAATTTCTTATGACGTTTGCCTCTTCAATTACATCCGATCTTGACCATTACTGGTGTGGAAAGGACGACAATGGGTTTTATCATGAGTAATGGCATTCACGATGCAATATATGTGACAAATTTCCAAGATTTTTGGGTACAAGCTTACGATGGGCCATGACCTTTAATCTTTAATCTTTTGAAAACATTTGTCGAGAAGGTATCTATTCACTTGCGACTTGATAACTCCAAAATTGTAGATCAGTAAACACAGATTCAGGCGAAGAGTTCCACACCTTTTCAGGTCGCATATGAAAAAAGAAAGCAAAGCGCTTCTATTGTAGGTTTTAGAAGTAATCGTTGCAGTGGTAGTAAAGTTAATTGAAAATATTTTCGAAAAAAGTGTTACAGCTAAATTAGGCCGATTTTATACTTTCCATAGTAACAGATACTTCCAATTCTTTTTTTTTTAAATAAGATATTTCGAAAATATTTTCTATTAACTTTTTAGACCTATGTATCCGGCTTATGTGTATAAAGTTTCATTAAAATCGGTTCATTCATTTCGAAAAATAAGGACTTGAAAGTTTGTATGAAAATATCATATGAATAGATTAGTCACGTAAATGGAACGTCCCTGGAACGCCTTGTGGTACCGGGGAAAATTTAAGACACTCTTACTAGACAATCTGTGCTTAATGGCCCACCCAACAATGCACATGAGAAGCAGCAGTGTGAAAAGAATGGCGAAGAATTGTGAGGCGTGCCCCCGACCCTGACAAAATGACCATGACAAATCAGCCAAGAGTGTAGCGACGAAGAAGAAAAAGACTGTGACTTGAACGGTCTATCTAGACATTGCTTCTTTAAATCTAACGCAACACAACACGTTACCATCTACCATGTAATCACGGTTAAACCTTACCTTCATAAGATAACAGAGAGTTATTTTATTTGTGTAATTATTATTTTTTTTTTCCTTTTATTATAGTGTTGTAACATTTTTGTTTAGTATACGTGTTTAATAAAATTAATCAGGTTAAACTAAAATATGCTGGTTGACTTTCTTGAGTCACTTATCCGCAGGTTACGGTTGAAGTTGAATTGTCTGACATAATTTTTTTTCGGACGTATACTGAACCGTGACCTATTTTTGCCATATTCATATTATAATTCTTCTCAGTTGGCCTGGCAATAGTAATGGAAACACTGTCTTACCGACGCGTGTTGGCCTCACCGTGCGCAAAATCATTATTGACATGATAATTATAAGAGCTTATGTCATATTATCAAAATAAATACAACATATCTAATTTTCTTCGCTATCTAATTATGTGGTATGTGAAGGGAGTTCTGTTCTATACCAAAATAAGCACTTATCGAAACGAACACATATGTACAAAATTAAATTGTAAATTAACAATCACGTGAATCTAAACGTTATAAAATGAAGTCCACACCGCGTCCTGTCTGTCTATAATATAGTCATTTTTTTATTTATTATTTATAGACTCACGCCTTTATCCCCGAGGGGGTAGGCAGAGGTGTAATATTACACCCACATTTCGCCATTCATTTTTAGGTCCCACGTAAAATGGGTCGAGCCTATTGCCGTTACCGGGTACATCACCGACTCCGTGCTGCTACTGAGAATTCTGAAAAACCTAGTAACACTTTTGCCCGACCCGGGAATCGAACCCGGGACCTCCGACCAGCAGTCGCATACGCTATCCACTGGACCACGGAGACAGTCATAGAGACTCTATATGAACGCTATAAGCTCAAAAACTACGGAACGGGTTGTTGTGATCGTGTAACCCGAGGGGAAACATAGAGGAATATAGCAATTTACCTTTATTTCTTTATGATAATATGTTTCTAATAGTTACGCTATTGAGAGCTGTTACATATGTAAATATTGCTCTTTATCCTGACAGCCGAATGGTCTTAGCTAATAATATTTAAATGTTCGCACATAGCGCGAGGAACCGTTGGCCGCTGGGGCAGGCTGGTTCTGGAGTGGCGACCACGTACCGGAGGACGCAGCAGGGGTAGGCCTCCCGCAAGGTGGACCATCGAAGAGCGGTTGGATGTGGGCGGCTGAGGATCGGTCTGTGTGGACAGCCTTGGGGAGGCCTATGTCCAGCAGTGGACGTCTCTAGGCTGACATGATGAGATAATGTTAGTATGCACCTATGGGTGTCCACAAAGCGTTTGCTACTATTGTTCATTCGTAATCAATCGTTCAAAGATAAAATGTATTGTTGCTAAGAGTGATGATGAAGATGTGTATTTACCTCTTGCACGTAAATACTGTACAAAAATGCAAGAGAAATAACCAGAATCGTGTTAGTCCCAAACAAAAAAGAAATCTCAACTTTTATCAGTTATAGGGGATGCCCGCGGTTACACCCGCATTATTTAAGGCTACTGCTCCGCTCCCGTCGCTCATAGCGCGATGTTATATAGCTTATAGCCTTCCTCGATAAATGGGCTATCTAATACTGAAATATTTTTTCAAATTGGACCAGTAGTTCCTGATATTAGCGCGTTTAACCAAACAAACAAACAAACTTTTCAGCTTTATATATTAGAACTAGAGGACGCCAGCAGCTACGCCTGCAATTTTTTTAAATTTACCCGTTTTGGCCGATCCCGTGGGAATTTCGGGAAATCCCTTCTTAGTGCTCCCCTACGGTCCCCAAGGAACATACATGCTAAATTTCAGCTTCCTGCGCCCAATAGTTTCGGCTGTAGCGTGTCTGTCAGTCAGTAAGTAACGCAAGGATTTTATATATTAAGATTAGATTAATTAAGTTTATTTGAAATAACGAAGAAAAGCGTCCATTTCATTTGGTAGCATCTATCACTTTGTCATACCTACTCGATTTGATAGTGATTGAAATGCCGATGTACTTTTGAAAATTATCAGATGTAAGAAATAAATGCGTGTGTTTGGGATTATTGCAGTAATACTGCAATAATAATTATTTATATCAATAATAGATATCGCTCACGGCGCCGGCCACGTGGGTGCCGGCTATCAAAAAGAAGTATAGCTTATGTGATATTTATTTATTTATTTACTAGCTGCTGCCCGCGACGTCGTCTGCGTGAACGCTATACAGCACCTAACTATGAAATAAATACCTACCATTATACCTTTTAAAATAACATTTATTTACCCGTCTCTTCTTTATATTTCATACCTGCAGAAAGTGTAATAACAGAGGGAGACTGTCTTTTGTAAAATTGACCTTCAAAAAGTGCTGATTTTCAGCCTGCTTTGAATAAATGACTTTATGGTGATTCTGCTGAATTAAGTCATAAGTTGTGACTGAAACAGATGGAGGAAATAAGGAATTCATAATAGGGTAAAATACATACTTATAGGACTTCTCGATAGACAACATTAGTGGTTTGGCTCTCCGCAGCCAAAATGTAAAGAGAGTCAGGACTGGTGACGCGGAAGAAAGCGACGTACAGGACACCCGCTGCCCTCAGTGTCTGCCTCTGCGACTTTTTGGTGGTCATCGCGAAGCAAACACTCACGGGGGACTGTATGCGCTTGAACGGGAACCGGAAGTTATGAGGTATGAGAGGAATGCGTGGTATAAATACTGCCTCGCCGACGCCACAACCCGTAAGAATTTTCGCCTAAATGGTGTGTCTGTGGAGCGAGATGACTTTCAGGCGGGTCACGTTACACAACTTCGGAGGAGATAGGTTCCGAAGAAGCATAATCGGGACACCGACCTTCAGCTTGATGGTATGCGCTGGAAGTTCACTTGCTGACAGGAAGTTCAGAAATTCCACGGGATAACGTGTGGCGTTTTCTTGCTCGACGACAGTGTTTATAGAGGTGTAGACCACTTCATTCCCCTCGATTTCCGAGAGAATGCATTCGTCAATTGCTACAGCCAGATCATTTTTGGGCGTCAAAATAGGCTGGTTCTAAGCTGGAAACAACTCTACTGAGAGACTCTGGAAGCACCACCTGTCCACCTCTCTCCTCTGGTAGAGTGACTTCGTCAAGACTTAGAAAGACATCTTAGAATTGTTGAGCACGTGCATTGACGCCAAGCTGAGCTCTCATAATTAATGGTCAAGCGCATCATACGAACTCGTGACCACAACAAAGATAATTTCAACGAAGCACTCACCTTGTCCGTGTGGTGACGGATTAATAATACGGAATGTCACCACCCCATATCATCCCACGGGTGTCGTAAGAGCCGACAGAGGGAGCATATTATGTAAGAACAGCCCTTTAAGAGAGGGAAAACTTGATACAAACCCTATACCAACCCGTTTGGCCAGCGTGGTATAGTAGACCGATTCCTCCTTTCAAAGGAGAGGCCTAGTCCAGCAGTGGACTGTTAAAGGCTGATGATGATGATGACTCACCTCGTCAGCCCTCGATCCCCGCGTCACCACGGGAAGCGTTTGTCGAGAATCGTCACTGAACAGAACTGTGACCACCCATTAAATGCTCGTTCCTGCGGATGTCCTGCAGGGTTCTGTCCATGGCCTCAACTGCCTTCCTAATGGCCATCGTACGCTCATCCCATACGATCAGAGAGCAATCCTTCAGCACGTGTCCCTTATCACTGTTACGTGACACACCACAAACGGGTGTTACGGCCCTCTCTAAATCGGTGGGAAATTTAAACATGGTATGTGCTGTCTTGCCACCCGGAAGCAGTGTGGCAGCGATTGCCGGCGACGCTACAGCAATAGAAATTTTTCCTTGCCTCCTGACCTCTGCAAGTATGCCAGTAGCACAGATATGAGAAGTAGTATCAGATGGAGCGCATTCGTCCAACTAAGTGTGGCACATTGACAGCTATGTGTGCGTGACCTTTGGCGACTGGCACTGTACGGACACGCGCGTCTATGTGTGTGAAAAGTTGCCAGATTATGAATAATCTCCCAGTATTTTGCATATAGTTATGTAATATTCTTATATTCATTTGCGGTTTTGAAGAATTTACCATGGATTTAATTAATGCTTTTATAAATACATTTCTTAAATGTAGGTACCGAGTTAAGTTTTAACTACTTCGTAAATCTGTATATATAAAATCCTTGCGTTACTGACTGACTGACAGACAAGCTACAGCCGAAACAACTCGGCGCATGAAGCTGAAATTTAGCATGTATGTTTCTTGGGAACCGTAGGGGTGCACCAAGACGGGATTTCTCGAAATTCCCACGGGATCGGCTAAAACGAGAAATACGAAAATATGTGCGTGCGAAGCCGCTGGCGTCGATTAGTTGAGAAATAAATAGTATGTATGTACACACGGCACCAAGTCAAGCTAAACAGTTGCTGTACGATTTTGATACTTATTCCCTACGCCATAAGTATGTATGTACACACGGCGCCAAGTCAAGCTAAACAGTTGCTGTACGATTTTGATACTTATTCCCTACGCCATAAGTATGTATGTACACACGGCGCCAAGTCAAGCTAAACAGTTGCTGTACGATTTTGATACTTATTTCCTACGCCATAAGTATGTATGTACACACGGCGCCAAGTCAAGCTACAGTTTCTGTACGATTTTGATACTTATTCTTTACGCCTTAAGAACGGTGCAAAGGACAAAGTGTATAAGCTTGACGAGTAGCAGGGTGTACACGAATATTTGGATCGTTTGGGGATCGAACTCAAAACAATATTATGTAAGGTATATACTAATGGAAATTGAAATTCTATTACTATATTTATGAGAAAGAAGATATATCTACAATATACTTTTATAATACCGTAATGTATTTTTCATTAACATGACAATCATTATCACATAATCAATTGACAAGTGCATTTTCCCTAATTCAGGCAGAACGGCGTCGACAAAAACTGGCAACACTTACATATTTCTTGCACAAATACGAATTTTATCGAAATTAAATTAGGAAACAGTTAAATTATTAATAGTTACCTGTGAAAAGATATTCCATTTTCCTGTTTTTGTTTTTAGGAACAACTTTTACAGTGTTTAAGAACACAAGACGGCATTTTGAGATTTTAAAAGTTGAAGTGATCGTGACGCGTGAACTGTACGATGCTTCGTAGCGCACTGAGACGAGTTTGTATTCGCTTTTCAATTTTGTATTTGCTTTAGTGGCCGCACGCAACTGTGCCACGCGTTCCATCTGATACTACTTCTCATATCTGTGGCCAGTAGTAACAAATGTTTTTCCTGTTCCAACAGGAGCATCCAAGAAAAACATTTTAGCCTGGCTTTGCCCAACGCTTTTAAGGACGGTGTCATAAAATTCGTAAGGTGGTCATTTCAAATTGTCTCAGCATTATACTCCCAATTTTCACGATCTTGATGCGGTGATGATTGGGAAGCTGGTAACAAATATTTGACCAGTGGATTGCCGCCGATAGAAATGACCGCGTCTTGAAGTAAACTAAGATAGGTGTTGAGCACGCGGTCATCAGTTACTTCGACTTCATCTCCAGTAGCACGCCTCAAAGCTCGTAGAAAATCTTCAGACAGATGATGGGGATACTTCTCCCAGAAAGCTACCGGGTTCGCGACTCCAAAAAAACACCAAGATGACGTCAAACAGATGACGCATGCGGCTGGGACTGTCACTGACGCTCGCCTCCGCGAGGGTGTCATCCCAGTTTTGGTCACCGTCGAGAAAGTGACGTACTACGCAGGCTGTGCGGTAAGTGGGATACTCCACGCCATCAAATGTCCTCAGAAAGGCGAAAGACGTTGGGCCTCGGACTTTGTGAAGTAACAACCGCAGAAAATAGCATTCGACATTATTTGTGTGTACGGTAAACTCTACAAAATGCGGTGTCCTTGAAACTTCCCGGAAAACCTTCCACAGCACCTCCTCGTCAACGTCGGTTAAATACACCCTTTTGCTTGTCGTACGTGTTATATGAAGGCATCTCGTCATACGTAAGGGACCTCCCGAACTGGTCGATTTTACAGAGCCTGAAAAACGCCAAGAGACTTGTTTGACGCGGATTCCCAAGTGCTCAGCAACGCCGTCGGGATCAAAATATATGCGCTGACCGTTCTCTAGGTGGACGTGTAAATGCATGACGGTAGGATGCTTGTCATGTATAGAGAACACCAGTATCCGCCAAACCGCTTCAGACGTAACAATAAATAAATGGCTGTGTGTGAGTAAATAAGATCTAGCTAGTTCCACTTCTTACTGATGTTTATATATAGTAAATCCAAACAAAGGTACGTGGTATATGTATATCCCGAAAGAAAATTTAAAGCAAGTTTATATGCGACATGTAAATATATTAATTAAGAAGTCATAATTACACCAATGTGACCAAAATGTTTTTTTTGTACTAAATCTATTACTATTTATTCGGACAGAAATGATGTAAGCAATCAAGTGTGGCGATGGTGTAGTTAATTAATTAAATAACTTCAACTAATAATCTTGCTCTTCTCTCAAACGAATTAACAATACAATTTTTAAGAAGAAAATGTACAACTCCATCTATGACTTTTGAAAACAACTATTAACGTCGCCAACATGTTCAAATTAAATTATTTATATCCAAAAAGGGCTTACAGATGTAATTCGACTTGATGCTTTTGAACTCTCTTAGATGGCGCTGCATTAAAATTCTTGATTCTACTTATATTTAATTAATTATGTTTATCAGCCTAAGTTACTTATATTGCGTGATTTTTATAGTGTGATGCTAGATTATAGCATAGTTAACAAAATAACAACATTAAAATATGCATTGGTACATTACACGTTGATACAGAATATGTTCAAGAAATAAAGGTTCTCTGCTCGTTCCCCGTAGGTGATAGCGTAATAATATGTAGCCTATGTGGTGACCCGACTTTTTAATAATATTTGTGCCAAACATTTGAAGTAAATCCATGCAGTACTTTTTGAGTTTAGCCCGGACATAAGGACAAACAGATAAACAGATAAACAGACAAACAGACAAACAGACAAACAGACAAACAGACAAAAATTCTAAAAACTATATTTTTGGCTTCGGTATCGATTGTAGATCACACCCCAAGTATTCTTTAAAAAAAATATTCAATGTACAGTTTTGACTTTCCTACCATTTTATTATATGTATAGATAATAGGTACACAAACAGATTACAGTCCAAACATGATTATTATCAAGGTACACTTAATTTATAAGCTAGACGGTAATCCAGAGGTAGTATACACAACATGGATATAACCTAATGGAAGGAAAGAGGAACCCACCACGCACCCTCGGCTTGACCATCCCAATTATTGCAATAGAAAAAGGTTGACAATACCGAACTCCTCTTAACGGGTAAAGATATATATATATACGATATATATGTACGAGGCATCCTTGTATATACACACATCAACAAAGTCTAGGCATATCTTAATCCTAAATTATTTACGAGTTTATAGTTTAGAACCTTGTTAGTTTCCACAAAAAGTTTATATACAGATTAAAACCTCTTTTATTCTATTTTCAAAATATGAACATGGAAAGAAAAAAAACAAAATAATAAACAAAATATGGCGGCAAATTTGCTAGTAATTCGTTACATTAAAGAAAGTTAAAACTGTTTTATTATAATTATTAATGAAAAGGGTTTTTAATTGTTTTTCTTTTTTAATTTAACGTGACGTACGAACTTTAAAAGTCATGTCACGTCGTCATTTGAGTCGAGATGAAATGTTACGAGCCGTGGGCATGTTAGAAAATGGTGCAATTCAACGCGTCGTTGCTGAGGCCCTACATACCAGTCAAAATGTGATATCAAGGTTGTGGTCACGTTATCGCAGTACTGGAGATGTGGCCGAACAGCACACAGGTAGATATCGTGTTACTACGCAGAGACAGGATCGATTTCTCCAAATGACCGCCAGAAGACAACCCAATATCACAGCGCTGCAACTCGTGCAAAGGCTCCAGGAGGACCACCAGCTGCTGGTAAGCGACCAAACCGTGCGAAGAAGGTTACATGAAGTTGATCTTCATGCTCGAAGACCATTGCGTGTTCCAGCATTGCGACGTGGCAATCGCGGTCGGCGGCTTTCGTGGGCTCGGGAGCATTTACCATGGAGTGACGAACAATGGTCTTTGGTGCTGTTCACCGATGAGTCCCGATTTGGGTTTCACCCGGATTCACGAAGAACACGCGTTTGGAGAGCTCCAGGGAGAGTTAGCCGTCTACGGCACCCTCAGGAGGTCCACCCATACCAAGGCGGGACAATCATGGTGTGGGCAGGAATTCGTCTTGGCGGACGAACCCAACTCGTTTGGATCCAAGGCAGCATGACTGCACAAAAATACCACGAGGAGGTAGTAGAGCCCGTTATTGTCCCACACAGAACTCAAATAGGCCATGAATTTCTACTCATGCACGATAATGCTCCTTGCCATACGGCGCGGCTGGTATCGACCGCTCTCCGAGAGCACGATATTCAAGTTTTGGATTGGCCTGCACAGTCGCCCGACTTAAATCCTATCGAGCATGCCTGGGACATGTTACAACGAAAAGCTTTGAGAGATTTTCCACCAAATTTGACGACTGAACAACAACTTTACGAACACTTGCAAAGGACATGGGACCTCATACCGCAGCAAGACATTGACAATTTAATTTTAAGTATTAACAATCGATGTCGATGTGTAATCAATGTAAGAGGTGGCAACACTGATTATTAATGATTAGATTTTACAAGATTTTTTCCATTTTTATTAAAATTAATAGTTTTTTAAGAAGAAATGTTTGTTGTTATCATACTAATTTTCCATGATGATTAAAAAAATTATTTTTTTTATTTAAAACAAAAAAAAACACGAAATGTTTTTTATTTTTATTAAAGACCTTAAAATAATCTATGATTCTTCTATTTACTGTATCAGAAAATTCTTCATAGATTTTTAGATATTTGATGAAATATAAAATATCCCTAGACTTTCTTGATGTGTGTATAAGGATGCCTCGTGCAGAGGCGAAACACGTGTCGAAGAATAGTCGGCGCATAGAGCGGGATACTGCAAGTCAGGTATCTTCCTGGAGCCCATACCATTCCTATATCCCTAATACTTTTAGAGGAGTTCGGTATTGTCAACCTTTTTCTATTGCAATAGTTGGGGTGGTCAATCCGAGGGTGCGTGGGGTGTTCCTCTTTCCTTCTATTAGGTTACAATGGAGTTCCGCCAAGTAACGCCTGATTCAATCAACTATAACATGGATATATTTAAGTAGGTTTGAGTGTGACAAATTATTACTATAAAATAAAGCTAGCGCATGCACATGCAGTTAAACTTTATAATATTTTGACAATTGGTATTGGTAACCTAATACCAGTAAAATTGTAACATCCCACTATTACTTACAAATAAATTAAACTAAACTATAATCAAACTTGGAACTCTTCAATAGCAAGTAAATCCGATATAGCTTTTTTATACCTATTGAATCTTCATCATCATCATCCTCTTACAGTCCACTGCTGGACTAGGCCTCTCCTTTGAAAGGAGGAATTGGCCTACTATACCACGCTGGCCAAACAGGTTGGTATAGAGTTTGTATCAAGTTTTTCTTCTCTTACAGTACTGTTCTCAGCATAGTAACAGCCGACAGAGGGACCATCCCTCTGTCGGCTGTTACGACACCCATGGGATGATATGGGGTGGTGACATTCCGTATTCTTAATCCGTCACCACACGATACGTATCAAAAATATCGATCTCTTTATTCACACGTGCCATTACATTGTATGTTCTACACATTCTTACCACTGGATTATAATAAGATGTATTGTTTTTATTCTGGTGTGTTAGCCATACTACCGCAAAGTTAAAACAAAATCTATTTAGAAGATTTTGCGTGAAAGAGATAGAAACATTCATTCATCCATCCGTACAAACATAAACATTCTCGTTTATTATATGTAGTTGAAGAATGGTAAGTTTCTATTAAATTAATATAAAAAAATCTGAAGTACAACATATGCAGTTTACTTTTTAATAGTTTTTAACACGTTCACTGCATTACGAGATCTATCAGATCTCTTGCAGGACTTTCATATTGTGCGTTGAATATAATCGTGTTGTTTCACTCCTTGCGGGAGGAGCTAACGTGTAAAGATCTTTAAGTATGAATAGGACAAATATATATATATGACGGCAGATTGCTTGATTCTTAGCCGGTATCAACACTTCACATCACAGTTCGTTATAAGTTCACACCAAATCAACTCTAACAAAACTGACTATAACTATTTTGTATTACTGAACACGGAACGAGTGACAAGTTTCTAGGTACTTGTCGCCCGCCCGGAGTCTCCAAGAGAAGTCATAGTTGTCGTTGCTCCGTTGAACGTCAACCGTCATCCCCACTCTTCGACTGTAGCGAACGTGACGCGTAGACTCTGTCGAAGCGCGCAATCTTCGCACTTCCGTTTCGTAGTCAATTGACGTCCTATACTGATGACCATTCCGATATATATATATTTGCTTCCTACTTAAAGCTGAATTCAAGGACACTAAAAGGAAATTAGAGATGGATTAGGTCCCTAACGCACAGCACTGTAATCATTTTCATTCCTTGTGTTAGGAGATATGTCGGTACTCGTGAAATCGTACGCCTCGTAGACGCAAGAGAGGGAGTGTGGCCGGCGCGGGCACTGCGTGATTCGTTTTAGTGTTGTCCTAACATCGACATTGAAAAAAATGCCTGTTCAAAAAGTAGAGCCTCATGAGAACAATTTGCATTGTCCTGTTTTATACAATTTAAATAACTAAGTAAATATTTTTCATATATGAGATGGTTTGTCCATAATATTGTCGATAATTAATATGGTTATTTTAAAATAATATAAAAGCACTAAACTAGACTAGCACAATACGTCTGTACTGTGCTAGTCTAGTTCAACAGCTCACAATCACAAAAGACTTAAAAAATTTAAGAAAGAAATAGCCCGTGGGACTGAACAAGTTAACCCCAAGCATTTTTATCTTTAATAATCTAGTACCGAATAGTAGCCTTCTTGACACGATTTGCGGGCAATGCACAATCGACAACTGAAACGTTATTTTATTCCCATCACTACTTACTACACATATTGAACTATCTTCGGTTGCGGTACGAGATACAATCGATATAATTTTTTTTTTTGGTATTTGTAGTTTATTCAAATGTCATAACTACGTGTGAACCTAGCAATATATATAGCAATATGCTATCTTTCATCCACAATAACGTCGAACATATGTCATTGTTTTTTTTTTGGAAGATATAAATTTTAGAAACTGTATCTTTAGGAGACTGATTAGGTCTCAAACGCACCAAAGGATAGGTTACTTTCCAGATCTTTTCCAAAGCACCAGCTAAGGCTAAGAACACGCGACCGCCGTAGTGGTGGAACTGCGGTTTGATTTCTGAATTCACGAGACCGGTTATTTGCGAGGCTTACGCAGCCGTCGTGGCTGCGATCATCACCCGCCACGTCTGCGGCGGGGCGGTTGCAAAATGGCATTGGATTTCTGGTCGCCTGCCAACCGATCGCAGAGTTCGCGCCACCCGCCGAGGCTGCGGGTGACCGCGGCCCGCGCGATTCCACTAGTTGCCCGCCAGTGCAGCAGGAACCGCAAACAACCGCGCACACGCGGCAAACGCGTTGTGAGTTGTGCTTTAATTTTTTACATAATTATATATCTGCATTCTACAGAAGCTGCGGGCCCGCAACCGCGGCGGTCGCGGGTGAAAATCGCTACGTAAGTTCTTAGCCTGAGAGTTCTTTGAAAATACTGTCGCAGTGAAGATGTTAAATATTTTAGAAATCATCATGAAATTATTTTGAGAAGAAAAGTGCAAGAGAGATCATGAAAAATGTCAATGGAACTGCAAGAACGAGCATCGCGTGTCAGGCGTCCAATCGCGTATTGATCTTACGTATGACTAATTACATTCACTTTGTATAAATAAATATACAAAAGCAATAGTTATTTGTGCAACAAGAGAGCAAAGTTGTTTTTTGTTTCGAGTACTGATTTTGAGTCCCGAGCAAGCGAAGGATTCTATGATTGATTCACGAGCGTAGCGAGTGAATCAAAGTTAGAATCCTGAGCGTGGTGAGGGACTCAACAGCACAAGATACAAAAAACTTTGCTCTCGTGTAGCACACATAACTTTTCACCACAGCAGTGAGAACACATATTACTTAGGACACATAGAAATGAACAGGAATAGATTGAATTCTGCATAATCACTTGTTGATTTAACTCTTCTGGTGTTAAAGTACAGTCATCATCGCTAGTTTCACTCATCGTTTTAGATTATTTTATATATTAATATAATTTAACACTATACCTACTGTATCAGCATCAGCGAAATTTTTATTCCCGCTACTTTTTTAAATCGCGTTTTAATACCGCGTCCCTGATGTTTATTTTTCAAATGTATCATTGTTGTAATTATAAATAAAAATGTATTGGTGAAATACTAATTTTATACTATTAATTAGACTTATTTTTATTAAAATCCAATAATAAATTAAACATGTAAACAATAACATATAAAAAAAAGTAATTTCTTTATTACAAATATATTTTTTTTTGCGTTGCCGTAGGTGTTTTCTTTGAGGTCGAATTCCAAAATTGAATTTCGAATTCGAAGGGGTTTGTTTTTTCACTCACTTTTTATATGCATGTGAAAGAGACAGAGCACAGTAAAATTCGAATGTTTCAAATTTATGGCTGAACAATGTCAATTCGTCGCACTGAAGATTAAAAAATTAAAAAGCTACTTTGCCTCACGCTCGAATCAAAATCGCGTTTTGTTCACTGTTGTCTCGCAGCAAAAGCGGCATGTTTGAGCTGCTGTGGTGAAAATGTAATTATAGGTACGTATTGAAGAAGATTCCAGACAATTGATAAAATTATCTTAAAACGCAAGCTATCAATTTGAATCTATAGATTAATAAGTTCAGTACCCGGACCGATGGCATACCGCAGATAATTAATTAAAACCAATTTTGATTTACCTACTTGCATATTGATAACATATTTGCAGACTTCCAATGAATTGAATATAACCTTGAAAATGTCATCAGCAAACCCTTTTTATAGGCTAATCAGCTGCATACCGGTCTAAATCAGAAGATAATTATCTTTCAAATCTTTGTCAATCTGATAGCCGCCTTATTTCGAGATAATTTGCAAAGAAAGGTGCAATACCCTTTATTTGCCACAACATCAGTAATCCCACGACGAAGGATGGTGACGGTGGTGATGGTGATGACCCATCCTCAATGCTCATCAGGGTAAATAGAAGTCCGACCTTGTCGTGGTGGGGGGGCTCAGTAATCGTGGCTTGGACACCCGCTGTGAAGCTAAGAGAGATCCCGAGAGTGGACGCTCCGCGTGGGCTTGGAGGGGGCCTGCGAAGGATGCGTCCAAAGGTGCGGGTGCGGGGGACAGTTCTGTCTATCCCTCTGTGTCGGGCGCGGTCGCGGGAGGAGAGTCGTGTCGGTGTTGCGTTGCCGCGCGACCTATCTCCCGCGACCAAATGGGGGCGCACCATTGTTGCGTCGCGGTGGGGCCGCAGAGGAAGAGGAGATGCGGTGTTGTCAGGTTGCCGTCCTCCCTATCCTCTGCGGCCGCTGGGTGTATTGGCGGCGGGGCTCAACACCTTCATCCGCCGCCAAGGAGGTCGGGGTCTTTGGGCTATCCGCTGGGGTGCCAGGGCAGGGTAGAATGCTAACGCGACCCCCTGGCGCCCAAAATGGCGTGGAAGTATGCACTGTGGTTTTAGTGGGTATTACGGCCTTGCATTCCAGCCGTCGAGTCCCACACACCCCCCGCTTTTCATCCTGCGGGGGTATGCGTAAATGCATTTCCACAGAGAAAATGAAAAATAAAACGTACTACACAAAAAGGGTATTACAAACACTACCGGATTAAAAACTAACAACAGTTAAAAACAAACAACAGGAACTGTGTAACATGAATACCAATTTTAAAGAAACACTATTCGTTTGAGTTGCAGAGATCACTCTATAGAAAAAATAGTATTCAATCAAGTTTGAATAGACTAGTAAGTGGGCTCTGGTCTACCTGGGATAGCGCTATGATGATATGGATGAAGAATGAAATAAAAGTATAAAATACATACAAACATTCAAGCTACGCAGAATACAGAATCTAGAAAGATACCTACTGACAATTTTTTCTTTTCTTTTCTACATGTGCTTTTTTATTTAAGTTAGAACATTAAAGTAACATAATTTATAAGTAGTATATAAGTGAAGCTTAATCTAATCTAATACAAACACCATAAAATCAAATTTAGAAAGTGAAAATATTTACATGGTATGGTATCAACGGGTATTGTTCTAACTACGTCGTCAAAACAATACCCGGCCCTTTGGAAGGCTTACACGGGGACATGGGTCCAACGTGCAGAGGCCCTTAGAGATTTTTAATCTAAAATGGAACGAGACACATGCCTGAGCCTCCACAACTGCACTACTGAGTACAGCTATGGACTAGCCGCAGCAAATGTAGGAGTATTGCTATGATGTGGAGTCTAATTTACTGGTTTATGGGGATGGGTGTTAAATGGACTGGTAATAATGATATTATGGATAACAAACGGCACCTGCCAGTGATACTCCTATAGCATCCGTCCGCGTGACAGGTAGTAACTCGCCAACTCACTAGATGGGCCCCTTTCTAAACAGCCGCCCAAAGCAAACAAACTCTGCCATAAAGGCAGCCAGAGGGCAACACCGGTGCGAGTGGCTAGGGGTGTTGAGCGGTGCGGCACCGGTTTCACCAACGCGGGCCTCGTAACAACGGAGACCCGGAGCGGGTTTCCGTTGTTACGAGGTAAGATATCTGGTGTTAAGTTAAACATAAGCCAAATAAAATATTCACCGGTCAACTCCACGGCTTCATCGTAAGTATATGTGTCTATGTCTTTCTTCTCCACATTCACGTCCATCTTCAGTTCAATCAGTTCTTCACGTCTGCTTCTCCAAAGTCAGCCCGCGCCACTAATATTACCGCACATCTATGACTTAACCATTATCTTTTATCAGTCAGTCTTAAATCTCTCGCGTATAATGTAAACTGAATTTATCTCAGACGCCTTAAAATAGTTTAAATACAAATTACCTTGTTTGTATATTTTGATACATACATAGATGATATTATCTAAAATGTTCGTTTTTTCCTAAACCAGACCGCTGGTAAATAGACGTGGGGTCTGCCTGATGGTAACTTGTTTTTGATGAGAATGATAATGCTCAGGATCTCATTATACTTACTACTTACTACTTATCGTCACGCCTTTTATCCCCGAAGGGATAGGCAGAGGTGTGTTTCTACACCCACTTTTCGCCAGATATACTTTAGTCCCACGTAATAAGGGGCGAGCCTATTGCCGTACCGGGCACATTTCCAGACTCCGTGCTGCTACTGAGAATTTCGTGAGAGAACACTGCCCGACCCAGGAATCGAAAACGCGCACATTTATGCCGCGAGACCAACGAGGCAGTCGTATAGGGTTTGATGTCGAGTTTTCCGTCTCTACGCAAAGATGGTATTTGCATCGTGTTATCCCTTAGTTGCCTCCTACGACACCCACGCACGGGAAGATAGGGGGTGGTGACACTTGTATTCTATGCCGTCAACCACACGGCAACTTCTCATTATATTGTAAGAACAAACTATGGAGAAACTTGGCAAGTCTGTTGATGCTCGGAACAAAAACACAATGAGTTGTTTGACCTGCGACCAGCCAACAGTGCCGTATCTAAAGCTGTCGGTATTCAGGCTCAGGCCGCAGACCTTGGAAGGGCGCAAGACTGGCTCAATTATACAGTAAAGCGATTTTATCGGCCCAATTGTATTATTTCTGGCCATATGTAAGGCTAGTTACAGCATCGCTTGCGAGCTTTTGTAGAGTTCAACTAACAACAAGGAAAGGATCGTGTCTCCAGCGAATAATTTCTTTGATTTTCATTTAGAAATTTGATGATTCTAAGTACATCCACTCTCAATTCTGTCGCGCCTATGCCAATAGCAGAGACTTATAATATGGTCAAGTTATGAAACTGGTAAAGTTAAAGCTAAGGTATATTGAACATGATTTTGTTCGGATTTCTCTTCTTTGCAAAGTCGCAGACAAAAACGATAGTTTATTTACAATATACTATGTATTTCAGATAAACAAAGTTATCTTCTTAATATATAAAATCCTTGCGTTACTGACTGACAGACACGCTGCAGCCGAAACTATTGGGCGCAGGAAGCTGAAATTTGGCATGTATGTTCTTTGGAGACCGTAGGGGTGCACTAAGAAGGGATTTCCCGAAATGCCCACGGGATCGGCCAAAACGTGTAAATTTAAAAAATGTTGCAGGCGTTGCTGCTAGCGTCCTCTAGTTGTGATATATTTGAGATGCGAAACGAAACGCTTCTCGTTATCACTATTTCCTTTGTTACTTAGTATTATTATTTACTTTTAATAAACACATTAATCTTACCTCATCATGTTTCTAAGTCATGAAATTTTCTGATCAGCAATGCTGACTAAGAGTTTTGCAAATTAACATTATTTTCCTTTATTTTTAAGTTTCTGTATCCAAAGGATGCTAACAGAATGCTATTATTCCTCTACTCTCTGTTAGACTGCCTATCGGTCTAATACTCTATATAAGCAGATGATATATTTTATTTTTTTAGTTTTTATTGTTTGTTTTTTTGCCATTGCAAGAAAAATAAAAGGAGGCAAATTGGCAACATTCAAAATATCGAAGTGCAAATTGATAGTAGTTACACTAAAATATTGCAAGTTCTACTGACTGAAGTGGTTACTCTGTCATCCTATGACTACGGCTCGTGTAACTTCTATTAAAACTTCTGTGCAAATAGAAGGTAATTCACCTTAATTTTCAAATAATTTTACGATAGCTTAGAATAAATATTAGTAGGTACACAACAAAGCCTTAATTTGCTCACAGTGCGTATTAAAACAGCGAATGAAGAAAGTCATCGTTACATTCATTTTATAGTTTGTTGTCGTGTGATATTTGCAGAATGAGTCTTTACTATCTTATTAGTAAAAAATATGAGAGGAGTATGATCAAAATTTACATAAACAACAAAGGGCAATAAACAAAAGGGGCGTTTTTCGCTGGACAGACTGCCCTCCAAAACAAAATACGTACATTCTTAACTCTATGCTAAATGTTCACATGTAACAATTTTATAGTAGGCCTATGGTAGGCCTATAAATTAATAATGTGTCTTAGAATATACATAACGTGTCAGAACCTTGACCAAGTACGAGCTGCATCGTGACAAACGACAGGACGCACATTGTTCCTGTTCTGCCAATTAGACGATAGAACTTATGGCCGTATTATTATTATAACTATATGCTATTAATACACCGACCCTTTGTAGGACATTTCCTAGGTTGCCTTACAAGTTGTTATTATGGTAATGTATCGAGAAAGGCGTATCATAGTAAAGCTTTGGTCTTGATTATAGCGATGAGCGGGGCGGCAGCGGGAGCGGAACAACATGATAAACTAAGGCATGTATTTAATGCAGCATCTAAGTTATACGAATACAGGTTTCAAAAACAATTAGAGTGGGTACCATATATAATAGGTTGGCAGCTAATAAGGAGTATCGTAAAAAGTAAAAGTTAGCATATTAATATGTCAGTTATAAGCTTCGTTTTAATTTAAACTAGCAGCATTTTTTTTTCTGGGCACTGAATACGTATCTAAGTGGAAACTTGATGATGACTAAAAAATAGAAAATGGGCATTCATAAATAATACAAATTTCAATATTTGGCTAAATTAAATATCTTAAATGAAGTGTTTCGTATAAGTAAATAAGACGCTTCAGTCTTTTAAGCCAAGTGGACGGAGCCCTGCTTCGCAGGGCTCCTATTTTTGGGTACAGGATTACAAGGATACCTAACATAACCTACTACTAACATTATTAGCCACCAAGTCATTATAAATAGCTCCTCAGCTAATATTTCAATTGAATTGTATAGTTTATTTGCTAACTAAACCCAGCTGCTAGTTTTTAGTTTTTATAACACCCTTAGTTTTGAATCTTATTTAATATAATAGTCGCAAAAATATTTAATCGCTAGCAAGTTATTTTATTAGTTGCAAACATTTAGTCATCTTTTAAGTTATTAGTCACTTGGAAAATAATAAGCTATAAACTAATAAGCATGTTTAAGACATTTGACACGCTTGCTAGTTCAGTGGTTAGCGACCCTAATTGGTTAGGTAACCGACCAGGACAACTTTCTGTGTACTGATATTTATCAACGAGTTTAGTTATCTAAGCATATAGCTTAGATAATTTATTGAAGACAAAGTAAAATACGTGTGTGTTTCGGCGTGGGTTACACCATCCACCACGGGTGTACAAATCGCGACATATTGAAATTACTTATGTTTTTGACGTGACAACGTCTTATAAATTGGTTTGCCGGGTGACACTTCAAGAAACTGCGTTACGCTCCGCTCACGTTATGCGCTCACAATGAGAGCGAGTGAGAGGCACGCGTCCCGCCTAAGAGCGAGAGAGACAGACATAAAAAGTGAAAGGCACGCGTCTTTCATCCTTCTTCCTACTATACGAATGAATATTCACATTAAAATTATTTTACCACTCAAAGTCGTTGTCACGTAAAACTTTCGCCCGTATACCGACTTTACAGGCAACCAATTTTTTTTGTGAGTTGAGCAATATTATTAGTTCTGCGTTTGTCGCAAAAATGTATTACTTTTTTGGCATGGTGGCGAGTGATGCTCTGAACAAGTAACTAGTCAACATTTACCGCCCCGCTATCGCTATCGCTCCGCTTGCTGCTTCTGTCGGGGACATTGCTTCTGTAGTGCAGCTGTCAAGATGAAGGTAAGGCGTTAGAAATTATATTATTATGTGAGAAGTAAAACACAGAGCAAATATAAACTGACACCTTTCTGTTTTAATTTTTTTATAGACTCACGCCTGTATCTCCTAAGGGGTAGGCAGAGTTGTAATATTACAATGTTTTAATTAAATATTGTAAAAAGCAATCTAAAACTTACAATGCATTAATCTATATCTTGAAGAGAGATTGGTGTCTACAAATAAAACTAAATAAACAAAAATAGTATCCGTAACTAGGTACCTACTTTGATTTAAAAAACAGTTTGAAAAAAGTTAATGTTTTGTAACTACTTACTAGGTGTTATAATTTACTGGAATCATATAACAATGTGTACTATGTCTTTACGTACTAAAGCCCAACAGACCCAGGCTTGTAAGGTACAGGTCTTCAATAGCGCTTATTGGGACATGTTTTTTTCTATTAAACCAGCTTTTGTCGAGCATAAAACAGCACATTTACCAATTTTATCTCAAACGAACTTTAAGCAATAATGGAGTACATTACAGCTTCCATTGGTAATTTTATTGAACTTACCAGACATGTCAAAGTTTCGTTGCCCCTTCACTATACTTAATACTAAAGTTTCTTCCGAAACGAACAAGGTTTAAAATACAAATGAATTACCTATCAAATGTGTGTACGCGCATAACTTGAAAACGACTGCACCAAATGGGATAAGTGTCGTAGCACACATATCAACTCGGAAAAGGATCGTCACCGTATCGCCTGTCGCCTCGCCGTCAAACAGGCGTCAACCTGACGTTACCACGTAACGTAAGCGGATCAGAAGCTCCGGCACATTGACTCGGCTACAGCTAGGCGACGCCGTGCTTACGGCTCGCCGACCGCTGGTTGACGGCTAGACTACTTCAATCATTTTGAATCCGAACGCAGACCGCGGGAGGGGCGTGGACGTAAGCTAGGCTACGGAGAGCCATACGCTAGGCTACGGATAGCCGTAAGCTAGGGTACGGAGAACCGTAAGCGCGGGAACTGCAAGTCGACCACGCACCGCACCGGTTCGTGAGCTTGTCCCGAGGCGAGGCGATTACGTTACGATTCCGATTAGTGTGCGTTACAGTAGGGAGTTCCATACAAATTATACTGAACGGCTCCAGTTGATACGGTGCCGATCCCTTTCCGAGTTGATACGTGTGCTACGACCCTTAATATTTCTTTTATGCACTCGTTATTGTCAGGCAAAGGTTTGTATAAAAAAACAGAAAAGCTTTCAATTAGAGAAAAAAGCGAGAAAATAAAAATACTTTAAGGCAAGTAATTTATTCCCTATAAATTACTTAGTTACATTAAAAACTCTATAACCGCCTTATAAATAACACATTGCAAGGAGAGGATCTCCTCCATGACGTCATAGACCAGTCAACTGTCAGACAGTACAGGCGCCTTCCGTTATCATTATACTCAATATCACTTTATAATTAGACACGAGACATATCTATCATGACCCGACCCTTTCCAGAGAGTACGGAAGTCCGCTAAGGTGACAAAGTTTACACTATAATGTGCGAAGACCTTCTGGCTGCTATTAGAATTCATTGGTATATCCGTAGAGTTGGTGCAAAGATTATGAGGACAGATGTGGCTAGTCAGCTATATGTAGGCGGAATGTGTTTTCGAGAATAGGGTAGTTTCCAGGGACAAAATAATTACATTTTATCTAGTCCGTATTTTAGATTATAAAAAAATATTGGACACGTATTTTTTCTTTTTTCGATTAAATAAAAAATAACAAAGATATAGCCCATTAAAGTTACGTGTGACGTCACCTAGTGCGAAAAAATGCAGCACGGCGTGACGTTATACGTAACTTTAATGAGATATATTTTGGTAATTTTTGGTTTAATTTACAAATAAAAAAATACATATCGCTTATTTTTGAATAATCTAAAGGACGGACTTATAATTTTTTTTTGTCAACTAGCCTATTATTGATTGGTCAATTTATTGATTAGCCCGTTATTCTAGTTCTGAATGTTTAGCCTAGAATAAAAATTATCTGATGAATTTGATAATTTCTTCTCTGTGTGGTCTGGCTTGTTTGGGATCATATGGGTTTGAGTGATTTCTAGATTCCGGCATTCATAACAGAAAAAGAATGCATAGGCTAATTACCCGACTACGGCGAAGCCAAAAGGAAGGGTAATGTTTTTGGCAGTCTATGTATGTATGTATGGACGTACATATGATTGTATATATGTATATATGTCTGTATGTTCCACCGTAGCGCCTAAACTACTGAACCGGTTTTAATAAATGGGGTGTCAATAGATTCGTAATAATGGCCCGGGTGCAATAGGTGGTGGACTCAGTGGCGTAGGAAGGGGAGGGGCGGGGGCGGTCCGCCACGGTCCAAAAAAAAGGGGTGACACCCAAAACTCAAATATAAGAACAATGTACAAAAATATAAAACAACATAGGCACTACCTCAGTACTACGAGAGTTAGCCCGGAATTCAAATTCAAATTCAAAATCCTTTATTCATTTGGGTCACAATGTGACGCTTATGAACGTCAAAATAATAAATTTATAAAATAATTACTTATACTTAAATTTAAAACATTATTACTGTATGCTTCTACATTTACATTTACTGCCACGTTCGCAAAGCAATAGGTAGAACCATGAGAAAGAACGGGCAATAAAACTCACGGTCACTCTTTTTCATCGCCAGGTTGTGCATAATACACAATTTACATTTTGTAAGGTGCTGCAACTGTTACACCTTCTATATCACTTGTATATATTTAATTGAATGAATTTGAATTGTTAGGTATCGACAAAAAAATAAAAAAATGGTCATCCACCAACTTCCGCCCCGGGTGCCACCCAAGCTAGCTACGCCACTGGGTGGACTATTGCCTTACCCTTTTCATAGTGAGTAGAATCCTGTGCCGAGCAGTGGGACAGTATATATGTATACAGGGCTGATAATAGGTAATATGATGATATGATAATATCTTATCTCAATTAATACAATACTCATAATTGCCGATTATACTTACAAGATTATCCTCAGTTAAGTTTTAAGCTAATCTATATTCTTGTTAGGTATATATGTACGAGTATATCAGCTACTAGCAAACATGCTTATTTTGCGTATGACTAATTAATAAACACAGCTGCGTTAGTCACTATAACGAAGCCCTATCCCCTATTCCTTCTCCCTTATCCCACTCCTCATCCTATCCCTTTTCCCAATCCCAAGAGGCGCAACGCACTTGTGACTCCTGTGGTGTTGCTTGTGTCCATGGGCGGCGGTAATTGCTTACCATCAGGCAATTTGTCTGCTCGTTTGCCGCCTATTACTATAAAAAAAAGAAGGCATAATCGCATATTTTTATTGTTATAAGAAATTAGAATAAAGTTTGTTACTCCATAAAGTTTATAAACATTAAAATACGACGCAGGTTGTGTCAAAAGATGCTAACCGCAATTCGCGTGGTTGCTAGGAGATGTCGACGGACGTGGTGGTTTAGTGCATAGAGCTTAACCCGAACGCCTTTAGAAAGACTCATACACACCCCTTGCCTACACAAAAGGTGAAGGCCTTTTTTCTTTTTAAAAAGACAACAACCGCACTGGTATTAAATCCTATGTCTCGGGGACTTTAAAAACATACAACCAATTGACGAAACGAACACCCAGACTCGAAACAACGATGTATGGATCACACAAAGCGTTGTCTCGTGTCGGAATCGAACTTACACTCGTCGCAGTGTCAAGCGGCGAGGTGGCCGCTTAAACCACTTCACCGACCGTCGCCGTTGAACCTCTAATTTGAGTTTCCACCGAAAAAAATCGACCAATGCTTTTAATTTGCAGTGTCTTGCGCTGTTAGGCTGGTTTCAGAGTGACGCGCGCGGCATGCGCCGTCGGCCAGCGCGTCTCGACAGCGCGACATGACACGCGGAACACTGAAACGAGTGCGCGTTTCACGTAGAAGGAGCTCGGGCGGCGAGCGCTTCGGCAGCGCCTCACACGCGGTGCGTTTGAACTGCGTGACTGTGAAACGCTACTACTAATCTAGTGTAATGGTAAGCGCGCGCGTGTGGCCGGCGCCGGTCAAACGCGTGACTCTGAAACCAGCCTTAGAAAGTGAGTAGGTAGTATCGGACTGTCCGCACTCTGTAGGCAAAAATATCAACAACTTCTCTAGTGTCGTATCTGCATAGTTTCACTCTAGATATGGCCAGCAGTACGAGCTGCTATTGTGAGGAACTAGGCCAATATGCGACGTCACACAATACGACTATCAACCAATCAACTACACATCTCATAGTGATTTATTATAAACAAGTTGTTAATTTATTTGTTATTTATCTGAGGTGGTCCGTGGTCCAGTGGATAGCGTATGCGACTGCTGATCGGAGGTCCCGGATTCGATTCCCGGGTCGGGCAAAAAGTGTTACTGGGTTTTTCCGAAAACTCAGTAGCAGCCTGGAGTCTGGTGATGTGCCCGGTAACGGCAATAGGCTCGCCCACGTGGGACCTAAAAATTCATGGCGAAATGTGGGTGTAATATTTACATCTCTGCCTATCCCTTCGGGGATACAGGCGTGAGACTATAAATAAAATAAAACATTATCTGACGTGGTGAGGGCGGTGAATACGCCAAGTAAATAATTATATTAAACTTATAATTGCACTTTATAGGTAAAGATTATAAACTATGGTCTTAATATTCCCTTGAAAGCTAATATGTATTTAGTTCAAAAACGTGTGATAGTGGACTTTTAAGGTCTCTCTTTCTGAAGCGCCGGTTCACAGAATACATCTACCTACGTATTTTTAAATCTGTAGTCTCGATGGTTTCGGCCTAAAGTGGCGGTGACATACGAACAGACAGACAGATGGACATGGCGAATTATTAGGGGTTCTGTTTTTTGCCATTTTGGCTACGGAACCCTAAAATGACAGGGCGCCCAATTCTTTGCTTTTCTTTACAGAATGGCAAAAAATCCGAATTATTTTTGAAGATACATTTACTTTTAACCATAGATTTATTATATACTAACGTATAGATCGGTGATGCGAAAGAGAAAGAATATAGAAACTAATATATTAGAGCGAGATAGATAGGCGAGACCATTCACGTACACGCTATTGGCCTGTATTGGCCCAACGTTAATTGTGAACGGTACAACACTCGCTTATTTTTCCAAAATAACGTGTTTATTAGTGAAATCCAGGTGTTATATATACAAAAACAATTATGGTAACGTGTGCAATACCCGGATGTAACTCGTGTAAGAGAGAAAATCCCCAGAATTACTCATTTCATACATAAGTACCGTTGAAAGATTTAATGTTCTTATTGCAATATTTTTACAACTCTGAAAAGAAATATGTGCACAAACGGATACGTTATAATATCACATTTTATTATATTTATATTCTGAATGCAAAAAAAAAGATTAAAGTTAATATAAAATTCGTGAATTTTTACTATTTCTAACCAAAATTTCATAGTGATTGACGTTATGTCAAATCATATCGATAAGAAAATATTGATTTGTAACTTGACGGACAAAGGTTGCATACCTTCCATACTGTTTTAACAAATAAATATTATTTACTTTTATGTTCTCTATCCAAATGTCATTGTTATGAATATAATAAAAATAAATTAAAATAGTTACTTATTTCAGATTTCCTCAAAATAATGAGGTCCGATTAAAATGGCTATAAATGATAAACAGTGAAAATTGGGTTCCCAAAAAATATTCATCCATATGCAGCAATCACTTTGAAGAAAAATCTTTTCATTGTTTGTTAACCGATATAAAACTACATTATTCCTTAGTGGAAATAAAAATGGCCAATAAATGTTAAAAATTTTGGTAAATTATTGCCTTTTGTCGTGCAAAAACCATTTCAAAGTTCTTAACAATCATATGTACGACTCACCAGCATTATTTAATCACAAATACTTGCTAATAAAAGCAATACCTTATTGAAATTTATTTAACAATTTAGAATAAAATATGAAGCAAAACTGCAGAATACTTCCAAGGAAAGTTTGCGACATTTTTATAATAAATAAGTTTTATTTGGTGGAAAATAAAAACAATTCAGTTTTTATCTGTAGTTTTATTATTATCTTCTCTCAGTTATAGACACTACTTCAACAATGCTTTAAATCGGGAAATATGACCGCGCCCATATTATCGATAATCATAGTTTAGGCAAGCCATGCCCAACACTATTTGTCTTGCATACAAGCTCATTACACGCACACTAGTGTTTTCTTGTTTTGGTCTCACTTTTCTGACTCCATTGCCAATCTAACGTTAGTATATAATAAATCTATGCTTTTAACAGCTATAAATGATATATTTGCGTCTTGGCAAACGTAGTGTAGGACGCCCTCCGGCTAGGTGGAGTGACGATATACGCAAAGTGGCTGGCAGCGGCTGGACACTTAAAGCCGAAAATCGGGCTCAGTGGCGTGCCATTGGAGAGACCTATATTCAGCAGTGGACTCTTGCAGGCTGATGATGATGATGATGATGAATGATATATTTCCTGAGAAACTTTGTTATTTCCTGGATAGTTAGGTAGGCGTATACAAATGCGAAGGGGTAGGCAGAGTGTAATATTACACCCACACTTCGCCTTTTGAATTTTAAGTCCCACGTAATAGGGGGCGAGCCTATCGCCGTTACCGGGCAAATTGCCAGACTAGGTGCTACTACTAGGAATT
This sequence comes from Euclidia mi, assembly GCA_944739405.2. NCBI lineage: Eukaryota > Metazoa > Arthropoda > Insecta > Lepidoptera > Erebidae > Euclidia > Euclidia mi. Next base: position 107,327,006 of record OX123186.2, on the reverse strand, counting down.
CGAAAAAACTCAATACCACTTTTGTCCGACCCAAGAATCGAACCCAAGTACCCTGGACACTGGACCACGGAGGAGTCAAAAAAACAAACTGTTACACTAAAATCAGACGCCGAATATACACTCCAGAATTCCTTCTATAAGCGTGGAATAGATGATTCCACTGAATCAATCTGTCTGTCAGGTAACCGACCGTTATTTGTCAACAAATAAAGATATATGACGCCCATTCAATTGATTGATATCGTCCGCTGCTCACCTATATTGATAATGGCCAAAATTGTTAGCTCCTTACGACTAGTAGCTCCGAAGAATAGTTCCTTGTTACTATGTAGGTACATACATTTACACATGTATATGTAGAGGCAACGATAGCCTACTGGAGATACCAACAGACTGATTTGAAGAGAATATCGGATTCATTCATGCCTCCTATTTTTGTACAGACGACGGGTGTACGATTTTTGCCTAATTATAGTTTCTTTTTCTCTCATTGTTTATATGATGTCCTTCGTCTGATATAAAAATTAATGTTTTTAATTTCATTCAGCTCACAGACTCTTTGAAGTTACGTGCATATTAATTTGTTACTTATCGCACTAGCAACCACTATTGAGTTGAGCTGCTGCTGTCACTGTCGGATTGTATACATAAGAAAGAGAAGCTCGACGACGACGGGACGTTCAGAACTTTATATAAACCATAACATAAATAAATTACTTAAAAATAAGTTGAGTAGTGAAAAATAAAAAACAACCAAGTTCAGTATTCAAATATGTAACGTTATTGTTATAAATTTTATCAACGTTGATAAGTAATACAGATATATTTGTTGGATGATCATTTTAAGAGGTTAGTTTACTATTTTTTTGTATCGAGAAAACTTTTCAAAGACGTGTTTTGAATACAACAGGGTTCTCAGAAATATGTTCAAGATTAACATATATTTTTTCCGCCGTCATAAACTAAGTATATAGATTTAGCAAAAAATTGTTTGAGACAAGCCTATTTGGCTGTTGTCAGCGTCTTAAGCTGTACATCCCGAACTATCGTGAAGATCTTTGACGGTCGTTATAGGGAGTCAGTACTTACCCGAGAATATTCTGATCCTGGTCTGTAATGTATGCAGGGTGTAAAAAGACCCTTAACGAAAACTGAAATCCCATGTTGTACCAATCACTACGAACATTTTTTACTTCAGCACCATACCTGGGAAATTACTGGTTCAGGAGATATTTAGGCTCAAAGTTAGTATAGATTTTTCTAATTAGGTACAAAATCGATCCATTTACCCCACCAATATGTTCTTTAGATCCTATGACCCCATGGATAAGTAGGTACTTATTTCGATTATTGCACGCGCGCGCTTATAATAGCGGTGTAAAAAATGTGAAATATAAAAAAAAATTCGTTTCCCCGATATTATTTTTGGTTAGTATGACTTGGCATGATGTCCACAACGAGTAGACTTCGGCTTGGTGATGGGTCTTGTGACACCCTGTATGTATATTGCTTTATCAGAAGAAGAGAAGAAAACAGATAATGATACTGCTCTTCACCCGTATCTCATAGCATGATGTTATACCTGAAAAAAATCTGCAGCGGTATAATATGATTTTTTTGAGAAATCTCCTGCGGAAATTAATTCCTGTGGCGGCAACAATAATCAACGAACGTCTAACGCTTGGAAATGGCGTTTTATTTAGTTTCCCCTGTACCGGGGTCTGTCTGTAATCAAATCTTACAAATGAAGTTTGACCCACTTCTCAGTTGCCGACTGTACTGTTTTTCGCACAGGTTTATGTTTATTCGTTTGAATGAAGGACACTGTTGTTTATTAGTACTAGTCTTTGACAGACCTCTGCTGGACGCCAACGTTGTGTGAGTCAACGGGGATTTGGCTTATAATACCACGCTGGCCAGATGGGTTGTTATAGAGTATAATATCGAGATTTCCGTGTTCTCATAAATTAATCTGTATATATAAAACCCTTGCGTTACTGACTGACTGACAGACAAGCTACAGCCAAAACTATTAGACGCAGTAAGCTGAAATTTGGCATATGTGTTCTTTGAGTGCACCAAGCAGGGATTTCCTGAAATGCCCACTAGATCGTGCAAAAAAAGGTTAAATTAAAAGAAATGTGTGGGCCTACCTGCGGGCATCCTTCTAGTCTTAATATATATAAATCTCCTGTCACGATGTTTGTTCGCGATGGATTCCTAAACTACTTAACCGATTTTAAATTAAATTGGCACACCGTGAGCAGTCTGGTCCAACTTGAGAGATAGGATAGCTTAGATCTTTAATTTTAGTCGCAATTTTATTTTATTGCAAATTATTTGTCTATAATTAATTGACAGTCACAATTATCTGTTAACTCCAAAAGATTCTCACAGATGTCGATAATCTTATATTAATAATTTCGTCAAGGAGTACATCGAAACCTTACCTGAATAATAAAACATTAAAAAATAAAGATTTCGAGTCGACAACATATACCTATCCGCAAAATTCGGATTGTCGAGTATTTTGTTAAATTCTAATGGTTTTGACAGACAAATCACAGTCGCCATATTGGCTCTATGATATTGGCCCAAGTTTGCTTTGTACTAAGTAGTTTGTATGTGTAAATACTTTTTACAGTTATATAGTATCCGCGCAATAAAGGAGATTTGTTATCTATCTATACTATAATATAATAAAGCGGAAGAGTTTGTTTGTTTGTTTGAACGCGCTAATCTCAGAACCTACTGGTCGGATCTGAAAAATTATTTTTGTATACGATAGCCCAGTTATTCCGTAACGCATCGACCCTTTGAGGCCGGTCAAAAGGCTAAAAAGGCTAAAAGATAATGTCGGCTAAACTCAAGAACTAGCAGTTGGATTTTAAAAATTGTTATGCTTATGATAGCCAAATTATTCCGAAAGGCTATAGGCTATATAACATTACGCCACAACTTTTAGGGGCTGGACAAAAATAATAAAATGGTCACACGAGAAGGGGGAGGGTTGGGTCAAAGGCAAAAAGAAGCTAAACGAATAGGATACCATCTATATGGGTATCATTTTCGAGATTTTCGGGACACTGATTAATAATATGAAATTTATTTAGTGATCCAAGATGGCGGACGGGAAATCAAAGATGGCGGATGTAAAAATTTTAAAAATCAATATGGATATCGCCTTCGATATTTTAAGGGGTGGGGAATAGAAATACAACATCTTTTTCGTGATCAAAGATGGCGGATGGGAAAATTTAAAAAAAGTCAATATTGGTATCGTCTGCGATGTTAAAAGGGATGGGGAATCCAAATACAACATCTGTTTCGTGATTCAAGATGGTGGATGGGAAATCACAGATGGCGGATGGGAAAAATTTTAAAAATCTATATGGGTATCGTCTCTGATGATTTAAGGGATGGAGAATCCAAATTCAACATCTATTTCGTGATCAAAGATGGCGGATAGGAAATCAAAGACGGCGGACGGGATTTTTATTAAAGTCGATTGGGTATCGTCTCCGATATTTTAAGGAATGGGTAATTCAAAAACACCATCTATTTCGTGATCAAAGATGGCGGCTGGGAAATTAAAAAAAATTAATATGAGTATCGTCTCCGATGTTTAAAGGGATGGGGAATCCAAATACAACATCTATTTCGTGATTCAAGATGGTGGATGGGAAATCAAAGATGGCGGATGGAAAAAAATTTAAAAATCAATATGGGTATCGTCTCTGATGATTTAAGGCATAGTGAATCCAAATACAACATCTATTTCGTGACCAAAGATGGCGTATTGGAAATCAAAGATGGCAAACGGGATTTTTTTTAAAGTCGATATGGGTATCGTCTCCGATATTTTAAGGAATGGGCAATTCAATATTACGTATATAAAAATCTATGTTTGTTTGTTCATAATATAATAAAGCGGAAGAGTTTGTTTGTTTGTTTGAACGCGCTAATCTCAGAACCTACCGGTTGGATCTGAAAAAATATTTTTGTATACGATAGCCCAGTTATTCTGTAACGCATCGACCCTTTGAGGCCGGTCAAAAGGCTAAAAAGGCTAAAAGATAATGTCGGCTAAACTCAAGAACTAGCAGTTGGATTTTAAAAATTGTTATGCTTATGATAGCCCAATTATTCCGAAAGGCTATAGGCTATATAACATTACGCCACAACTTTTAGGGGCTGGACAAAAATAATAAAATGGTCACACGAGAAGGGGGAGGGTTGGGTCAAAGGCAAAAAGAGGCTAAACGAATAGGATACAATCTATATGGGTATCGTTTTCGAGATTTTCGGGACGCTGATTAATAATATGAAATTTATTTAGTGATCCAAGATGGCGGACGGGAAATCAAAGATGGCGGATGTAAAAATTTTAAAAATCAATATGGATATCGCCTTCGATATTTTAAGGGGTGGGGAATAGAAATACAACATCTTTTTCGTGATCAAAGATGGCGGATGGGAAAATTTAAAAAAAGTCAATATTGGTATCGTCTGCGATGTTAAAAGGGATGGGGAATCCAAATACAACATCTGTTTCGTGATTCAAGATGGTGGATGGGAAATCACAGATGGCGGATGGGAAAAATTTTTAAAATCTATATGGGTATCGTCTCTGATGATTTAAGGGATGGAGAATCCAAATTCAACATCTATTTCGTGATCAAAGATGGCGGATAGGAAATCAAAGACGGCGGACGGGATTTTTATTAAAGTCGATTGGGTATCGTCTCCGATATTTTAAGGAATGGGTAATTCAAAAACACCATCTATTTCGTGATCAAAGATGGCGGCTGGGAAATTAAAAAAAATTAATATGAGTATCGTCTCCGATGTTTAAAGGGATGGGGAATCCAAATACAACATCTATTTCGTGATTCAAGATGGTGGATGGGAAATCAAAGATGGCGGATGGAAAAAAATTTAAAAATCAATATGGGTATCGTCTCTGATGATTTAAGGCATAGTGAATCCAAATACAACATCTATTTCGTGACCAAAGATGGCGTATTGGAAATCAAAGATGGCAAACGGGATTTTTTTTAAAGTCTATATGGGTATCGTCTCCGATATTTTAAGGAATGGGCAATTCAATATTACGTATATAAAAATCTATGTTTGTTTGTTCATCATTTATAGACTCTGAATTTGGAAAAGGGGCTTGGAAAAAGGGAATTAAATAAAAACTCTTAAAAAGGCGATACGAAGTTCGCTGGGTCAGCTAGTCTTTTATATAATTAAAGCCGTTTTGTTTGATTCCTTGGGAAATTCTGGCAATCCCTTCTTACTACGTCTCTACGGTCGCCAAGATATACTATACATCCTAAATTTAAACTTTTTGCGACCATTAGCGAGCTGAGCTGAGCTGAGCGTTGTCTGTCAGTCAGTCAGTAACGCAAGAATGTTATTTATACAAATTCCTATAACACGTCAAGGCCTAAATCTTTGCAGTATCTATGATACTGTATTAAGGCGCCGTGTACAGCTACTGAGTTCAGCTGTTGCTGTCACTGTATGTCGGATTGTATAGGTACATAAGAAAGAGAAGCGCGACGACGACGGGACGTTCAGAACGAGTTATTTATCATTAAATACATTAATCCTTACAAATATCTTATTCTAATCGATAAATAAAAACAACAGTTCCCTTTATTATTATATATTACATCACTGTTATTAATATTATCAAGATTTGTTTATAAATAATACAGTTACAATTGCTACAATTTCAATTTAAATGGTTATTTTATGGTTTTTTTTATCGAGAAAATTTACCGAAAACGTGTTTTGAACACAATGGGGGACCATTGTGTTCAAAACACGTTTTCGGTAAATTTATAAATATATAAAAAATTCATAAATATGATCAAGATTAACATATATTTTTTTAGCTGCTGTAACATGTATACATTTGGCTAAAAAACTGTTGTGTGAAGCCTATTTTGACTAGGTACAGCGCCTTAAACTAGATAGAACAAGGTCTCAGTTAACTCCCAATTACCGAGCTGTCTCCAAATCCACTTACAGAGTGTATTCACACCGGCTAGATTTAATTAACCTCACTTGATAGAGTACTGTCTAAGTGACGAGAGGACGCGAGAGCGATTTACTAGGTTTTTGGGTAGAACTTTATTGTTACGCTTACGCCACTGCAAGAAGGTAATTATTAAATAGATTTAATGTGTTTTCCAAAACACTTCCTTCGTTGGTGCTTCGTAAGTATCACATAATTATCATAATCATGAATTTTAATTTATTAATTTATTTTAATTTACATAATAAATATAACAAATATAATATCGGCGATAGCTCTAGTAATTAGCGCATTCGATTCGATCGATCTTTTAGATAAACTCATAAGAAATATTATTACGCGACTGTTTGGTCGCATGGTCAGCGGAATGCAATGAAAAGTGTATTAAGACTGCACTATTTGGGTAATGGGACTGCCTCCATGGTCGAGTGTATAGCGTATGCGACTGCTGATCGGAGGTCCCGGGTTCGCTTCCCGGGTCGGGCAAAAGTGTAACTGGGTTTTTCCGAATACTCAGTAGCAGCCCGGAGTCTGGTGATGTGCCCGGTAACGGCAATAGGCTCGCCCCCTATTACGTGGGACCTAAAAATTCATGGCGATATGCGGGTGTAATATTAACACCTCTGCTTACCCCTTCGGGGATACAGGCGTGAGACTATAAATAAAAAATAAATATATGGGTAAGATAGCAACCTGTAGTACTACCCTCCCACAGAAAGTCAACGTAAAATAACAGTAGGTACCTATGCTGCTGCGTTTCGTCCGTTGAGTAAGAATGCCGGATGCATTATGGAATGAATGAAATATGAATAAGGAGCAGGATGAGGGAAATGGTAAAGTGCATGGAGCACTTTACCATTTCCCTCATCCTGCTCCACTTCCTTTTCCTTTTCTCATCCCAAAGGAAAGCGCTCTTGTGACTCCTATGTGTTGCTTGTGTCCGTTGGCAGCAGTAATCGCTTACCATCAGGCAATTCTTCTCTTACATACATACATACAGACTCACGCCTGTTTCCCGGAGGGGTAGGCAGAGACTACGGAACGCCATTTGCAACGATCCTGACATATCTCTCTTGCTTCATTCACTCCCATTAAATTTCTCATGCATGCTCTTCAGTTAAGGGTACTTCTAACCTGTCCTTTTTTTGTCCGTCTAGGTCTTCCCCTTCCTCCTGTCCCATTCACACTTGAATTATGTAACTTCTTGCTCAGTCTTTCGTCATCCATCCCCTCCATGTGTCAAAACCATCTTAGCATACCTTTCTCAATGGTTGTCACTACATCTTCTTTTACCTTCTTCTTCCTTCTCTTTTGTCGTCTATTACATGAAAATCCCATTTACTAACAGCCGATTTCAATATTCGATCTATCCATGGATTGAGAGATTAGAGATACATGTATGACATAATATTTTGTATGAGCTTATTCTCCCAACAGCAGACGGTAAGATGTCCAAGTCCCGAGGCTGTCCAAACAACAACTGCCGACAGTCACGGCCACCTTCAAAGGACACGGATCTTTTGACAAGCACCTTTTTACCATAGGTGTCACCGACAGCCCGCTGTGCAGTCTGTATGCAGCAGACGAGACGGCAGCTCACCTGCTCCTCGACTGTCCTGAGGTCTGACAGCATAGGCAGCAATACCTGACCAGACAAAGCACTGAGAGAAGTAGTTAAGTTTCTCGAAGAGCTGGAGTACCTCGCGTGACAACAGTAATTCCCATCCTAACGTGTAGCCAGAACGTGGAGTTGCGGAAACAGCCCATGCTACCAAACCATACCATACCATAGATCGAATATTGAAACAGGCAGTAAATCGCTCCGCTTCCACCTTGTACCATGTGCCAATACATGACGAATCCCGTGTCCGATTAGCGACGCAACTGCAGACGTACCGATAGTAACGTGATACGGATGATATGTGACACGCGCGATATATGATACCGTGGTGGAAGGGATTTGGATGCCGCGTTATGCCAATCGTACTGGTTTCGACCTAAACTTGTGTTACGTACCTACAAATGTTGAAACGTCACGTAAAAGTTACCTATAACCAATGAATACAGATTTACATACAAGCGCAATTTTTGAGGATTTCGTGTGGCGATTCCAAGTGGAGACTGTCTCCAGTTTAGTTCGTCGTTGGCGCCGTTGGCGGCGCTGGCGTCGTTCTCCGTCTCTCTTGCTGTCGTAGTTAACATACACGGGAGGAACGTTCGTCTCTCTTGCTCTCGTAGAGACAGCTGTCACAGCGCGACTGCCACGCCGCCAAGCGGCAATTTGGGTCACAGAAAGTTTGTCTTCAGAGCGGCCATAAGAAATGTGTCTCTATGTAAATATCTGACCTCTTTGATTAGGCCTCGTGCAATGCGCATTTTGGCAACTACCCTCACGTTTTTTATTAATAAATGCCACATGTATCAAATAAATACAATGACTTTCAAGTTACACATCAGACAATTAATCATATATTTTGCATTGTAAATGCATTATAAAGGATATTTCGTATCTGTTTTCTTATAGTTCTGCTAAGTGTATAATTTATAATAGTTGATATAGTATCTTAGACGTAATGTCTTATAAAACAATTATTACGTATTTTATAACTTTAGATATGTTTTTGAAATCATTGTTCGTTTATCATTTTACCTGGATAAGTTAAATCACAAGTGTTGTGTGACAAAAACGTGCTCATCTGAGGCAAAGAGCTCAGATATATTTACATAGAGGCGCATTTCATATGGGCGCTTTGAAGACAAACTTTCTGCGACTCGAATTGACGCTTGGCGGCGTGGCATTCGCGCGGCGGCAGCTGTCCCTCTGTCCTCCAGTGTATCTTAACTACGAGAGTGAGAGCGACGGAGAACGACGCCAGTGCCGCCAACGGCGCCAACTACGAACTAAACTGGAGACTCGGCACACGAAATCCTTAAGAACTGCGCTTCTATGTAAATAATCACACAAAAAGAATCAATTTAACTGACTAGCTAGGCTCATTACAGCTCAAAGACAATCATATTATATAATTTGTAGAAAGAGTAAAACCTATTATTAAATTTATTTGATTGAATCGAACTCCATTGTAACCTAATGGAAGGAAAGAGGAACCCACCACGCACCCTCGGATTGACCAACCCAACTATTGCTATAGAAAAAGGTTGACAATACCGGACTCCTCTAAAAGGATAAGGGATATAGGAATAGTATGGGTTCCAGGAAGATACCTGACTTGCAGTATCCCGCTGTATGCGCCGACTATTCTTCGACACGTGTTTCGCATCTGCACGAGGCATCCTCAGGAGCGATAGGCAACGACATCGCCTTTTTCTATTGCAATAGTTGGGTGGTCAATCCGAGGGTGTGTGGTGGGTTCCTCTTTCCATCTATTAGGTTATTATTGAATATTTTGCCCCGTCTTTTCAATAGAATAATAGGATAATAATTTTATAAAATAATCTGTTACTGAATAACAGACATCGCATAATCGACAATAGGCGCAAGAAATTGAAATTTAGCAGTATGTTCCTTTCAGAGTGTTTACGGAGCACTGAGAACATTAGTGAGAACGTAGTGTAGGACGCCCTCCGGCTAGGTGGAGCGACGATTTACGCAAAGTGGCTGGCAGCGGCTGGACACAAAGAGCCGAAAATCGTTCTCAGTGGCGTGCCATTGGAGAGGCATATATCCAACAGTGGACTACGGCAGGCTGATGATGATGACGGAAGCGTATTTTTGGCAATTCCAAGGAAAAAATTGTGGATCAGAGTTTATATGAAGCTTTTTATTTCCTCAGGCGGGTGAACCCATAATATATGATTTTCAGAATTCTTGAAAGTGAGAAAACAACACTAGTTCATAACGGCATATTTTTCACATTTCTGGACACAAATATTAAATATCTTTTGAGGAAATGTACATGCCTCTTTGTATGTGTATGTTGGAGTTCATAATCAATATAAGTATCTATAGGTAAATTCACGAAAGATGACCACTGCTCAGAAGTCATTTTTTAGGTCCCCGTGGAGGTGCGGGGTGAGGCGCGGATGGAGTGCCAATGGCATGGATCCGTTCTTGACGCATTCACTAAATGCGTCAAGAATGGAGCAACGCCATTGGTGCACGAATGTACATATGCGCGAAGGCCGCCATTTGTGGTCAACTTTCGTGAATTTACCTATACTATAAATGTATATTTATATTATCGCAGAGTTGAGTACAACTGAAATTAAAAAAAATCATCGGACAATAGGCTTTTTTATGATATAGGCTGTAGCGCCTAGCGAGACTTGGCTTGCCTTACGTAAGAGATTGGCAAAGTTAAGCAACGCTTGCACAGGTCGCCACTTGGATGGGTGACCGTGTTTGGCATTTACATCTGAGCGCTACAGTGCTTCAGAGAGCACGTAAAGCTGTCGGTCCCGGTTCTTGTCTCAGGATAAGGATCGTTAGACCATGTCGGAGGCCTACAGGCGGTCTGAAAACTCCGACACTAGAGTTGGCCACACACTCACACGAAAAACAAAACTCATGACGTAGGTACTGACATAAAATCTTCCAAAGTAGATAAAAGTCTTAGGAGAAAAGGGTCGCCGATGGTCACGGGGTTTTGCTAGTTTTCTTACAAACAAAGTTCTAAAAGAAATGCATTTAATAACTAAAGTTTTCTCCAATTAAGCGTTCTAAGTAGAACTTTATCCATTATCTTGCAGTAGACAATATAGACGGGCGCTATCTATCTACAATTGTCTATACAACGGCATAATGGCAAAGTTGTGTTGTCTGTGGAACAAAGAGTCTCCCTTTTGCTAGTCGATGGTATCTAATTAAGGTTAAAAAGGGTGGTGATTTAAATCGCTTCTGAAGCAGGATAGCGCTTAAATAAATACTAGAAAAAAAAACCGACCTAGCGGTCACATCTCCAAGTAAAGATTGCAACTTTTTTAATTTGTAACTTTCAGATTTATTATTCGACTAGCTTATGCCCTCGGCTTTAATGAATCTTTGAGATAATTTTCATCCGGGGTCTAGTATTTACGAGTCCCGTACGGTATATCGAAGAACCCTTGAACGATATAACTGTCTACAGAAAGCATGGTTCACCGACGAACGGTAATACGAAAAAACTATTAGTCGATATCATTATTTAGCGACAACACGTTTCACCGAATAACGCTACAAAGAATGAATGGTTGGCCGATACCAAGATTTGCCGATGTCATGGTACGCCGTAACACGCTTGAACTAAATAATCCTTTACCGATAGCAATTTGCATCGAAAGCACCTTTTCTTACACCGCCCATCCAAAATAATTGTCTTTAGTTTCTCGCTCATAAATTGCATTAACTGCTATTTCGATGCGTTTATCTTATAAATGAATTGTTTCATTTCTCATCGTTACCTAGTAGCCCAATAAGCTAAGCAGACGAAGCCCTGCTTCTCAGGGCTCTATTTTCGAGTGCGGGGTCACAAGAAAACCTAACATAACCTATTAGGTCATCATCATCATCAACAGCCTTTAACAGACCACTGCTGGACTAGGCCTCTCCTTTGAAGGGAGGAATTCGTATTCTTAATCCGTGTGGTGACGGATTAAGAATACGGATTGTCACTACCCCATATCATCCCATGGGTGTCGTAAGAGCCGACAGAGGGACCATACTATGCAGAGAACAACACTGTAAGAGAAGGAAAACTTGATACAAACCCTATACCAACCCGTTTGGCCAGCGTGGTATAGTAGGCCAACCTATTAGGTACCTACACATAAAAAGGTGCTTTCAATGCAAATTGCTATCGGTAAAGGATTATTTAGTTCAAGCGTGTTACGGCGAACTACAGACCACCTACCCCTGGTCTGTGCGGCGAACCATGACATCGGCAAATCTTGGTATCGGCCAACCACTCATTCTTTGTAGCGTTATTCGGCGAAACGTGCTGTCGCTAAATAATGGTATCGACTAATCGTTTTTTGGTATTACCGTTCGTCGGTGAACCATGCTTTTTGTAGACAGTTATATCGTTCAAGGGTAATTCGATATACCGTACGGGACTGAGTATTTACATCCATAAAGCAAGATCTCAAGAGACCGATGTTCAACGTGAAACACAAACATAGGTAGATAGATAGTCAACACAACGAGGCATAACCCTCAAACATTACACTCCGTTTTTGAGCAATCGTGTAAAAGCTATCGCGGATAGGTTCACTTACCAATCCAACGTCAGTGTGTTACAAGCTGTTGTTGAATTCGTTTAAGAACGAGATGAAAGGAAGAGCTAAAGCGGGCTTCTCACAATGTGTGGTTTTGCGGAAAGAGCGTAGGTACCCTTGAATTAATGCCGTGAGTCGGGTAGCAAAGCTAATTTCTTTTCAATTAACAAATCGTGTGACTTTTCATGCATCTAGTCAGATGTCCACGCGTGCGAAATATAAATAATCTGTATTGATGTAAAAATTGAGCAATGGGTCCTGTCGACCAATAAAAATAATTGGCCAAGTGCGAGTCGGACTCGCGCACGAAGGGTTCCGTACCATCATCTATAAAAGAAAAGCACGTTTGTTGTATGTATACTTAAATATGTTTTAAGTTACTATCTGTTTATTAAGATCGAGAAAAACTGCTTAAAAATTACGTTTGTTGTATGGGTGGTAATAATTAAATAAAAATAAAGTAAATATTAAAGAGGGACTCTATTTAATATTTACTTTATTTTTATTTAATTATTTATTTTGAGAAGTAATATACAACTACATATTTTGTGAAAATTTTAAGTGTCTGCCTGTTACCGTTAGTAATATTGAGCAAAGATACGAAAAAATACATGTTTATTGTATGGGATCCCCCCTTAATATTTTCATTTTTTTATTTTTAGTATTTCTTGTTATAGCGGCAACGGAAATACATAATTTCAGCTTTCTAGCTATCACGGTTTATGAGATACAGCCTGGTGACAGACATACAGACAGACAGACAGCGGAGGCTTAGTAATAGCGTCCCGTTTTTTACCTTTTAGGTACGGAACCCTAAAAATGACTTTGGTCTAGTGGTCCCACGGGCCACGTCAAATGGGTCCAGTTGACTAAAGACTAAAACATTATTTATTTAGGATTTGTAAAAACTTAAGTAGAAATAGTTCACTTATTTCTCTGCATACCGCCTCGTCTAAAAATAAGTGGCAAGTCATTTAGCTTTGTAAGTCGCGCTATATGGATAAATGGGTTAGGCTTTAAGTAATCAGTGCTAAGTAGGGCGGCAATCTAGATACACCAGACCAACTGGCAACAGTGCATTGTTACTCGTGTATGAAACAGTCTCTTCAGACCTCTGCTTTGAAAGGAGGAATTGGCCTACTATATCACGCTGGCCAAACGGGTTGGTATAGGGTTTGTATCAAGTTTTCCTTCTCTTACAGTGCTGTTCTATGCATAATATGGTCCCTCTGTCGGCTCTTACGACACCCATGGGGTGATATGGGGTGGTGACATGCCGTATTCTTAATCCGTCACCACACGGACAGTCATGAAACAGTCTAACATTGGGATTTAATTATAGCAACATACAAGCTTATATAACAGACTAGAGGACGCCAGCAGCTACGCCTCCATTTTTATTAAATTTACCCGTTTTGGCCGATCTCGTGGGAATTTCGGGAAATCCCTTCTTAGTGCACCCCTACGGTCCCCAAGGAACATACATGCCAAATTTCAGCTTCCTGCGCCTAATAGTTTCGGCTGTAGCGTGTCTGTCAGTCAGTCAGTAACGCAAGGATTTTATATATTAAGATGTTAAAAACTAAGGAAGAGCGTATTGACGGCTTCCATGGTCCAGTGGATAGCGTATGCGTGTGCTGATCGGTTCTCGGTTCGAGTCCCGGGTCGCGCAAAAGTGTTACTGAGTTTTTTCCGATTTCTCAGCAGCACAGAGTCTGGCAATGTAGCCGGTATCGGATTGGTCACGTAATAAGGGCAAGTCTATTGAGGCTCGTCGACCTATCTATTTTACAGCCTCGTTGATAGTGCTAAACTTCATGACACAGTCACACCATCATTTAAATACGCTCAACAACGACGCACACCTCACAATAATCACCCTTCTAATACACCATCTAGCCGACAACGCTGCACTTCATAATACCGTCACCAATCCATTTAATAACCTCGTCGCGGAAGCTTAAACTCAGTGCTTGTAAAACAATAATCCACTAACTACGGTGGATGACCTCTCTGCGGAAAGCGATGATTCAGAAGGATTTTTTTTCTCGCGGTCCGATCCCGTTGTTCCCTTCACCTCAGACACAATGTACCATAGATTTTTAAAAGCGCCCCTAGCGGAAAGTAACGGTCAATAGAGATCGCTAGGGATCGCATTTAGAAAATTTAGGTATGGCAATAGGAAAGTTTCCTGCAAGTAAAATAAATTATACAAGTATTTTAATCTAGTGAAACATGTCAAAATAATAGTACCTAGTTTCATTCATCAATTATAAAACTTTATATAACATTTTTTATCGTCAATTTATTGATAATATAATAAGTATTCTACTTGACAGCAAAACACTATGATGTCACTGTGTCATATTGCATACAAAACCCTTGGCAAAGGTCGTTTTTGACATATCATTAAAAGTGCTTGATTTGACTAGTTGGAAACAACCCAATTTTCCCCAGGGAAGCCAAACGGCTCGTAACTCGATCAAAACTCGGACAAGAACTCCAGTTTGCGGTTAGTATGAGACTACACTAGACGCTACGCCTACTCACTAAAACCACCTGGATCCAGACTAGGTTAGTCCTATCCTACGACTGTTATGACTGTTATGACTGATAAGCGAAAGGGAAATTTTGCGAGTATGGATGGATGAACAGAGAATGATGATCTCTAGATGGCTAGGTGGATGAAAAGATAAATAGATGTCATGGGGTGAATACACTACTATAACTGAATACAAATACATTAAAAAATAAGTCACAAAAAGTTGAAAAAAAATTTCGTCTTCATACACTTTGAAAATTAACTCGGTGTTTTGACCGCCGCCGCCGCTCAGCTGATGACCATTGCAGGTGCCTAACACACACAAGCATACGTACCTACAGTGACTTCGCGATACAGTTTTATTTTGCACTATTCAACAGTTTATTCTGATTTATTACCTAAGTAAACTTTAATGGAAATAGGGTCTTATATCATCGCATACTGTTTAAAATAATTTTAGGTGAATAAGTATACTGTCTATGTTGTATTATTAAAATATTTTGCAAACGCATATCATTCATCAGCAGCCTTTAACACTTCACTGCTGGACTAGGCGTCTCCTTTGAAAGGAGGAATTGGCCTATTATACCACGCTGGACAAACGGGTTGGTATAGGCTTTGTATCAAGTTTTCCTTCTCTTACAGTGCTGTTCTCTGCATAATATGCTCCCTCTGTCGGCTCTTACGACACCCATGGTATAATATGGGGTGGTGACATTCCGTATTCTTGATCCGTCACCACACGGAAAACTGCATATCAACACCCTATATAGATGCATAGATGCTGTTATTATTCCACAAAAAAACTGACCAGATTTTGATACAATATTACAATAACATAGCATAACATCAGAACAACACACATACTTCAGTTAGGTACTACAGCCACCACACGGGCGCGGCTAAGTGCAAAACCTATCACATCATATTCATCAGTGAGTAAAAAGGATGCGTATCACGGTGCAAGGAATCAACAGTATTTATGCATCCGAAGGTCGCTGCAGTACACTTCCCTAGTGAGATTTTATTAATAAATTAGGTGACCTGCGCACGAAGAGATGCCGACCGATGTTCGAGCCGTGACACACGGACGGACAAATGAGAGGGCAACTTTTTATTTTTATTATTTTTTATCGTCATCATCCACCCTTTCGCAGTCCAATGCTGGACAAGGGCTTCTCCTAATAAAATCTCCTCTCCCGTCAATATAATTGTGAGTCAAGGATTTGGTGCTTTAGTATTTCGTCTTAGTTTTTGTCATTGTTTTTCGCAGTCCACTGCTGGTCAGCGAAAGGCTACTCCTATTTTGCGTCATAATCGTATTGTGACTAGTTGTAAGTCGAGGGATTTAGTGGTTTGGTTTTCCGTCTCTTTCTATACCTATATTTTTTAGAGAAACTAATACTATAGTAGGTTAGGTGTACAAAGAGTGATTAAAATTTTCAATGTACATATCACATGTAGTATTGTATTCCAATGTTTTTATTTTGGTTTAGGGATAAAATTAAGGAGATCACAGCAACTGGTGACATCAGAATTTATATTTGTATCCACATCTATACATATAATAAAATGGTAGGAAAGTCAAAACTGTACATTGAATATTTTTTTAAAAGAATACTTGGGGTGTGATCTACAATCGATACCGAAGCCAAAAATATAGCTTTTAGAATTTTTGTCTGTTTGTCTGTTTATCTGTTTGTCCTTATATCCGGGATAAACTCAAAAAGTACTGCATGGATTTACTTCAAATTTGGCACAAGTATTATTAAAAAGTCGGGTCAACATATAGGCTACGTATTATCACGCTATGACCTACAGGGAACGAGCAGAGAACCTTTATTTCTTCAACGCATTTTGTAACAACGTGTAATGTAACAATGCATATTTTAATGTTGTTATTATGTTAACTATGCTATAAGCTAGCTTCACACTATACAAATCACGTAATATAAGTAACTTAGGCTACTAAACATAATTAATTGAATATAAGTAGAATCAAGACAATTTTAGTGCAGCGCCATCTAATTAAGAGAGTTCAAAAACATCAAGTCGAATTACATGAGTAAGCCCTTTTTGGATATAAATAATTTAAATTTGAAATGTTGGCGACGTTAATAGTTGTTTTCAAAAGTGATAGATGGAGTTGTACATTTTCTTCTTAAAAATTGTATTGTTAATTCGTTTCAGAGTGAGCAAGACTATTAGTTGAAGTTATTTAATTAATGAAGTACACCATCGCCACACTTGATTGCTTACATCATTTCTGTCAGAATAAATAGTAATAGAGTTAGTACAAAATAAACATTTTGGTCACATTGGTGTAATTATTGCTTCTTAATCAATATATTTTCATGTCGCATATAAACTTGCTTTAAATTGTCTTTCGGGATATACATATACCACGTACCTTTGTTTGGATTAACTATATGTAAACATCAGTGAGATGTGGAACTAGCATTTACTCACACATAGCCATTTATTTATTGTTACGTCTGAAGCGGTTTGGCGGATACTGGTGTTCTCTATACATGAGCACTTGGAAAATTCGCGTCAAACAATTAGTCTCTTGGCATTTTTCAGGCTCTGTATAATCGACCAGTTTGGGAGGTCCCTTACGTATGACGAGATGCCTTCATATTAAGTACACGTACGACAAGCAAAAGGGTGTATTTAACCGACGTTGACGAGGAGGTGCTGTAGAAGGTTTTCCGGGAAGTTTCAAGGACACCGCATTTTGTAGAGTTTATACCGTACACACAAATAATGTCGAATGCTATTTTCTGCGGCTGTTACTTCACAAAGTCCGAGGCCCAACGTCTTTCGCCTTTCTGAGGACATTTGATGGCGTGGAGTATCCCACTTACCGCACAGCCTGCGTAGTATGTCACTTTCTCGACGGTGACCAATACTGGGATGACAACCTCGCGGAGGCGAGCGTCAGTGACTGGGCGGCTGGGACCCGCATGCGTCATCTGTTTGACGCCATCTTGGTGTTTTGTGGAGTCGCGAACACGGTAGCTTTCTGGGAAAAGTATTCCCATCATCCGTCTGAAGATATTCTACGAGCTTTGAGGCGTGCTACTGGAGACGAAGTCGAAGTAACTGATGACCGCGTGCTGAACACCTGTCTCAGTTCCTTCAAGACGTGGTCATTTCTATCGGCGGCAATCCACTGGTCAAATATTTTTTACCAGCTTCCCAATCATCACCACATCAAGATTGTGAAAATTGGAAGTATAATGCTGAGACAATTTGAAATGACCACCTTACGAATTTTATGACACCGTCCTTGAAAGCGTTGGGCAAAGCCAGGTTAAAATGTTTTTCTTGGATGCTCCTGGTGGAACAGGAAAAACATTTGTTACTACTGGCATACTTGCAGAGGTCAGGAGGCAAGGCAAAATTGTCATTGCTGTAGCGTCGCTGGCAATCGCTGCCACACTGCTTCCGGGTGGCAAGACAGCACATACCATGTTTAAATTTCCCATCGATTTAGAGAGCGCCGTAACACCTGTTTGTGGTGTGTCACGTAATAGTGATAAGGGACACGTGCTCAAGGATTGCTCTCTAATCGTATAGGATGAGTGTACGATGTCCAATAGAAAGCAGTTGAGGCCGTGGACAGAACCCTGCAGGACATCCGCAGGAACGAACATTTGATGGGTGGTGTCACAGTTCTCTTCATTGGCAATTTCCGACAAACGCTTCCCGTGGTAACCATTAATATTAGAGCTCGGCTCGGCGGCAATGCACGTGGTCAAGAATTCTCCGATGTGCTTCTTAGTCTTGGCGAAGGCACTCTACCCGAGGAGAGAGGTGAACAGGTGGTGCTTCCAGAATCTTCGGTAGAGTTGTATCCAGCTTAGAAATAATCATTCGCTGTGTGTACGGGGACATCAGTCCTATACCGCACCAGCAGATTTCTTGGGTGTGTGAGCGGACCATTTTGACGGCCTGATCAGGCTACAGCAATTAACGATTACATTCTCTCGGAAATTGAGGGGAATGAAGTGGTCTACACCTCTATAAACACTTGACTGTCGTCGAGCAAGATGACGCTACAAATTATCCCGTAGAATTTCTTAACTCCCTGTCAGAAAGTGGACTTCCAGTGCAGACCATTAAGCTGAAGGTCGGTGTCCCGATTGTGCTTCTTTGGAACCTATCTCCTCCAAAATTGTGTAACGGGACCCACCTTTAAGTTATCTCGCTCCGTAGACACATCAATGAGACGGAAATTCTTACGGGTTGCGGCGTCGGCAAGGCAGTATTTATACCACGCATTCCACGGGAAGTTATGAGGTATAAGAATACCTCATAACTTCCCGTTCCAGTTCAAGCGCGTACAGTTCCCCGTGAGTGTTTGCTTCGTGATGACCATCATTAAGTCGCAGGGGCAGACACTGAAGGCAGCGGGTGTCGACCTCAGGACGAGCTGCTTCACACACGGGCAGCTGTACGTCGCTTGCTCCCGCATCACCAGTCCTGACTCTCTTTACATTTTGTATGCGGAGAGGCAACCCACTAATGTTGTTTATCGAGAAGTCCTATAAGTATTTATTTTACCCTATTCTGTATTCCTTATTTTCTCCATCTGCTTCAGTCACAACTTATGACTTAATTTAGCAGAATCACCATAAAGTCATTTATTCAAAGCAGGCTGAAAATAAGCACTTTTGGAAGGAAAATTTTACAAAAGACAGTCTCCCTCTGTTACTGCACTTTCTGTAGATATGAAATGTAAAGAAGAAACAGGTAAATGAATGTTATTTTAAAAGGCATAATCTTAGGTATTTTTGTTTACGCAGACGACGTCGCGGGCAGCAGCTAGTTATTCAATATTTTTGTCTAAGATTCAACGGTAACAGAGAACGTGCCATTGTCTTTTTGTTTTAGTTTTATTTTATTTTATTTAATCTTTATGCACTAAAGTGTACATGAGTGGACTTAATGCCATTAGGCATTCTCTAACAGTCGACCTTTAGGTGGTGCAGAGTTTTGTATCAACATACATACACTACACCATAAATACACACCGTAGAAATTAATCTTGTATCAAGGCATTATTTCCAAAAATATACTAACAAACCAAAACGACACCCAGGCTCAAAACAATAATTCGTGAACAAAAATGTACACTTATTGGTATTAATGCCAAGCTTAGCAGCACAAGAAATAGTTTATAGGTTGGCTGATTATACGGCTGATTGCCCGTGGTGATGAAAAAAGAATACGAAATGTGACTACCTCATTTCATACCATGGGTGCTGAAGAGACAAATGGGTGCTGAATATCTTACAGAAGACAAGGAAAACGCGATACAGAACCCTATGCCAGCTTTTATGGCCAATGTATTATTTATAGTTGGCCAAATCCTCCTATTAATTTGCAATTCTATTATGACGCAATCAAGAGAAGATTATGTCTAGTAGTGTACATATGTCTAGTAGTGTATAAAAGGCTGTATGGTGATATGACTGATAAGAATACTATGATCAGTATAATGTGTAATAAATAAATTTATCACTTTGCACAAATGGCTTAAGTACAAGTACCAACCTAAAATTATCACTTTTATGAAGATCAGTTGATCTATAAATATAATAATCAAAGATAAGATAAGTCTGTAACTATAAATAGCATCCAATAAATTAAATACATGCATAAAACAATTTGTATTATCGTAATTCTTAACAGCAGACTACGTCGATTATCTGATAAACATGCATAAAACTTGACTGAACCACGCTGTTACAGCATGTTTCACAAAACGTGATCAAATGTTACCAGAAATACAAAGAAACCGCAAAAAATATCTTGATTGTGTTTATGGTATAAACCTGGAGATGTTTTTTATTTTAATATAAATAGTATGTAGAAGAATTTGCTCTCATCCCAGAATCTCATCTTTATAAGTCTTCATACAGCCTTTGGCAGTCCACTCCTGGAAATAGGTCTTGGCCTATCTTAGAGATAAATTGCAAATAAAAACATTTGTATGAGGTATCTTACAAATAGATTTATTAAAACTAATAATAGAGTAAATCCTATATCAAAATCGTCATGTACAAAATATCTATAGAAATGTCCAAAAGTAGTATCGCTCTCTATCCACCTCGACATCTATGAACGTATAACAAAACTAACGCAGTAGAGCAACGAAGCTACAGGTGTCATAAGTTCATAACATTTAAATGAAATTTGTTTATCGAACTGATCTCACTTTAAATTCTACTAATACAGCCATGTAATGAAATATAATGGAAAGGCCTTTATCCAGCCGTAGTTCGGCAGGCTGATGATGTAATGAATACTCTTGCCCAAATACCCATCATGGAGCCATTTATCTATTAATTCACTAAAACGTTTATGAATATTTTAGCAGCTCAATAGTCACATTCGTCATATAGCGCCTTTTATGTCGTAAAGTTTTAAATGAAATAATATGTTTTTACTCTATAAGATAGTTTTGTGTTCAAGTTATTATTGCTTTATTCTAATATTTGCAGTTTTGACTATTTTGTCAAAATGAATAGCAGACATAATTTTGCCGACAAAGCGATTACAAGCAAAACGGTAAGAACTTATATCGATGACTGTCTTTCCAAGATATATAGGTACTGATATTGAAGGCAGGGGCATTAAAGCAATGCGTAGGGACAAATAAATATTTATACAAGCGCCCAGTGATGGCAGAATAGCTTCTATTAGACAGTAGATGAAATCTGTACCAGTATCTACAGGATAATAGTTTCAGTGTAATTATCGACACGTTCTACAGTATTTCAGGTACGAGTTACGACAAAGATTTTCAAGATCTGGGTTTTCGATATAAAAGCCCTGACGGAGTAAACGTTCGAAAAGGCAGAAAGTGAGAGGAAGAGTAAAAGACTACGAAATTACGATCAAGTGTTTGTTTATTTTTTAAATAAAATGATACAGACATTTTATATTAAAAAATAAACAGTATCAATCATTGCTAGCTAGCATGTCTATATCACTGTCTGCATCCCTGTTTACAGTACCTTTTAAATGAAGATCGATCTTCTTACGACTTTTCGATCCCCAAAGTTTTGACCGCTAGTCTTTTATCAGCTTATTGCCTTTCATATCATTTTTATCAATACGTACGTCGTATGACGTTAAACATTTAAATTGTATATTTATATTGCCAATTTAACATTATAGTCGATGCTTATAGTTATAAAACAATATATTATCAGTTTATGAGTTATCTGTTGCTAAGACAGAGTATAATTACACTCTTACCTTGTGAAAGTTAAAAGGCTTCACTAATTATAATGGCGTATCTTTGCACATCTAGGTTCATGTAAAAAGATTTCGCAGAATCAGTGCGCGTATCGCTGATCGCTGATCGAATCGAAGTGAGATGTGAAGTTGAGGCACTTGGTCCAAATAATCGCGTAAGAAAAGAGAGTTATGTTATATAATGTTATTTTGCGGTAATTGACTTGATTGCTTACTCGCGATAATTGATTTATTTAAAGGTATAAATACCTCTGTTATTCTTCTACGTTTCAATCATCTTGCAACATTCGTGGTCGCAGTCGTGGCGACGAGGACTTTAATACATTATAGATTCAAGATTTTAAAGCCCCTTTTGGCAAAATAAAATATCCCGCTCAAGGCAGGAACACAACATATGTATATTATGGTAATATAAATTGTAAACATCCACTGAGAATAAATTATCGCCATATTTAATTGTGTTTATAATATTTAAAGCAGGCAATAAAACTATAGATATGTTAATCCTTTGAATATTAAACAGCAATCGTTGTCTTTATCTGCAAAATCCTGAATTGCTGCATGACGTTTAATGATTTTGTCTGTCGCGCGTCGATTGAACTTACACAGTAAACTGAACAAACAGGCAGCGAGAGTCAAGTGGAGATACCAAAAAACTGCCATGGGGACGGGATTATTAGCTTTTACACAGAGCGACTGCCTGTCTGACCACCGCAATCAGAGGGATGAACGATATTCCATGGTTTAGACCACTGTCAGTTTATCCAGAGGTATTGACACCCTATTACGACTATCAAAGACCTTCATGACAGCAAGAACCGATGGCATAGCGCGCTTTTGATCCATGAAAGATCTTTTGAAAGGCAACCTGCCTATGCCATTGAATTGCCAAATAATGGAAATTTGCATACCCACATGTGGTGCTCATACCTAGTCTTTGTCTGCTTATCGGTTACTTTTTTGCAGGTAACGTCAAAGTCTTTTTAAATGGCTACTTGATTCTTAGTTATACATAAGTCGATATCATAATTATATAAAATCTTAAAAGATATCACTAATACTTTATACCTATCACATATTTAAACGTCACGTTTTTTTATTAAACTCAAATAGCTTAATAAGTAAGAGACTTAATCACGCCTCGGTCATGCTGAACAAGATCGAATTTACTATACAAAGGATATTATTAATTTAAGAATAAAATCATTAAATATTAGATTATTTCACGAAATGCGGTCGATAAGGAAATAGGTGTCTTCTTACTGGTTAAAACCGGCATCTCATTATTACAGATAAAAACAGAAACGCTTTATTATATTTGCTTTGAATAATATAAAAAATACTATTCACATAAAAAAATGGAAGGTACTTCTTAAAAAAGATATCTAACTTGCTACATTTGCCTATGGTATTTATACCATAACAATAGGATAACCTACCATATTTTACAGTACTTAACCCTATTATTTCACTTTTCTTATGTTTTCGTTGTGGTTTAAACGAGTAGAAATAATCACAATTAGAAAACTAATAAGTTAGAAAAAGACGCTTATTTCATCCCTTGCATGCAAAATCATTATTCGTACTATGCTGGCGCCAATTGGTCTGGGAATCCGCGCTGCTAACGTCACAAGTCATTTAAGCTACATAAAATAATCTGTAAAATAAAATAAAATAAGCTATAGATATAGCTTATTTTATTTTATCTGAACAGTAATTACAAAAATAATGACATACTATTTTCACAATCCGATGCGACACTAGTAAAAATTAAATCAATTCAACCTTTCTCAACTTGTTGGATTCTGAATTTTGTATGTGTCATTGTGTAGCGCGTGCCATAAGCACGTTAATTCTGTTACCCGTTCGGCCGCGCGGTGTGTCACGAACATACCTATTATCGCACAAAAGTAAGTTCGAGCGTCTGTCAGCATAGGCCGTACGGACCGCTCAACAGTGCACGCGGCTGATAAAAAAAAAGTATTTAAAACAAAAACAATGTATAAAAACTGGACACTTGTAGACATAGGTATTAGTGGCACTGCCTGTGTGTGATAGTGAGCTGCTGTTATATTTAATTTAAATAAATAAATCGTATTAAAATAAACAAAATCAATAACAAAATAAAATTTAAAAGTGACGTTAATTTTGGCGGCAAATATTTTTTTTAATTTCAAAATGAGGGCGTTTGTTGTGTTCTTCCTATTCAGTTTAGCAGGTGAGCTTAATATTTTTTTTATTAATTTAAAGACTAGTGATATAAAATAATTAAGAGCGGAAATATAGGACATTCATTGCAAATGTGTGAATATTATCAGTGTACATTAGATTAATTTATTTGCAAAGTGAGATATTTAAAATAATTTTGATTTTTATCACGTGCAAATGATATTCGCCTTATTCTTCTTATTCGCCTAATTGTGGACTACCTACCTATTGAAAAATTACATGGCAATAATATTATACCATTGCTATTATTTATTAGTATTATGAATATTATGATCTACTTAATATTTAACCAAAACATCAATTTGAATGGCTCAATTATTTTTATTTTCGTCCTGACAGGTTTCGTATAATTAACTAGAGGACGCCGGCAGCTACGCCTGCATTTTTTTTAAATTTACCCGTTTTGGCCGATCCCGTGGGAATTTCGGGAAATCCCTTCTTAGTGCACCCCTGCGGTCCCCAAGGAACATACATGCCAAATTTTAGCTGCCTGCGCCCAATAGTTTCGGCTGTAGCGTGTCTGTCAGTCAGTCAGTAACGCAAGGATTTTATATATTAAGATAATTAGGAATCGGTTAACTTTCTGCCAAATATATTATTACTGTTTTATATTTCAAATCGGAGTTCATCTGTCAAGATTGCCCGCCTTTTTTAAACTTTCTTTTGAAAAATATTGTGCTCCGATTTTGTGGAAGCTCTTTTAGCTTAAGATTAAAACTTTATATTGAACATAACATAACTTCACGCGTTTTATCCCCGAAGGGGTAGGCAGAGGTGCATTACAATATATTGAATGTAAGTAATAATATTTTTCGAACAACAGGTCATTACTTAATATTTTGAAATCTTTGCCGTGTGGTTGACGGCATAGAATACAAGTGTCACCACCCCCTATCTGCCCGTGGGTGTCGTAAGAGGCGACTAAGGGATAACACGATGCAAATACCATCTTTGCGTAGCGACGGAAAACTCGACATCAAACCCTATATGACTGCCTCGTTGGTCTCGCGGCATAAATGTGCGCGTGGGATCGGGAGGTCCCGGGTTCGATTCCTGGGTCGGGCGGTGTTATTGGGTTTTTCTGTCACGAAATTCTCAGTAGCAGCACGGAGTCTGCAAATCTGCCCGGTACGGCAATAGGCTCGCCCCTTATTACGTGGGACTAAAGTATATCTGGCGAAAAGTGGGTGTAGAAATAAACCTCTGCCTACCCCTTCGAGGATAAAAGGCGTGACGTTATGTATGTATGTTTGAAATCTAGTTAAGATTAAAAATGAAAAGTGTGTACTAACATATAGGTAGGTAATAATGTTTACAGTTATTTGCCCGCCTAAGTCCCAAACTAAGTAGGACTTGTACTAATAGTCTCTACCTGAATAAACATACATAAATATATATTTTTTTTAAATAATATGTATATATTGATAGGGATACCAAGGAAAATATATAAAGGAAATACCAACCAGACACACATCCATGTTCACGCAGACAACGTTTGACTTAAACGGGTATCGAACTGACGAACCTTTCGCTAGGCCACCGGGTCGACGCAGTGCACTAAATATTCAATAAATACCTACTTTTTTAGTAAGAAAAGCTAAGGTTATAATATTTAAAATGTTTTAGCAGCGATCTCCCATCAAATTTCTCATGCATGCTCTTCGGCTAAGGGTACTTCTAACCTGTCCTTTTTTTAGGATGTCTCCAATCTGGTCAGAGAAAGACCGTCTAGGTCTTCCTCTTCGTCATATCCCATTCACACTCGACTT
The DNA here is from genome assembly GCA_944739405.2 of Euclidia mi. NCBI lineage: Eukaryota > Metazoa > Arthropoda > Insecta > Lepidoptera > Erebidae > Euclidia > Euclidia mi. The sequence goes on along the minus strand of OX123186.2, from coordinate 107,300,932 downwards.
ATACCTTCTTCGTATAACTTCTTGGCCCTTCATCATCCATCCTCTCCATGTGTCCAAACTTAGCATACCTTTCTCGATGCTTGTCACTACATCTTCTTTTACCCCACAAAACTCTCTTATCACACAATTCTTTACTCTGTCTTGCTCTGAGATATGTCAGGATCGTTGCGAATGGCGTTCCGTAGTCTCTGCCTACCCCTCCGGGAAACAGGCGTGAGTCTATCTACCTATGTAGGAATGAACCACCGATCTTGAAGTAAAAAGAAACTGTACGACAGCTTAGTAATAAGGAACTTTTTAGTTTTAATCATGGCGACAAAAGAAAATATGATATCAGCTACAAAACTTTATGAAATAAAAGCCTACCGAACGACATTTTAAACATCTTTCAATCATTGATAGTATGAGTCTTAAGGAAGGTTTAGGTGTAAAGTTCAAGCGGACTTAGCCGCAAGAAAAGTCTCTCATCATCAGCCTTGAATAGTCCACTGCTGGACTAGGCCTCTCCTTTGAAAGGAGGAACTGGCCTACTATACCACGTTGGCCAAACGGGTTGGTATAGGGTTTGAATCAAGTTTTCCTTCTCTTAAAGTGCTGTTCTCTGCATAATTATGCTCCCTCTGTCGGCTCTTACGACACCCATGGGATGATTGGGGTGGTGACAATCCAAATTCTTAATCCGTCACCACACGGACACAAGAAAAGTCTAGTAAAATTAAAACATATTTTGAAGAAACGAAATAAAATACCTAAAGCAAATATAAAATTTCCATATTCTAATTACATATCATATGAGGCATTAAAATGATATTCAAATTTGTGTAGAAATTAGTCTTTACTGTTCATATCATTGATATATTACCGCCGTGCATAAATACATAATTATATCATCAAAGTTAACACATTTTTTTATTACATTACTTAGCATTTATATGTTATCGCTGTTTATTAATATGTATAACAAAACTAATAGTAATTGCTACTGAAGTAATATTTTGTATTATATTGTTTCAGAGCTTAGTCTTCAAGCAGAATGGACTTATGACGGTGAGTATTTTTATTATAATCATCAGCATTGTATATGAAGTTTCCCACTGCTGGGCTCGGGCCTCTTCTAGCTATGTAAATTTTAAGGCCATAGTCCACCACACTGGTCAATTGAGGGTTGGCAGACTTCTCGCCTTTCGAGAACATTATGGACACTCAGACATGCAGATTTCCTCATGATGTTTTTCTTCACCGTTTAGCAAGTGACAATTAACAATTTAAACGCACATAACTTCAAAAAATCTTTGGTACGCGCCATGGATTCAAACCCAAGACCCTATGCGTAGCAGTCCGTCGGTATCTCCACTAGGCTAATGTAAAAAAAATACCAGCACGTAATACCTATGCAATTGTTTATGGTTAATTTCTTTGATAGAGCTTCATGCTCAATGGCATACAATTTGTATTATCTATGACTAGTTTTTGTTGATTTATTTATTTTAGATATAGACTTACATCATACTACGTTATACAAAGAGTTGACACGTTTACTTACTACTATAATCCAATTGGAAATTACTGTCCACTATATTTAGGATAATACTTTAAGCATTCGTTACGGAAATACTGTATTAAAAACACAGCCATCGCGCATTGTGCAAAATATATGTATACGCATCTCGCTATGTATATCATCATCAGCCTTTAATAGTCCATTGCTGGACTAGGCCTCTACTTTGAAATGAGGAATTGGCCTACTATACCACGCTGACCAAGCGGGTTGGTATAAGGTTTGTATGAAGTTTTCCCTCTCTTACAGTGCTGATCTCTGCATAATATGGTCCCTCTGTCGGCTCTTACGACACCCATGGGATGATATGGGGTGGTGACAATTCGTATTCTTAATCCGTCACCACACGGACAGCTATGTATATAATCCTATACAAATCCCAGGGTAGCACTAAAAAGTATCTTGCCTTGCCGTTCGTAACAGATCGCGAAAGGAAAGCAACGCTTGCAGAGGTCGGTACTTGGATAGGTGACCACTAGTTGTAGCATAATATACTTACTTATCAAAGCGCTACCGTGCTTAGGTTAGCACGTAAATGCAGGTCGCTTCGTTCACGGCTCTTGTCTCAGTAAGTATAAGAATCATTTCGCCCACGAGTCGTGATTAACATATTTTACTTAGAACTAGTTGGGATAATTCGCATGTGACTTGCTCTATTATTACATAAATAATTATAAAAACAATAAATGTTTAGACTCGTCTAAAATGTCACAAAACAACAGCTGAGATAAAAATACTTTAAATACTCCACACACTATTAATTATGTTAATTTTCTCAATATATGCGAAGAATACCACATATTTGCCGGCGGTATTTTAATTATTATATTTAATTATAATAACTAAGAGATATTTAATAGCCACATCTAGATTATATTATTTAATAGACATAGTTTTACACAACAATGAGATGAAGAACAATATATTTAGTTTAAAAAACGAGTATTTTGATTATGTGTTATAAAAGCTGATAATCTGACCGGTTGAGATCAATCATCATCAATATATGTATGTAAAGTTCTTCTGTAACTAAACAGACATTGCACTAGCAAAGCCACTCGGGGCAAGAAGCTGTTTGTTATATATTCCCCTTGGGGATCGTAGAGGGTGTACATAGAACGAATTTCCACGGGATCGGGCAAAAATGGTTAAACTTAAACAAACATGCGCAAAATATATTGTAACTCACAATGTTTAGAAAATACTATACTATATGGTTGCAAAGCAATTTATAAAACTCTCCATACGCTTTGTATTAGTCTTTATGTACCGGTCTACGGATATATACCTCCTCCGCTTGTGGCAGTAATAGGTTTGGTCACTGTTCCCCGTAGTATTCATACGAAAAAAAATATAAAAAAACAATTTACGCGATAGCATAGAAGTGCCCAAATTGACTTCAAGAATACGGCGCTATACCAGTCCACCCGTGACCAAAACTAATGTGAAGCACTCAAAACCTCGGGAAATTAAGACATATTTACCTAACAGAGAAAACAAGGTAGCCGAAACTGTTACTGCATTTTGTCAAAGTGGTAACTCTACTAAACCGTTAAAACTTGCGAGGGAGAGCTGTTTTCGCCGCCGACCACCTAATTCAGTTGAGTTCAGGTTACAAAAATCTTTTATCGATGAGCACGCATACTACGGCTATGCTAATTTCTATTAGTACAACAACAAAGCTCCAGCCGTTCATTTCCCTCTGATCACTACAAAAATATATACAAAATCACGTTTAAAAATCTAATCGGCGACATGACAAAATCAAAACATGCACACTGCTTTTTAATTATTGATAAGGTTGAATCACAACTTGCAAATAAGGGTTCAACTTATTTGCTTATCTACACAAAAGAGTGGCGCCATATGCACACGATTATCATCAAAGAAATTGATTGGAGTTAGATAAGTTTATTAAGTTGAATATCATGATGGATGATTTTTAAGGAAAGCCTGTGTTATACCAAACTGTGGTCTAACCCCTCTTTGGTGAGGTATAGGATTGAACAAGCCGTTTCCTACGGTTTCACTCGCGTCCTGAGGGAACTACTTCGCGTACCCGAAAAACCCAAATATCTTACGGATCTCAATTTTTTTGTAAAATAAATAATATATAGCCTATGTTACTCGCAGATAATGTAGCTTTCTAATGGTGAAAGAATTTTTAAAATCGGTCCAGTAGTTTTTGAGTTTATCCATTACAAACAAAGATACAATTTTTTCCTCCTAATAATATTAAAAAAAAATATATATATATATTTAGTATAGATTAATTCTCTATAGACTTCGCAATCCACTATAGGACAAAAGCTACGTTGCTTTACAGTAGCGCTGTGAGTCTTTAGCTAGTATCTAACCTTTGGCCTACTATACTATATTAGCCAGATCGTTTGGTATAGGGTTTTGTGGGGAGTTTTTCGTTTCTTCGCAAAGTTACTATTCACGCAAGTAGGGTGCGCATTTACTGAGATTAGGTCTGTTAACCGCAAGGTTGGTAGAGCCATGGAAGATAGAGCGAAAATTAAGTGTGTTTGAGTCACATTTTAAATGACTTTGCCACATACTGCTAAGTGGTCTGTGCTCTCATCTCATCATCATCCTCTTAGCGTTATCCCAGTTTCAATCTGAAGTCCGCTTACTAGTCTAACCTGATTTGGCTGAATATTACCTTTTCTACAGAGCGACTGTCTGTCTAACCTGCGCAACCCGAAGGGATAGCGATATTCCATGGTTTAGACTAGTGTCAGTTTATTTAGAAGGTACTGACGCCCTGAAACGACTGTCAAGGATCTTCATGACAACCGGGACCGACGGCTTAATGTGCTCTCCGAGGCACGGGACAGCCGATAATAAACAATTCAATACGCACATTACTCCGAAAAATCATTGGTGCGTGCCGTGGATTCGAACCCGATACCCTCTGCATGGCAGTCTGTTGGTATCTCCACTATCGGCTATCGCTGCCTTGTCTGTGCTCTCATCTAATTAATGGTAATCATATTAATTCTACAAAGGAAAAGAATATGAACGACCAACACATAATCGTACTCATCACGCAACTATTATCCTAATTGGGAATCGAATTCGATACCTATCAGCCTGGGTAACTAACAACGAGACCAAAAGGCAGGTCATGAATACGAAATAGGAAGAAAAGAAAAAGGAACCTGCATTGCTATATAGGTAACAAACACTTAGGTACATATTAAGACAAAAAGCGCTTCGTCTAAAACCATTTTCAAAAATGTATTCCACAAGGTTATTCCATTATCATAAAAAAACATCTTAAAACTACAAACAACACGATCATCATCATCAGCCTTTAACCGTTCACTGCTGGACTAGGCCTCTCCTTTGAAAGGAGGAATTGGCCTACTATACCACGTTGGCCAAACGGGTTGGTATAGGGTTTGTATCAAGTTTTCCTTCTCTTACAGTGCTGTTCTCTGCATAATGTGCTCCCTCTGTCGACTCTTACGACACCAATTATTGGATGACACGGGTGGTGACATTCCGTATTCTTAATCCGTCACCACACGGACGACACACAACACGATCACAAAGAGTAAAATTATAGAACATAAAGGAAATGCAGAAACCCACGCCCAATAACGCGACATGTGGGAACTTTAATGACATAATTCAGCAGGCAATATTTCAAATAAACCGCTCGTAAAACTACTGCTTCTCTCACTAAACGTTTCATTCCTCTACTGGAATTGGCTTCATCTATAGCTTCAGATAATAAGATTCGAAGCAATAAAGGATATTGTCGTATGCTGACAAAACTGGTAAGTCTGTAGAAAAATGTGTTTCCGAGAAGATTATGTTTAGCGACCTTAGTAGCCATAGAAAACTAGACTATGCGAAAGTCGTGCACCCGGGATAATGTATAAATAAATAAATAAAATAAATAAAATAAATTAAATAAATAAAATAATAAAATAAATAAAACAAATAAAATAAATAATATAAATAAAATAAATAAAATAAATAAAGGTGCACCACTTGCAGGTGAGGTTGGCTTGGGACCCCAAGTTCTTGGTGGGAACCCTATGCACCTAATGATTAGTTACATCTAGGCGAAAACAAGGTAGTCACATTCGCTTCTCATTTCTACTTTCGCTGACGCTTGGTTGCATGGGAACTAGGCAATTTGTTCTTAGTTGACCATATTATATATCGAAAGCCTATATCAGTTCCATACATTTTTGCAATAAGCGAATAGTGATATCGTTAATTAAATGTTACTTGTCTACATGGCCAGTGCAGCCCAAAAATTTTAGTAACGTATAGGTATAGTATAGTATATTATACAGGGTGTAAAAAGACCCTTAACGAAAACTGAAATCCCATATTGTACCAATCATCACAAAAATTTTTTACTTCGGCACCATACCTGGGAAATTACTGGTTCAGGAGATATTGAGGTTCAAAGTAAGTATGGAATTTTTCTAATTAGGTAGAAAATCGATGCATTTACCCCGCCAATAGGTTCTTTAGATGCTCTATAACCCCATGGATAAGTAGGTATTTCGAGCATTGCACGCGCGCGCTTTTAATTGCAGTTTAAAAAATGAGAAAACTCAAATAAAAAATCGTTTCCCAGGTATTATTTTTGGTTAGTATGACTTGACATGATGTCCACAATGAGTAGACTTCGGCTTGGTGATGGGTCTTGTGACACCCTGTATATACCTACTGCGGATCGAACCCAAAATTTTCATTTATTACGCTATAAATTCATCCCTTTCTTACTACCATATGTCAGTGTGTACTCTGTGGTCAGTATATTGCACAAAACAATTAGTAATAAAACCTTAGCTATCACTTTTATATTGCAACTTATAACAAATAAAACTTCTGTATCGTAATATAAAATAAATAATGGATGTCAATAACTTGGATGATACAGATAGACGGAGAAAATTGCTTTTATTATATTATTATTGTGTTTATTTATTATATCATATTGTCCTATCGGTGAATAGACCCATTAATTTATTAGTCTATCCATTTATGTCTATCGATTGAAGGAAGCGATAGTCTAGTGAAGACATCAACAGACTGCCATGCAGGCGGTATCGTGTTCGGATCCACGGCGTGCACCACTTAATTTTTGGATTTATGCATGTTATTATCGCTTGCTCGGAGCTTCAGGAAGCATGTTAAGCCGTCGTCGGTCCAGGCTGTCAGGAAGGTCTTTGACATTCATTATATCCCTATAATGAATGTCAAAGACAAAAAAAACAATACCTCTGAATAAACTGACACTAGTCTAATAAGTCTAAACCAGAAAACCAGTCGCTATCCGGTTGTGTAAGTACCTACCTATATCAGACAGGCAGTCTCTCTGTGGACAAGTAAATATTCGGTCAAATCGGAGTATATAAGTAAGCGGACCTGGTTGCAAGTGGGGTAACGCTAGGAGAATGATGTCTAATAACCGGATCAAAAATTTTTACCGTTTTTAAATTCACTGAATATAACTCGAAATAGCTTACCCAATATTCATGTTTTGACAATCACAAATATGCACAAGCTTTTTATCAAGACAGATCGATTTCGAGCGGCAAATTTTGAGGATACTAACTATTGATAACACCATGTACCTAACTACAATTCATGCAAATAAACTATCTTAATCTTTATTAGAAGTTAAACAAAATCTTTTGTTATAGACCAGACACAATGGCCTGGTGTGTGCACCTCGGGCCAACAGCAGTCTCCTATCAACATTATGACGAGGCATACCGTGGTGGATCAGCTGCAGAGTCACATCAGAGGACCCCTGGTCTTCAGAGGGTACGGGAACGTCTTGGTGCAAGGCCTGAATAATGGCCATACCTGTAAGTATTAAGATTCATAGGTTTTTTTTTAATGAACCTTCTTTCACGTCGCAACAGAGCGCTGATATGGCAATGGAAAACAGTCAGACATGCATGTTCTTTCGCTATAAATTGATTTCCTTCGTAGTTAAGAGAAGTATTTCAATTTGAATTATGATTTAGAAGACTGATACAAAGCAGAAGAAGGATAGAACAATATAGAATCTCAATTAAGAAGAAGAAAGACAGAACCCAAAAAGTCTGATTCATTACCGTCCGCGTTGGAGTCTGTTATCGTGACAACAGGTAGCCTGTGCTATTCTCATTTATCAGCTTTATAACTGCAAAGTATCATCAAACTTCGTTCAGTATTTTTACGCGAAAAAGTAACAAACAAATATCCTTACCGTTGTCGAAATAATAGACATCCAAGAGGAGCCGCGAGCAATAACTAGTAAGCATTAATCTGCATTTCTTAATATATAAAATCCTTGCGTTACTGACTGACTGACAGACACGCTACAGCCGAAACTATTGGGCGCAGGAAGCTAAAATTTGGCCTGTATATTCCTTGAGGACCGTAGGGGTGCACTAAGAAGGGATTTCCCGAAATTCCAACGGGATCGGCCAAAACGGGTAAATTTAAAAAAAATGCAGGCGTAGCTGCTGGCGTCCTCTAGTATTATATATTTCATGAGTTAAATATTGTGACGTTATTTATGTACGTAACAAAATTCTTTCTGCCAACGTTTGTTAATATTATGAAAACGTCTGTCCGTCACATTATCTGTAGAATTTCCACAGCGGGTGACGGCTGCTGAAGAAAATGTACATGTTGAGTAGGACAGTGTATTTTTTTAACATATACGATTAACTCAGACAAATTTTGAGAAAGTTTTCTATCCCTCACAATTTTGTGTTTTTGTGTGGGTGTGCCCGCGGCTTCACCTACGTGGTTTATTCTTTGGTTCTCGTATTAAGTATCGTTCATATGGTATTCATTTTATGAGTTCAGTAAATGACTTAGCAATCAGGGTCAGTAAACAGGCCAAAAGCCCGGCCTATCAATAATCTATATTCTGGCCACATGGGTTATCGCGAATAAGGTCAAAATTCGAGATATATTTCTGCAAAAATCCATTAAAATACGTTCAGACGTTTATGCCTGAACGAGTGACAAACATTCGCACATTCATTCTCACACACTTGAAATATTAATATTAGGTAAATAAACTGCCTCCGTGGTCCAGTGGATAGCGTATGTGACTGCTGATCGGAGGTCCCGGGTTCGATTCCCGGGTCGGGCAAAAGTGTTACTGGGTTTTTCCGAATTCTCAATAACAGCACGGAGTCTGATGATGTGCCCGGTAACGGCAATAGGCTCCCCCCTATTACGTGGGACCTGAAAATTCATAGCGAAATGTGGGTGTAATATTACACCTCTGCTTACCCCTTCGGAGATACAGGCGTGAGTCTATAAATAAATAAGGTAAATAAAGTCCCACTTTTTCCACGCCTGCCTATGTAAACGCGATGAACTCAAAAAGCACCGACCGGATTTTTGTACGAGTTTTCAACAATAGATAAATTTGTGTACAATAAAACTAATTCCTGAGGAAGCTTTAGGTATGTTCAATTCGGGTGAGTGAAGTATTTAATACTAGCTGCTGCCCGCGACGTCGTCTGCGTGAACGCTATACAGCACCTAACTATTAAATAAATACCTACCATTATACATACCTTTTAAAATAACATTTATTTACCCGATTCTTCTTTATATTTCATACCTGCAGAAAGTGTAATAACAGAGGGAGACTGTCTTTTGTAAAATTGACCTTTAATATTGTTTGTAGTGAAATGGGATGGTGTCGCCGGTGCCGATCCAGCGCCGATGTTATCTGGTGGTCCACTGCGGGGCAACTACAGCTTCTTGCAGTTCCATCTACACTGGCTGTCAGAACACGCCATTGACGGCATGAAGTGAGTACTAGTTTTAATTATTTCATCAAGATCTCATCATCATCTCTTTATTGAAATTGAAGTAAGTACTGGTTTAAATAATTGTATCGAGAAATAGATCTCTTATTCCTAATAGCCACGTACCAGACTACAATCGAAATATCGCTTGGACGGGGATGATTATGATGACTTTAAAATTTAAAAAGCTTAAAATCAGGTTAGTAAAGCTTTTCGCTTGGGATTCAAGAAAATTTTTGCGAAGCCTTTTATGAATTAAAACTCTGTGATAATTATTATCCTTCATTTATAAATTACTAAAGAAAGGCAACGATAGCCTAGTGGATATACCAACAGACTGCCATGCAGAGTGTATCGGGTTCGAATCCACGGCGCGCACCAATGACTTTTCGGAGTTATGTGCGTATTGAATTGTTAATTATCGCTTGTCCCGTGCCTCGGAGAGCACGTTAAGCCGTCGGTCCCGGTTGTCATGAAGATCTTTGACAATCGTTACAGGGCGTCAGTACCTCCTAAAATAAACTGACACTAGTCTAAACCATGGAATATCGCTATCCCTTCGGGTTGCGGAAGTCAGACAGGCAGTCGCTCCGTGGAAAAGCTAATATTCAGCCAAATCCGGTTAGACTAGGAAGCGGACCTCAGATTGAAACTGGGATATACGCTAAGAGGATGATCATGATTTATAAATTACTAAAGAATGACCTTTGCTAAGCTCGCACACTTGATTTTAATTTAACCGGTTCTGTTTGATCTCTTGGGAATTTCGAGAATTCCTTCATTAGTTCACCACTACGGACGGTTCTTTCGCCCAATAGTTTGGCTGTCCATTGTATGTGCGTCAGCTACGAGTACCGGTACGAGTTACCTACTGTTAAAATCGATAGTTTGTTCGCCATCTTACAGTAAAATAGTAATGCAGACGGTGAATAAATGCACACAAATAAAGATATTAAAATGACAGTGAATAATATTCGGTTCGAAACACGGCGATGCGCCAAAACTTGCAAACACAACTTATTTGCACGAAGCGAAATCACGAAACAGCAGACACGCGAAAAAGAGTATATTATTAATTATTTGCTTTGTTTTGAAGACTAGCTTTTGCATACAAGTCTTATGCAGTGTATAGATATCGATTTCTGAAATACTGTATGTAAGTTCAGTATTTAAACCTAAGTAAACATCGCCCACGGCTCCACACGCGTGCATTTTCGTAATGAATCAACTATTGTTGAAAACGGTTAAAAAACCCGTAAAGTAGTTTTTGAGTTTATCGCGTTTTTTAAAGTCAAAGTCAAAACCATTTATTCATCTAGGTCACAAGGTGACGCTTATGAAAGTCATTTTTTTAAAGTAAATTACCTAATGCTTTGTTTCGTTTCTTTCGTTTAAACAGGCTAACAAAACACGACGGGTATTTCATTTTATAATGGGTGCACATACATAGAGATTTAACTAGTAGGTCTCAACCGTATAATTGTATTAAAACTAATAAATTTTTGGTCCAGAAAAAGTATTGTATGTTTTTATCAAACCCTAACACTGAGGGTTACTCTAAACGACAAAAATCCGTGCATTCGATACTTCGTAACTTCTCATTAAGTTAAACTAATTACCTTTTACAATATCACATTATCTAAGTACCTTTTACAATATCACATTATCTAAGTACCTTTTACAATATCACATTATATTAATTTATTCCAACACCTTTCCATTAGCAAGCAAAACAAACAAAATATGCTTAACTTAGCACCAACAAGCAATTTGCTTAGTCAAATTTCTGTAAACTTTTCTCGGGTAAATGGCCCGTGAATTTACAATATTTAGGGTAAGAGTTTAATGACTGGCAATTCTTGGAAAATTCGTTTGCTGAATTGAAGATATTGCGAATAATTTATTAGGTTATAATATAAATATAGCTAGATTTTGTCTGCGACGCTGCTTAAGATGTAATTTACCAAATACTTATAGCATCACGGTAGTAGAGCCTTGCTGATTTGCATGAATGGGCCGGCTTGACCGTGGAAGTACTACCCTCTCACAGAAAATCGACGTAAAGTAACAGTACCTAAACTGTTGCGTTTCGTTCGGTGAGTGAGAGTGCTGGAGGCCCTAGAAGGAATAGAGGATAGCCTCAATTCCTTCTCCCACATCTCACTCCTCATCCTATCCCTTTTCCCAACCTAAGGGGCAGCAACGGACTTGTGACTCCTGTGGTGTTGCTTGTGTCAATGGGCGGCGGTAATTGCTTACCATCAGGCGATCCGTCTGCTCTATTATATATTCTACTATAAAAAAGCATAATAATGTCTTTAACCAACGCCCGCACCAGGAATCAATCTTGTGTGACCACGAACCTAACAAACACTCAACCATTTGACACAAAGTCGAATGCACAAAAGCACACTTATAATTGCCATCATCAGCCATTAACAGTCGACTGCTGGACTAGGCCTCTCCTTTGAAAGGAGGAATTGGCCTACTATACCACGCTGGCCAAACGGGTTGGTATAGGGTTTGTATCAAGTTTTCCTTCACTTGCAGTGCTGTTCTATGCATAATATGCTCCCTCTGTCGGCTCTTACGACACCCATGTGGTACGATATGGGGTGGTGACATTCCGTATTCATAATCCGTCACTACGGACATATTATTATACTCTGCAGATTTAGACACACAGTTTAATAAAATGTACTTCTTAAACAAAATCCAGACTTGAAGCAACAATTTATAAAACACAAAGTGTGTTCAGAAAGACATCGTGAGGAAACTTGAACGATTAAGAATTCTATAAAATAATTTCTAAGACCTGATGACGTATGTGACTTTGAGAGTACGCTTCCTCTGCCAAGATAGTCACGAAGTTCTTGTTCCGGAATAATACATCTATTATGATTGAGACAATAATATCGGAGAGTTAACCGTGCGTCACGGATTGAAACCATTTACTTCAAAATTCAATATTCGATCTATAGATAGATCTCTAAATTTTAGATTCCTTTTTGACATAAGCTCCATACAAAATATGTCAAACACGAATCTCGAATCTCAAAATCCGTGTATGGATCGAATATTGAAAATGGCCGTTAGTCTGAAACCATTAAACTATACGTTTACTATAAATTAATGTTTTCTTTGATTGTACGGGAAGTCACTTCACTACAGAGCATAAAACAAAGTCTATTTTCTGTCACTATGTATACTTAAATCTTAAAAACTACGATTGTAATGCGTTTTTTTTAATAGATAGAATGATGCAAGAGGAAGGTTTATATATGTATAACTGACGCGGGCGAAGCCGCTGGCTACGTCTAGTTAGCTATGTACCTGAGCCCGCGGTTACACCCGCGTTATTTAGAGCTACTGCCCCGCACCCGTGGCCCATAGCGTGATGTTATATAATTATAGCCGTCCCTGATAAACGGTTTATCCAACACAAAAGGAATTATTTAAATTGAACCAGTAGTTTCGGAGATTAGCGCATTTAACCAAACAAACAAATTCTACAGCTTTATAATATTAGTATATATAGTGACATCCATAGAGAAGTTTATGAATTATCCAAAAAAATCGGACATAGTCTAATTGTTCTTTTTCTATGTTCAAAAAGTAAACCATCGCTTGAAAGTAGTCTCTAAAGCAGGGTAAGATATCAAATGCCATAATAAGCAAGCATCATCGTATCAGCCGAAATACGTCCACTGGAGGCTTCCCCCAAGACTTTCCAAATGGACCAAGCAGTGCATGGTGCTTACCAATATTAGTTATTTGATTCATTTCCAATAGGAGCTAAGTATCAGTCAGATCAACATCATCCTCTTAGCGTTATCCCAGTTTCAACCTGGGGTCCACTTACTAGTCTAACCGGATTTGGCTGAATATTAGCTTTTCCACGGAGCGACTGCCTGTCTGACCTCCGCAACCCGAAGGGATAGCGATATTCCATCCATGGTTAAGACTAGTGTCAGTTTATTTAGAAGGTACTGACGCCCTGTAACGACTGTCAAAGATCTTCATGACAACCGGGACCGACGGCTTAACGTGCTCTCCGAGGCACGGGGCAAGCGATCATTAATAAATAATTGAATACGCACAAAACTCCGAAAAGTCATTGGTGCGCGCCGATTCGAACCCGATACCATGGCCTGGCAGTCTGTTGGTATCGCCACTCGGGTATCGCTGCCTATCGCTGTCAGATGTATATAATAATTTTAAAGTATAGAGGTCAAGGTCGAGTTGATAAAGATATTGCTAACCTAGTCTGCTCACAACAAAATTGAACATCTTTCAACGGAAGTACTATATTTTCTTAACTAGTTATAGGCGGTGATCAATTGGCAATAAAACAATTTATCAATTAGTTATTGTCGCCGATACGCTCAATTGTAAAATTATCCTATTCTAAAAGACTTACGAACGGTTTCAATATTCGATCTATACATGGATTTGTATATACCGGTTGGCGCAGCGGGAGTGTAAGCGACTGCTACGCCGAAGGTCGCAGGTTCGATTCCCGCTCAAGTCAAACATTTGTGTGCATGAACATGGATGTTTGTCTTGGTCTAGGTGTTTCTATGTATAATATGTATGTATTTACAAAAACAAATTATATAAGTATGTATGTTTATCCATTATCTAGTACCCATAGTACAAGCTCTGCTTAGTTTGGGACTAGATGGTGATATGTGTATGTGGTAGAATTATTTGAAGATTTGTGATACATGACATATTTTGTATGGAGCTTATGTTAATTTATTTTTTTCTAAAATCTCAAAAAGAATTATATATCAAATATTGAATTCAGCGGTTAGAGAACAGTGGGCCTAGTGTGGATTTCTATAATGTAAATAGTAACTCCCATAGCGTGACTTGTCTTGTCGTTCATACATCAGCAAAGTTAAGCAACGTTTATACAGGCCACCACTTGGATGGGTGACCTGCATTTGTGGAATTACATCCGAGGATTACTGTGCTTCGGACGGCACGTACAACCAGGGCCGAACCTTCCCTATGTGCAATGTGTGCGGCGCACACAGGCGCCAGGGTGACAGGGGCGCCGCGCGCCGAGATATGCGTTAATTATAACACTTATTTTCGAAAAAGGATGGGGCAAAAAAGGGCAAATAATTTAGGCCGGAATTGTTAGGTAACGACTAAAAAAAAAAAAGGTCATCCACCCTACGACACTGCACACAGGCGCTTCATAGATTTCGCACACAGGCGCTGCATTGGGTCGGAACGGCCCTGCGTACAACGGTCGGTCCCAGGACTAAAATCTTTAGGACATGTAGAAGCCCATCGAGAAGTCTAAAATCTCCAATACTAGAGCTGGTCACACAGTCTCATGAAAAAGAAGAAGAAAGCAATACAATTAAGTGTGCCCAACAAAAAAAAAATCATCCATCACCATCAAACAATTCAGCAAACAGATGAGACTTTCTACTACCGAATACCAAAACTATTTATCTAAATACTTATGTGCATAATACATAATCGTTAAACAAATCACGGCACATATTATGTCACATTATCTGAACATTATCGGCTGTGTGTGCTTATAGATTAGATGGGTTAGCACTGACTGACATTTATTTGTTAACGCCCAATTGTGTACCTACCTAACTTTAGATTCCTGTTTAGATAAT
The DNA here is from genome assembly GCA_944739405.2 of Euclidia mi. Classification (NCBI taxonomy): domain Eukaryota; kingdom Metazoa; phylum Arthropoda; class Insecta; order Lepidoptera; family Erebidae; genus Euclidia; species Euclidia mi. Next base: position 107,285,918 of record OX123186.2, on the reverse strand, counting down.
CATTTCATAGTGGGATGGAGTCTTCCTTCATCTTAAATCAAGTCATCATCCTATAACGAGAAATAAATGTTATACCTCCCGTAAATGCATGCCTGAACACGGCACACTATAAAAATTCACTTACACAAACAGCAAAGTGGCTTAGCTTTTTATTTATCGCCTTATGTTTGCCAAGTTTTAAACAGATTACATAGTTACATGACATTTTGTTTACTGCACTTGCTAGCAGTGCTCAACGCGCTATACTCTCTTATCTTCATCCTAGCGCTGTCCCGGCTGCGAGACCCCGGGCTCCGTTACTACGAGGGTCAAACTGAAAGTTCTTAGAACTGGCCACTTATAAACAATATAATAAAAAAAATATTCTAAAATTTGAAAATAGAACTCTTTGCCAATATTACTGAGTATATATTTCATTCATTTGTCATTTGTTTTACGATTTGGCGGCAAATTGAAAATTGTCTGTGTCACGTCAACATGAATTTAACAAGAGAAAATTTTCGTGCAATGATTTTTTATGACTTTCGATGTCATTTAAGTCAACAAGAAAGTTATGATAGACTACGATTGGCCTTTCACGATGAAGCCCCATCTCGTGCGACTGTTTACAACTGGTTTAATGAGTTTAAACGTGGTCGCACTAATCTCACTGATGATGTACGTGAGGGACGGCCTTCTACGGCGACGACTGAAAATAACATCTGTGTTGTGCGGCGTATGATAGAGACTGACAAAAGAGTGACCTATCAGCAGATTCGGACAAGCTTAGGCATCGGTATGAGTCAAGTGCACAAAATCCTCCACGAACATTTAGCGGTCAGGAAGCTTTGCGCCCGGTGGATACCTCATAATTTGACTAAGGCTCAAAAACTCCATCGTGTGGATTGGTGCCGTAAAATGATTGAAAGATTTAACGGAGGTGACTCAAATGCTGTGTTCGACATACTAACAGGTGACGAAAGCTGGATTTACTGTTATGATCCTGAAACCAAAAGACAATCTGCTCAGTGAGTGTTTCCTTTCGAGGAGTTGCCAACTAAAGTGAAGAGAGATCGAAGTGCGGGAAAAAAAATGGTGGCCTCGTTCTTTGGAAGGATAGGTCATTTCGCAACAATTGTGTTAGAGGATCAAAAAACAGTTTCTGCAGAATGGTACACTACCAATTGTTTGCCACTTGTCTTGGAAAAAGTTCGAGAGAAACGACCTCGCAGTAGGATCCTCCTTCACCACGACAACGCCTCGTCGCACACCGCCAAGCGAACGATCGACTATTTGGCGACATCAAACGTTGAATTACTGGGTCACCCGCCGTATAGCCCCGACCTCGCGCCTTGTGATTTTTATTTATTTCCAAAAATTAAAGAAAAACTTAAAGGAAAGCGGTTTATGAATGCTGAAGAAGCGGTGGCTGCGTATCGCGATGCCATTGAAGAGACCCCTAAGGACGAGTGGGCAAAGTCCTTTTCCCAGTGGTTCCATCGCATGCAGCGGTGTTTTGACGTCAATGGACAATATTTTGAAAAGATATAATAAAACTAATAACTGGCTAATGTAATCAGTTTTTGATTTTCTAAGAACTTTCAGTTTGACCCTCGTATTCTCTGTACTCCAAAAACAGTAACTTTGAATACATTATTCACAAACAAACGCTGCTTTTTTTAAACATCTTTGTCCTAGAAATTCGACTCTAGGCGTCTTATACAAAGTGGATTTACAAGTGTTACCAGATTTAGCTGCTTCTAATTGAAACATCGGATCACTACACACAAACGTTAAAGTAGTTAGATGGTCGAAAATTTATCTTTATAAAGCAGTACTCACAAACAAAATGTTTTGACATCAATGCTCAATTTATATCTAGCTATCATACATGTGCGCCGAGAGGTAGGGCTTGGCATAAAATCTATAAAATGTTTGTCACTTCTCGCAGTTTCTTAAGAAAACTGAGCCAGCAAGTGGACATGACAATATGTTTCGTTTTTACTTGCAATATCTGCATTCGCAGAACAAAATTTAATATACGATAATTCTAATATTTAACACAATAAAAAATACAAATAGCCAAATATGCTATGTTAGGTTCTCTTGTGACCCTGAACCCATAAATAGGAGCCCTGCGAAACAGGGCTCCGTCGAGTTATTTTTCTTAAAATTTAATAACTCGGACATTTACCAACTCATGCTGGTAAATCTTAGGATTTACTGGTAATTCTTAAGATTTACCATTTACCGTACTTCGGGCTTTTACAGTAACATATATATGTAGGTAACGTATAGGCATTTGCCAATTATTAAAAATTAAACAACTCCTACTTTTATTTTTGCACTATACTAGAAGAAAATATCAAATACATTTATTCTACTTAAATATAAAGTTAATAAACCAATAACGGAGCCAATCATCTTATCTTACCGTTTATTACTTACATACAATTGCCTCTGTGCCATCTTCTTGAGATGTTCATAAATTAATTAAAATATTTTTATAAAGCTGCATATTTTTTGTACAGCCATCTTTAAATGTTAACGGCTCCACTTACCAATGGCATTTCGTTTATAAAGATGCTGCATTCATTGTAATAATCTCGTCGCCATTTCTTATGCAGGATCAGTATATCTATAAATAAGTTGACTGATGCTGTTTCTGGTATATTTGCAATAATATCCAGGATGTTTATATGTTTGATGGATGGAGAAGGATATAAATAGGAATTTAATGCAAATGCAGCGTATTTATGAGGGCTTATAATTTTTTTACTTGCGGCCATTTTTTTACCAGTAAGCTTGAGAATCCGGACTTATTAGTTTGTTTATTTATTTATAAAAAAGAAATTTAATTAAAGACGTATCAACGCAAGTTGTTTTGTATATATTTTAAGGCTTAATTGCCTCATTGGCTAGGTAGTATTTTACCAAACTTGTGCTACTTTTCTTCTGTTCTACTGCTTTTAGAATTTTGAATATTAATGATAATATTTATAGGGAGACTAGAGGACGCCAGCAGCTACGCCTGCATTTTTTTTTAATTTACCCGTTTTAGCCGATCCCGTGGGAATTTCAGAAAATCCCTTCTTAGTGCACCCCTACGGTCCCCAAGGAACATACCTGCCAAATTTCAGCTTCCTGCGCCCAATAGTTACGGCTGTAGCGCAAGGATTTTATATATTAAGATAAGTAATGCCCACGGTATTAAGTCCGCCTGTATACGTTGTGTATATAAAGCTTTAATAAATAAATAAATAAATAATATTTTTGTCACCAGGTATCCTCTGGAGATACACTTCGTGCATATAAAGAACGGTCTCACAGTAGACGAGGCTGTCACCAGACCTGATGGTTTAGCAGTTGTAGGAGTCTTCGCACTGGTCAGTATTATACGAGGGTTCACGGGCAAAATGTATTAAGCGACATTTTTTAAACTTTACAGGAGAGCGTTTTAAAGTAGTAAGAGTACAATATAAACTTTATATATAAACTTATTATTAACTTGCCAAATTCTGCCTATTCCTTCCTTTACATCTGTACCTATATTTGTTATTTTTCTCTTATTGTTTTAAGAGATTATGAGCATTTAGTACTGTAATATCAATTATATGGACTGTATTTTGTAATTATTATGAGATAGTATTATATAGGAATGTAGGTATGTGGATTACTTCGGCTTTTACTGCATGGGTACCCACATCTAAGCTGAACTAATCGTGTTTATACTCGAGCAATCGAATGAAGATTATTTTGAAATCGTTCAAGAATCAAAACTTCGATCTTTACTAGACAGAAATAAGGTCTCTTTTCCAACAACGAATGTCATAAATTCACTAATTCGATCAAAACGTGCAGTGTTATGTAATGTATGTATAATATTACAGTATGCATTAAGGACCATTACAGCTTAATAAAACAATATCCTCATTGGCTGGCTCAAGCGTAGACTAAGCAGATTATGAGAACAGCATGCACTGAATACAATATAAACATACATATTTACTGTAGAATTTATGATAGAATACTTTGTAAGAATTTTTTTACTAGCGGGAGTAAGTAGTGTTGTAAGCGACTGCTATGCCGAAGGTAGCGGGTTCGATTCCCGCTCAAGTCAAACATTTATGTGAGTGTACCTGGATGTTTGTCTTGGTCTGGGTGTTTCGATGTGTGATATATATGTATGTATTTACAAAAAAAAGTATATATGTATGTTTATCCATTGTCTAGTACCTACCCATAGTAGGTACAAGCTCTAATTAGTTTGAGACTAGATGGTGATGTGTGTATGTGGTAGAATATTATTATAATTATTTGTGTTTTTTCTGCATATAGATAAGCAGCAATAAAGAAGCAGGCCACGCGTTAGATGAAATTATGGAGGAAGTACCGAATCTCTTTGACAAGAAACAAAACAAGACTGAAAAATTCGAAATTGATATCACGTAAGTACCTTTTTATGAATTAGATTATATGAGACTCTTTCAGGCAAGAACTACTGAACAGATTTTGATGAAACTTTGCAATTATACAGCTTTTTTATTTATGTTTTGTAAATTTTGATGGGGTAGGCAGAGGTGTTGTGACGGATTAAGAATACGGAATGTCACCACCCCATATCATCCCCTAGGTGTCGTAAGAGCCGACAGAGGGAGCATATTATGCAGAGAACAGCACTGTAAGAGAAGGAAAACTTGATACAAACCCAATACCAACCCGTTTAGACAGCGTGGTATAGAAGGCCAATTCCTTCTTTCAAAGGAGAGGCCTAGTCCAGCAGTGGACTGTCAAAGGCTGATGGAGTAGGCAGAGGTGTAATACTACACCCACTTTTTGCCATGTTAAGAATTTGTAGGTAGGTCCCACTTATTAGAGGGCCGAGCCGATAACCGAGCCTATTGCCATAACTGAGCACTTTGCCAAACTCCGTGTTGCTACTGAGAATTCAGAACTACCTAGTAACACTTTTTCCCGACCCGGGAATCGAATCCGGACCTCCATCCCGATCAGCAGACACATATCTTGTCCACTGGACCACGTAGGCAGTCTACTAATTTTTGTCGCAATATCTGCCACCCACGCGGGCGACGCCGCAGGCAGAAGCTAGCACTAAACAATAACGGGCGCTATTACATTTACAAAGACATCTACGCGTTCTCTTCAAACACAAAATTGTTGTTTTGCTTTGGTCATACTCTTAGTTTGAAAACAATTAAGTTAATATACTTCCTGATCAGCCACTAATAAACCATGAATGACACTTATACACCTATTGTTGATTTGTTTCGAAGTTATAGGTACTCGTTTTGGAAGGGCAACCATGGAAATAATGAAGGGCTATGGGTGACAAAAACAATTGACTCAAATTTAACGGTCTTATAAATAACTAGATTTTACCGTAGGGGTGCATATGGTTCCCACCAAGAACTTAGGATCCCAAGCCAACCTCACCTGCAAGTGGTGCACCTGCCGATCAACGGACGAGGCTCTGGCAATCAAAATATCCCGAAAAGCGGCAATAGGCTCGCCACCTATTACGTGGGATCAAAACACTGGCGAAAAGTGGGCGTTTAATATGCCTCTGCCTACCCCTTCGGGGAAACAGGCGTGAGTCTATGAGTCTATGTAAATTTTACCCGCAAATTCGCCCTTATGGTATTTTACCCCCTTATTAGGGTGGAATTTCCAAAAATCGCATCTTAGTGCTCCCCTATGCTCCCCGAGGAACATATCTAGATGCGAAATTTTACCTTCTTGCACTTGTCAGTCGGTCAGTCAGTCAAAAACGAAACAGTTTTTTAAATATTGATATATAGTAGTATCCTAAGCCAATTCACACAGATCTTATCTCTAACTAAACACAAAGATACAGAATTTACTATATTACTAGAGGATGCCCGCAGCTACGTCCGCACATGTTTATTTTTCTGCGCAATACCGTGGAAATTTCAAGATTTTATTATTTTCAAATCCTTCGGTCACCTCTACGGTCGCCAAAGAACATACATGCCAAATTTCAGCTTACTGCGCCTTATAGTTTTGGCTGTAGCGTGTCTGTCAGTCAGTCAGTAACGCAAGATTTTTATATATACAGAAGATATTATAATCTAAATATATAAAATCCTTATCCGTGTGGTGACGGATTAAGAATACGTAATGTCACCACCCCATATCATCCCATGGGTGTCGTAAGAGCCGACAGAGGGAGCATATTATGCAGAGAACAGCACTGTAAGAGAAGGAAAACTTGATACAAACCCTATACCAACCCGTTTGGCCAGCGTGGTATAGTAGGCCAATTCCTCCTTTCAAAGGAGAGGCCTAGTCCAGCAGTGGACTTTTAAAGGCTGATGATGATGATATAAAATCCTTGCGTTACTGACTGACTGACAGACACGCTACAGCCGAAACTATTGGGCGCAGGAAGCTGAAATTTGGCATGTATGTTCCTTGGGGACCGTAGGGGTGCACTAAGAAGGGATTTTCCGAAATTCCCAAGGGATCGGCCAAAACGGGTAAATTTAAAAAAAATGCAGGCGTAGCTGCTGGCTTCCTCTAGTTTGTATATATATCTACTTGGCAACGTATGCAATCACACCTGTTGATTGATATGGAAAAATCGATCGGCAGACCATTCGTTTATATTTGAACGATAGTAACATACGATAAATTTATTTTGAAGCAATTAAGGCGAGGCTTGATTACCATTTCTGAGCACTGATGTTATCAAACTTTTATAATTACAAAGAAATGAAAGCATATTGAACTCACAGATGTGATTGAACTGTAGAGAACTCAACTTATCTTTTCATCATCATTTCGATGGAGTAGTGGAAATACCAATAGGCTGTCATGTATAGAGTATTGGGTTCTAATCCACCACACACACCTAACGACGTTATGTGCGTATTGACTCGTGCCAATGAATACAGATTTACTCGTGCCTCGGAGAGCACGTTAAACCGTCGGTCCCAGTAGTCATGAAGACCTTTGGCAGTCGTTACGGGGAGTCTTGAGAGATTTTAACTACCTATGCATGTATTTCTTTGTATTGCATATCCGGCATGGATAAACTGTTGGACTTAGTACTGTAATCTATCTTGATGTAAGACCTTACCTGTACACAGTTACGCAATAAAAATATCTTTATCTTTATCTTTGTCAGTACCCTCAAATAATCTGGTACAGGCCTAAACCATTGAATATCGCTTTGGGTTGGGGATGTCCGACGGTAGGCGCTTTTTGCAAGCTGATATGATAACGCTAGAACGCATTGATTATTAATGTTAAATACCCGAATTGGGACTCCATGACTGCTCAAGATCAGGCATCATGGAGTCATTTTGATAGGCACCAATAAAAATAAAAACAAAAATCAACCAAATGCAAGAAAATAAAAACCCACCACGCACCCTCGGATTGACCACCCAACTATTGCAATAGAAAAAGGTTGACAATACCGACCTCCTCTAAAAGGATAAGGATAAGGAATGGTATGGGTTCCAGGAAGATACCTGACTTGCAGTATCCCGCTGTATGCATACAGGGGGATATTGGGGTGGTCAATCCGAGGGTGCGTAGTGGGTTCCTCTTTCCTTCCATTAGGTTACAATGGAGTTCCGCCAATTTACGCCTGATTCAATCAACTATAAAAATTAACCAGCTATATTTTCTCCAGGAGGATGCTGAGCCCTGACCCTCAGTCGTACTACACGTACCAGGGCTCGCTCACCACGCCGATGTGCCAGGAGGCCGTCACCTGGATCGTCATGGACAGACCTATCTACATCACTGATGATCAGGTAACATATCCATGAAGCTTATTATATATGTACAACCTTATTCTTAGTAAATTCCAACCCTTTTAGGGTGCTTATATAAACGAGTACAACCACCTTGAATACCAAAACCATAACTTATGATTACCTGTCTGCAAATTTGTCGATTTTAGAGTTAAACTTATTGATGATTTAATTGAGGAAGTATTTCACTTGCACTTATTATGGCGTAAAATAAGGTTATAATAGTTTTTTTAGCTTGAAGTGTCCCACTGCATGGCATAGGCCTCCTCCTGAATTTCCAAAAATCTCTGTACTTCGCAATCTCTAGTGCCCAAAATCGTCTAGGTCCTAGGTCACCCCGCCATGTCTTCATATCAACTTGGTCTTCTGAATCTTAGTCAGGGACCATGTTTGGGTGCCGTAGTTTAGGGTAGCAGCATACAAATGAAGACTGACAGAGTTGCCACTTCAATGATAGTGGAAGGTCTTCCTTTTGCAGTATCTACTTAAAATCAAGCATTTTGCCATCCATGTAGCAAGTGTAGCAAGATATTTTCTGGAAAAATACAAATATGGCCGATGAAATAATCTGTGTCACTTTTATTATCTTTATCTGAATGAGGTTGTGATACTACTCGGCTATTATATTTACAATGTCTCTCAAATCTTACCGTATCATCGTTCCAGTCATTTCTTATTTATCTTGTTATCTTACGGTCCAGCTGCTTTGATGACAGCCAGTGGCATACGTGTAGTTTCATAGTTACCTATCTTCTAAAATATTAAGAAAGTAATATTAAAGCCCAGTTTCATCCTCCGGATAGTTATTATCTGTCAGATAAATTCAAATTTAGTATTTATTAATTTATTTATTTAAATGGGATACACCAACAGCATACATATAAAACTGCTTAAAACTAGTTAAAATTTATGTTTATATATGTGAGCCAATTATAAGTATACACACCATTCATGTTAAAATCTAAACAAAAAGTACCTAGAAGAATATAAACTAAAAACTGAAATTAAAAGCGAACAGAAACAATAATTACCTACAATAAAATAACAAGTGAAATGAAATAATTAATTATTTTTAGATATGCAGCTTATTTTTAGTTGAGTTAGAAATCACGTCTATTTGGGCGTACGGTCGCGGTCTAAAAATGTTTACCACTTTTCAAATTACATTCTTTGTCACGTTGGGTTCAGCAAGGTCTATATATATATATATAAATGCTATATCTGAGTACTTATTACTTTTCAATCATTGGTAAGGCATCGATTCAAACAAAAAGAGTATGAATATTAGACCGCTAGACCAACGAGGCAGTCTTACGCTAAACGATATAAATATTCTTATAAATATTGTATTTTTTTCAAAAAGGTTTTATATTCAGGATGTCGTATTTTCGCCATCCCTTTCATTATAATCTGTCAATGTAAAAGTCATTTGATAAACATATTAATTACAAATACCTAAATCGTAAAAAGCAAGTTTAAAATAAAATTATTTGAAGACTACAAATATTTTAGTTTCAGTGTAAATATCACGCTTGTAATTAAATGAACGTATATTATAAATGTGGAATAATAAATCGTTATTGACGCTAGTTGCTACGCAACGCATGTTATCATAGATTGGTTGCCTACAAGTTGCCTAGTACAATATCGTCGTCCTTGTGTCATTGATGTGTTCATGCAATTATAAGCCTTAAGGTGGTAAACACTTTCAGACCGCGACTGTACCTACTTAGCATTCAGTTCGTTGTATTGAGTACATAATCTTACGAGTATGTCTTTTGTATGGTGTTATCTGTCATTTCGTTTAACCGGCACTTAGCAGACGGTTGTGAAACTAGCTCTACATCGCTATAAAATCATACCTACATATAAATTTGCGGATCCAGGGATGCGGGGAACTAACCTTCTCCTTACTCAAAAACCATCTGAGCCACCCACCAAAAATGAACTTTTAGGGTTGGAAATCCTACCCTCAGTATCAAACTATCCTAAAAAATAAGCCCTTTCAAGGTCGCAAGCTGGATCAGCCACACACAATGCAATAGTAGTAATAGATCGATATCTTATATTCAAATACTAAAATAACAAATATTCAAATAATTTATAAAACAGATGTATAAACTGAAGTTAAACAATTAGAATTTTAGCTGTAAGTTTTCCATGTTTGAAAAATCAATGTCATAGCCATAATCATTTATTCATCTAGGTCACAAGGTGACGCTTATGAACGTAAATGTTTAAACTAAATTACTTAATGAATGAGAAAATAAATAAATTGTAACTCGTGTCTTCTCTCAACAGTACAAAGCCTTCTACAACGTGGACGTCGGCGGCTCCTACAACTACAGAAGCCTGCAGCCCACCAACCGAGTGGTCTACCGCTCCTACGCATCCTGCTCCTCAATCCTAGTGCCCAGCTTCGCAGGCACGCTCCTGAGTCTCATCAGCTGTTTGACCAGCACCTTTGCCTCGGGCCTAAACAAAGGCATGTGTGCTATAGGCAACCTTAAGAGGAAGTATTTTGGAGACAGTATCAGACAATGCAGTAAGTTATATTAGATTTATAGAAGTAAGTTTCTGCCTACCCCTCCGGGAAACAGGCGTGAGTCTATGTATGTATGGTAAGTTTTGTAAATATTCTGGTTTGTCAAGTTGTATCGTAAATTGGATTTTGAGTGTTCGAAAATGCAATAATGTATAGAATTTTTTTTCATTTAGTGTTTTTAGTCTAGTATTGAGTGTAACTTTAATATTATACTGACTTGAGTGACTTTCTTTTGCGTCTCGAAAATAATAGAGCATAATAAGTACATGAAATAGAAGCTTATGCCATAGCCATTTTTTTTTATAACTTGGTATGAAATTAATTTACCAATAAACTCTCCTCATTTGTAAATATAATTTGTCTACTCTCAGAAAAAAAAATTTACCCAGTAATGTATCTTACGTAACGTAAAACACTTAAACAATCAACAATAATTCTTTTAAATGTGTTTTTTTTTCAACTTGCTTTTTCTCATACATAGATAGAAAACTTAACAAAAGCCGCATAGAAATGTATATATATTTTATTTTTATTCATTGTGCATGTATGAAACGTAGTGGTATTTCATATTATTGATATTAGTCGACGTGGCATTTTACTAATTATTATAGTTGATTAATACTTGTTTATGTAAATATTGTAATGTTTCGATAAATGTAGTAATTTATGTAGGTTTTTGTATTGTAACCGATTGGCGTTTTATTACACAATTTGGTGAAATTTGAAGAAGTGTAATAACATGTCATAATAATTAGACTTGTTTCAAAATAATGAAATATTTTAGACTAGTTTCTACCTGCGACTTCGCCTGCGTGAGTATGAGCGATAGCAACGTAAGTAGCTTATGTGCTGCTCTGGTATTTAAGCTATAGTACTGCAAAATTTCATAAAAATCTGTTCACTAGTTTTTGAGTGAAAGATTTACAAAAAGATAGAAACAAATTAATAAGTAGTACCCTTCTTCATATTATTCTTATATATTTTACTTATATTAGAATAATGAATTTTAACAAAATTAAAAGTAAATATAAAATACGATTGCAGATTGTATCTAGTCATCAGTAATAAAGATATAAATAATTATTTTGCGATAAAAACACTTTTTATCGAAAAATAGGATTAAGATGGCAAAATTGATAAAAGCGATAAAAATATTATGCAAAATTGAAAGTCTGTGTCTAGGTGATTAGTGCAGTGAACTGGCAACATTATTGGTACCTTTTTTACTTGCGGCAACTTAGATCAAATAAAAAAGGTAGATACAGCACGCTATAAGTAGCAGTTTAAGCTAAAAAGGGAGACCATATTATACTGAGTGTAAAAAGACCCTTAACTAAAACTAAAATCTCATAATGTACCAACCATTATGAACATTTTTTACTACGGCACCATACCTGGGAAGTTCCAGGTTCAGGAGATATCGAGGGTCAAAGTCACTATACAATTTTTCTAATTAGGTATAAAATCGATGAATTTGCCGTGCCAATGTGTTCTATAGATGTCCTATGCCCTCATGGATAAGTAGGTATTTCGAGCATTGCACGCGTGCACTTTTAATTAAGGCTTAAAAAATGTGTCAACTTAAAAAAAATGTTCGTTTCCCAGGTATTATTTTTGCTTAGTATGACTTGGCATGAAGTTGTCCGAAACGAGTAGGTAGACTTCGGCTTGGTGATGGGTCTTGTGACACGCTGTATAAATAAAGGCGCTCTCACCTCAGATTACGTAAAATAAGGTAGATGACTCAAATAACTCAAACCCTAAATAAGATAAATAAAAAATGAACAACCTTATGATCTCCTCTGAGGCACTGGAATGGTTCTCGTCCTATCTTCGTGGGCGCCAGCAAGCGGTCCGCGTTGACGAATCCTCATCGAATTGGTGTGAGATCGGCTCTGGTGTTCCACAAGGCGGTATTCTCTCTCCTTTGTTATTTTCAATTTTCATCAATCTCGTAACCCAGAATCTTCAATGCGCTTATCATTTGTATGCCGATGACTTGCAGCTTTATGCTCAAGCTAGCGTTGAAAATATATCGTCTGCCATTGACACTGTTAATAGGGATCTAGAGTACTTACGCAATTGGTCTAACTCTTTCGGTTTGACGATAAATCCAACCAAGTGTCAGGCTATAATTGTGGGCAGCCAAAGAACGTTGAGCAAATTAGACAAAACTGCTTTGCCACCTATAATATTCAACGGTTCTGTTATCGAGTATTGTCCAGCGGTCAAAGATCTAGGTTTACATATTGACACAAATTTAAATTGGCGCGCTCAGGTAACTAATGTTAGCCAAAAAGTCACCGGTACCCTTCGCGCTCTGTATCGCCTGAAGAACTTTTTACCATCCAAAACTAAGATAATGCTTGTGCACACCTTAATTTTCCCTGTGATCGACTATGGTGATGTGTGTTATTTCGACCTGAATGCAGACCTCCTCAATAAACTTGATCGTCTTCTAAATAACTGCATTCGATTTATTTTTAATCTTCGCAAGTATGACCATGTGTCTGCTTATCGTTCTCGATTGAAATGGTTACCCATTCGTCAACGCCGTAGTATGCGCGCTCTCACTACACTCTACTCTATTCTCATGTCTCCTGACACACCTTCCTATCTAACTTCTCATTTTCAATATCTGTATTCCAGTCATAATAGAACTCTTCGCTCCTCTAATAATCTACTCCTCCTATGTCCTTCACACAGCTCTGACTTCATTCACTCATCATTTCCCGTGCAATCTGTCCTTCTGTGGAACGCCCTCCCTCTAGAGATCAGGACGGCCACCAGCAGACACACATTCAAATCGAAAGTACGAGAGCTCCTACACTCCGAACTTTCAGGATCATCGCAGAATTGATATCTCTAGTTAATTTTATTTTATATATATATATATATATTTATTTATTTATATATATTCATATATATATATATATATTTACGTATACATGTAGGTTTATATTTTATAGTACTTATTTACTATTTTGTATATGTATTGTATGTAATTAGTATGTAGTTATTGATTTGTATATATAAATAATGCTTTGTTAGTCCCTAAGACTTCAGCTTGCACCTACTTCATATATCTCTGCATCACCCCAAGGTAGACTGTTAGAGAATGCCTCAGGCATTAAGTCCGCCGATACATGTATATTATGTGTATGAAGTCCAATAAAAAAAAAAAAAAAAAAAAAAACCCACTTTTTAATATCGAAGAAACTGAAGATCTGTTGTGACGTTTTGACGCATGTATTCAATGAAAGTCTTCCTTTTTAAGCTTCATTCAAATATGTATATACCATCGTGCTGTATTTACCTTCTACGCTTTTTCTTGATCTGAGGCTGCCGTATATTAAGTTACTAACATTAATATGATTAATGACGTTGGTTGATGTACATATGTTAATCGCATTTATATTTCGACGCTAACTTTATCTTGAAATAATTATACCTACAACTATTATTTATATACAAATTATCAATAAAATCACAATCCAGTCTAATATATATTTTATCGCGTTAATTATAGATTATTAATTATCAGTGATATTAATAAGAAATCAATTTGATTGCCCAGTCAGAATTACATACTGAAAGCTGTGCAAAGCCGACTCATTCATTAAGTCATAGAATATACTTCTAATCTATTTAATATTACAATGCTATTAATATAATCCCTCTGATATACCCCGTAGGTATAAACTAGACAAATTAATACTAATGACTAATGATATCGCTTATATCGTTTGTATTGACCGATATTCCAGCGATTGAAGTGATAAACACGTAATCTAAATGTTTTAATGTATTATGCAATTTTATTGGGACTTGATAGTTAGGTGACGTAGTTGGCAGACATTTTATTTTTAGACTAGCGTTTTGCGGCGTTGTCTCTGCAGGACATTGAACGTACGTTCATTGAAAGCCTACGCTGGTCAAATGCTAGCAAATCGGCCTTTAGAGTCCAAAGGGCGCTTTCATCGCTAGTTAACCAGTGGGTGTAAAGTTAAGACCCACTGACAAGCATAATTATATACATATATTGTTTGTCAAATTCACTTTCGTACCCATTCGGAGGTGGAACCGACGCATCTTTGTTTTAACGTCTTAACAGCAAATACGTAGAGTACAGATTAGTACCTAAAACATTATTTTTAACTTACCTTAGCAACTGCCATCTTACATTGATATTATGTGGCTCTATAATGTCCTCTATATTCCAGTGAAACTCTGATTTAAATCGATTTAGCCGTTCCAGAAATTATCCCGGACATACAGAAAAGACAGATATAATTTGTACATAGTTTGGTATTGTGTAACTAACTATAAATATGCAATTTTATTTGTAAGTATGTATAGATTAGAAAATATCTATAAGTATAAAGCGCATTGCTGATTGAAAGAAAAAAGCATTTGTCTCTATCGCATTTAAAAGATATTAGCGATTTGTCTATTTAACGAATTATTTTTAACGAATTATGTTAATAAGTGTTTAATGTATGCTATTAAATAAGTTGTATGTTTTGTAATTAGTATTGTGTTTTGTTTTGTGAATAATTGTTTGTTAATTATTATTTAGATGGGGCTGTGAATCAGACAATTGTAAATTGGTAAACAAATGTCGTTAATTATAAGAAAAATTGTAAACAATTGGAAGTTAATAAATTATGAAATTAATATTCTTTGCTTTTATTTTATGGTGATAACTGATCGTTTAGATAGATCGTAGTTTGCTAACTCATTGAAAACCTCAACGAGCTAAATCCTTAGTAGAAGAAACTGTAATCATAGTAAATTTGAAGTCTCGAGTCTAAGACAAATACAAAAATAATCCAGCCGCCCTCACAGAATATATACAGGAACGATTGTTTATTATTGCATTTCGGTGGACTATTCCAGCGAAGTCGATAGGGAGGACTAAAAAGCCATTTACCCATTCAAGGTAGTAACAGCTGCTACAAAGATGAAATGGGGCTACAAGGAGCCAACCATCTACCCTTCAATTTGCCTTCTCTCTTCGAATTAATGAAATCAGGCCTTAATTGGCAATATTTTGCAAAATAATGGTATTCATTAAGTACGAAGAGGGTGAGTCGTGAGTCCTTCAGGTCAGTAGATGGTCTGTATAGCGATAGCAAAAGGTTAACAATACTAAACAGCTTCATAAATGATTTTCAAAAAAAAAACATTTATTGATCATGCCAGTCTGTAACTAATAGTCGACCAAGCCAACTAGACGAATGTCAACGTGACAAAATTCAACATAATTCAATAATTATAATCCAGAAATTCCTAGTACCGATTGCAGGCGCATTGTACGTTCACACGCCGCGTTCGCATGTTACGATAAATAATTTCTGGATTATAATTGTTGAATTATGTTGAATTTTGTCACGTTGACATTCGTCTAGTTGGCTTGGTCGACTAGTAGTCAGTCTCTAACGAGCCAGTCTACTTCTATTTATTTATTTGGTTTACTCAAAGCATATGCATAGATGTTATATTAAGACATTTTAGAATAGGTAGGTCCATATTGTTTTTAAGCATATGCCAATTTTAAGTTGAAACAACATTCTCTCATTTACTTATCTCTATGACATTTTAGTCAATCGGGACAATGCTTCGATGATACTATGCTTTGAGATTGGTTTCATGTTAAAAAAACATATTCAGGATAGGTAGAAGATAACAGAGAAAAAACTAAGGTCCTATTGCCAAACGCTACATTAAAATTTTGTTGGTTAAGTGGCCGACTAGCCCAGCTACAACTAATGCAACTTTTGAGAATTTCTTATTTATTTTCTTTAAAAGACGACTCCCGCACTAGGAATAAATCCTGGGGACTTTACAAACATACAACCAACGGAAACAATGAACACCCAGACTCGAAACAACAATTTATGAATCACACAATATATGTTGTCTCGTGTAGGAATCGAACCCACAACACTCAGAGCAGTTTCAAGTGGCGAGGCGGCCGTTTAAACCACTACGCCAACGCCGCCAACCGTGCAGTCAACACACACCAGGGCCGAATTTTTTTACAGGCGTTCATGTAGTGATCCGCAACTAGATCTTACGACATCTTTAGCGGTGTGTATAAACTCTCGGTTTGGTTTAATGGGAACCGGACCTAAATCGTACCCTACATGACATGGGTAAGGGGGTAAGCTTAGTCTTTACGTACAATCAAACAAGTCGGCGCTGGACCGGTTTGAAAAAAAATCTCTCATCACACTAGAAACTGGTTTTGTATACGAGTGTCAATGTGTGTAAAGTAGCACTGGAAGCGACGATGTCTTGCTGAGCGATTCTCGCCCTTATGGTGGTCTAGCGGAAAGATGTTCGACTGTACATACTTTGGCAAGCAAAATGACTTGTCAATGAATAAGCAAGCTGCCTTAAAAACTAACAAAGAAACTAGCAAAGAGACAAATGTTTGGCATGCCAGACAGACGGAAAGCCAAATATGTCCAGGAAATTCCATTAATACTCGCTTAATTTATGTGCTAGCTTTTCATGTAAGTAGGTAAAGTGCGTTTGCAACGCACAACAGAATTGCTACTATATCCTTCATCTCCTTCTAAAGATTTTCTCCTTTGTTCATTTTATAAACATTGTAACATACTGCTTACTATAAAGCTGCTGATAATCAATATCTTTATACATTGTTCCTGAAAATATCTGGATAATTATCAAAACAATAAACACTTGAAAAGAAACGTGCTCTAACTGATAACGATCACAATACTATCGTACGAATGCGTTCCAGTGTTATCATACTTATGCACATATTATTTAATGCTGCCACACTTTCGTAACTCCGGTAAGCTATCTTGATAATTATATATTGGTGATAATTATATCATAATTTGGATAATCGATAAGTTTGATTTATAATAAGGATCTGACATTGAGGTTCTATTTCCTGATGGGAACCAGGTTCGTCCCGGGCGAGAAAAGTGGTATTTTGTTTTTCAGGTCTCCAAGCTTGCAAGTCCGCAGTCGAACACATCAATTGAACGATTTCCTTCATTTTGATAAAGATCATATTGATAAAGATTATCTTTTAATTTCTAAAAGGTCACCTTGACCTTCAAAAGGTCAATACCCTCTAATGAATATGTAGACGGGTAACTAGATCGTTGGCCGATATAATCACTTCAGAGTTCCTAGATTAATTTCTGTGGTTCCTACTAAGTGGGCGCAGCTGGGTTCTTGCGCATTGAATACACACTAACTAAAATACACTAAGTACTTT
Source organism: Euclidia mi (assembly GCA_944739405.2). Classification (NCBI taxonomy): domain Eukaryota; kingdom Metazoa; phylum Arthropoda; class Insecta; order Lepidoptera; family Erebidae; genus Euclidia; species Euclidia mi. The sequence continues at coordinate 107,268,328 of OX123186.2, read as the reverse complement.
AAAACACATAAGGCACTATCTTAACGGTTATAGTCTAACACTTTTCACTTGCAAGTCTTTTAACGAACCGAGGACAGATTCATGGTGTACTGTCAACCAGGAGACCCGACCGAATGTGTCCGAGCCCGCCAGACAAGACCACGCGAACACCGTCAGTGCCCCTGCCAATAGACAGCAAACGTCACAACCGGCCGGCAGCACTTTCGACTCGTTTAGAGACTGTACTAATGACGTGATGATATTTCATGACATCTGCAATTTCCGTTCCGACGTGAAATAATAAAGAGGCGCTGGTAATGCGCCGTCAAATAAGTTATTTGTGTATATTTTTGTTTTTAAGTAAATACCTATATCTCGACTTAACCTACGTATATTTTTATGACCCTGCCTTAAATGTACCATGTACCATGAATCATTACATAACAATCGGTTTAGTCATATCCAAAATCAAAAAATCCGTTAATTCAACCAAATCTATTTACAAATTCATTTATCTAAAATTAAATCTTCAAAAATTGTATGAAAGGGGATGTCCCGTAAAAGTTATTTTAGAAAGAAAACACATACAAAGAATTGTGTGATACGAGAGTGGTGTGGGGTAAAAGAAGATGTAGTGACAAGCATCGAAAAAGGCATGTTAAGATGGTTTGGGCACATGAAGAGGATGGATGACTAAACTAAAGACTGACAAAGAAGATTTATTTATTTATTATCTTTATCTTAATATATAAAATCCTTGCGTTACTGACTGACTGACAGACACGCTACAGCCGAAACTATTGGGCGCAGGAAGCTGAAATTTGGCATGAATGTTTCTTGGGGACCGTAGGGATGCACTAAGAAGGGATTTCCCGAAATTCCCACGGGATCGGCCAAAAACGGTTAAATTTAAAAAAAATGCAGGCGTAGCTGTTGGCGTCCTCTAGGAATAATATATAAATACATATACTTACGTACACATACATATTATATAAACAAACATAAATAAATATATAGGTACACAAGTAATAAATATATACGTAAAATATATAAGTATAAATGTTACGATACTTCTGCCAACTTAGCCAATAAAAGCTGCTTTGCCTTTGTCTTAAAGCTATACCGAGTGGTGGACGTCCTGATTTCGAGAGAAAGGTCATTCCAAAGAAGAATAGCTTGAGTAGGAAAAGAAGTGTGGATGAAAGAAGATCTATGTGAAGGACAAAGAAGAAGAAGGTTATCAGATGAACGAAGGTTACGATCGTGGTTGCTGCATAAGTATTGAAAGTAAGAACTTAAATATTTGGGAGTATTGGGAGACATGAGGATAGAATAGAGAGTAGTGAGAGCACGCAGACTGCGTCTCTGACGGATAGGAAGCCACTTCAACTGGGAACGATAAGTAGACACGTGGTCATACTTGCGAAGATTGAAAATAAATCGAATGCAGTTATTGAGAAGACGGTCAAGTTTGTTAAGAAGATCTGCATTCAGGTCATAGAAGCATAAGATATATAAGGCAAGTGCGAATGGGAAAGGACGAAGGGGAAGACCTAGACGGACCCTCTATGACTAGATTGGAGACATCCTAAAAAAAGGGCAGGTCAGAAGTACCCTAAACAGAAGAGCATGCATGAGAAACTTGATGGGAATGAATGAAGCAAGAAGGGTATGTCAGGATCGTTGCAAATGGCGTTCCGTAGTCTCTGCCTACCCCTCCGGGAAACAGGCGTGAGTCTATGTATGTAGAAAACACATTGTACCGGTCATCAGTATCATCCTCGTCCTAGCATTAACCTAGTTGCATCCAAGATTTTCATGGATTCCGAGGGCCGCTTTGCATTCTAACCAGATGTGACAGAATATTAGCATTTCCACAAAATGACTGCTGTCTGACTTCCACAACCAAAGGAATAGCCATATTCATGGCTTACACCTAGTGTTATACCGGTTGCAACCAAGACTCACACACCTTGCAGCCCGAGGAACTTATATGACCGAATATCTTTTCCACAGAGCGACTGCCGTCTGACCTCCGGACCCAAAGGGACACGATATTTTATGTATTAGACCAGTGTCGGTTTAAGGTAATCTAACACCTACGACTATAGGTAGTCTTCTAGGCGTACTTCGCAAAAGTGTACTTTCTAAGTTTGCTCTTTGCGAAACTACATAGTACCTAAGTAGGTATAGAAGTAAAAGCATGGTTTTCTTCGACGATAAGAAATAAAAACCTATTAACTTCTCTATAATTAAATCTGATAATTGATATCTATGTATTTAAATATTTGATAACTGATTGATGCTTATAGCAGTAGGTAATTCCCGAGAATCTGATTAAATATGTACTTTAAATGCATTGCTTAACTTGCATTCGTCAAAAATAATTAAGTATGATAAATTATGATAGCTTGAAGATTGTTTATCAAGATAGATGTGTTAGGCAGACGGTAATATGATTGACTTAAGAGATTACTAAAGTTCACGTGCGGCTCCAACGTATCACGTCAAAACGGAGCCTATGTCACTCTCCAGCCTTTTCACTTTACTCCTACTCCAGATCTCTACACTAGAGGATGCCCGCGGTTAGACCGGCGTTATTTAAGGCTAATGCTACGCTCCCGTGGCTCATAGCGTGATGTTATATGGCCTATAGCCTTCCTCGATAAATGGGCTATCTAATACTGAAAGAATTGTTCAAATCGGACCAGTAGTTCCTGAGATTAGCGCGTTCAACCAAACAAACTCTCCAGCTTTATATATTAGTACTAGAGGATGCCCGCGGTTACACCCGCGTTATTTAAGGCTAATGCTTCGCTCCCGTGGCTCATAACGTAATGTTAAATAGCCTATAGCCTTCCTCGGCAAATGGGCTATCTAACACTGAAAGATTTTTTCAAATCGGACCAGTAGTTCAACCAAACAAACAAACAAATTCTTCAGCTTTATATATTAATTAGTATAAGATATAAGTCAAATTTACTGCACGGTCGGTGTAGTGGTTTAAGTGGCCGCCACGCCGCTTGGGCACTTTGCCGAGTGCTGTGGTTTCGGTCCCCACACAAGGCAACACTTTGTGTGATCCATAAATTGTCGTTACGAGTCTGTTTGTAAAGTCCCTCGACACAGGATTTACTCCTAGTGCAGGAGTTGTCTTTTTAAAAAAGAAGAAGAAATACGAGGTATACGTGAAATAGATACAACCAAATACACTTTTCCATTTGTATTGCTAGGTATATGGATATAGATTCATAGCAAAACCAACTTCGTCCAACCAACCAAGAAACTTTTCTTTAAAACATATACCATTACTGTTAACTAAATTATCGAATTTAGGTGAGAATAATACCTAGTATTCTATATTTTAATAACGGTTGAATTTGGACTTCTATTGAAAGAAATTTCCTTTTGTATGTCTGCACGGTTGAAACTCAAGTTACGGAGCCATCCTTAACACTACAAATCTTTATTAGATGATTAAGATGAAAGACTGATGTAGGAAAGAAAGTTCCTGATAAACGAAGGTTTCCTTTTTGGTTTGCTATTGATTTTATTAATAGTCTATTAGATTATTTTAGAGAATTTACTTTTTGTTGCCAATTTCTTAACATGTTTATGTTCATCGTGATTTATATTGGTTTTTTATGGACAGCAAAATTTTTTAAGATACTTTCTTAAAGGAAAAAGCTCCTGTTTATTTGTTTTTAAGTGTCAATTTATCTATTATATGACATTTTAGGACAGACAGAAGAGGTGTATTTAACCCGCCCCTACAGTGTCGGAAACAGTCCACTAAAACAGCGCCACAGCGGTATCCGTCTACGTCCGGATACTGGTTAGCATACTTTGCTATGATGGCCAGGACTTGGCAAACAATATTACCATCAGCCTGATCTGTAACACTTCGGGGCACAGGCCTCCTCTCACAGCTTTCACTATGAAAATACATAATTATAACATGGACTGCCTCCGTGGTCCAGTGGATAGCGTATGCGACTGCTTGCCCGGGTTCGATTCCCGGGTCGGGCAAAAGTGTTACTGGGTTTTTCCGAATACTCAGTAGCAGCCCGGAGTCTGGTGATGTGCCCGGTAACGCCAATAGGCTCGGCCCCTATCACGTGGGACCTAAAAAAATTCATGGCGAAACGTGGGTGTAAAATTTACACCTCTGCCTACCCCTTCGGGGATACAGGCATGAGACTATAAATAAAAAAAAAATATAACTTATGTCATATTCTACCACGCTATCTAAATGCAGGTTGACTTTCACATGTGCTTCAATAATCGTATGAAAGGCTGGCAACTATTAGAAAAGCAGGTTTCCCTAGGCTATCAGTATCACTGCTTCAACTGTCATTTGACTACCAATGACAATGAATACAGATTGACATAGAAGCGCAGTTCTTAAGAATTCCGGGTGCCGATTCCAAGTGGAGACTCCAGTTTAGTTCGTAGTTGGTGCCGTTGCCGTCGTTTTCCGTCTCTCTTGCTCTCGTAGTTAAGATACACAAGAGGAACGTTCGTCTCTCTTGCTATCGTAGAGACAGCTGTCACAGCGCGACTGCCAGCCGCCAAGCGGCTATTTGGGTCACAGAAAGTTTGTCTTCAAAGCGCCCATAGGAAATGAGCCTCTATGTAAATATCTGAGCTCTTTGCCAATGATAAAATAGGTATGAAATATGATTCAAACGCGTGATGCATCCACGTTTTTGCACACAACACAATTAAGAAGCATGATTGTTGTAAGTTTTTAATGACTAAGGAACCCTACCGCAATACTGGTAAACTAAAATTGATAATGTAACAATAATTAATCTGATCTTAATTGTTTGACGTCACACATTATTTATAATTTTATCTAGATTGCTTCTAATCAATATCATGCTTTTTAAAGAATTGGCGAATGCACAGTAATTGGTGACACGTTTATGGCCCATATTGAGCAACAATATTAAAAAAAACGGTATAGAATACATAGTTATATAGAGAATCGTGCTGCTTTAGGTATAACCGACTTTAAAAGACGAGGTGATTCTCAATTTGTTTGTATTTTTTATGTTACCGCCGAGATCAGTAATTTATTAACCGTTTTCAAAAAATATTTTAATATTTTTATTTTTATTTAACAATTTTATTATTTTCACAAGAACATTACAGAATATTAATTACCTGACTACGGCGAAGCCGAAAGGAAGGGTAATGATTTTGGCAGTCTATGAATGTATGTATGTATGTATGTTTGTATGTTCCACCGTAGCGCCTAAACTACGGAACCGATTTTAATAAATGGAGTGTCAGTAGATTCTTAATAATGGTGACATAGGCTATATAAATTATACCAAAATTTTCTATTACGGAATTAATACCTCAAATTCAGAGATAATCATAACGTGTTTGGTATCATAAGAAATGTATTGGTGAGTACATTACAAATATGTACATAAGTATATGCGGTTGTACCTACGTACAATTCGCGTGGTTCAGACGCTTTCCGTTACCTATTTTTCTTTCTTTCTTCCTTTACATAATGACAATGTAAATATTGCACGTTTAGTTTACACGTCCTATCGGGATACGGAAAAGGATTAAAATAAAATAATAAGTTTAAAAACTATAACCCGACTACGTAAAAAAGGGGGTCTAAAGAGGACGAAACAAGAAAGTACACACATGCTCAAGTACAGTACAGAAATGCTCAAGCTAAAGCCGTGGTCGCACCTTCTGTTAGTTTATGTTGCCCAGGTACTTTTCAAAACATATTACCGACTGATAATTTGGTAACCAGCATTCTTATAAACACCTAATCTCTGTTCATTTCTGTAACCCTGGTACTTTTTAGAACAATCTTCATACTTTTTCAATAAATAAAAAATTGGACAGATGATTGGAAAACTTACATTACTGAGATGCGGATAACAATATTATAAAAGAGGATCTACAATGATAGATCGATTACATACCTAGATGTGTTTTAGTAATTAGATAACAAATCTGTGATTTTGTTTATATTTAATAAGACCCAGCTTTACTCTCTCTATTACCTAATCTGTATATATAAAATCCTTGCGTTACTGACCGACTGACAGACAAGCTACAGCCAAAACTATTGAACGCAAGTAGCTGAAATTTGGCATGTATGTTTCTTGGAAATCGTAGGGGTGCACTAAGAAGGGATTTTCTGAAATACCCACGGGATCGGGCAAATCAGGTAAATAAACAAAATTTGTGCGGGCGTAGCTGCGGGCGTCCCCTAGTTTAATATAAAAATAATGTTGCTTAGGTTCTTTTGCCGACCGTATTTTTACATACGCATCGTAATGTATGTACACCAGTGTTATTTGACGGGGCGTACCACAAATTCCTAAAAAGCGGCGAATCTTAAGGGGCGTATGGGCTCTCACCCGTCGTAGAATGTCTCCGCATCAATGTCATCGGGTAACATGCCCAGAAGGCCGGCAGCATTGCCTCGCTAGATGGCAATGCTCATTCTTTGAACAAGGAATAAACCAGCCTTCTCAACTTCTTCAACCAGGTCACGTGAGACGTGAAAATGTTATACATCCTACTTTATTGACCCTGAGAAATGCATTGCAATGGGCAATATTAAGGGTCTGCTGGCCTTCCTTGAAGATCTCGGGTGGCTCGAGTAATAACAGTAATTCCCACCCGTACGCAAAAAATATGCCAAGACGTAGAGTTGCGGAAACAGTAAAATATCAAAGTAAACCAAGCTCCCAAGTTTTAGGAATGAAGATTTTATTAAAATTAATATTGTTAGTTGACTAAGCGCGTACTTAATAATGCAAGTAAATGCAAAAATTTATTTGGTTCAGCAAAAGTGGCAAGCCCGAGGATAGTCAAAGTCAAGTCAAAATCCTTTATTCATTTGAGTCACAATGTGACGCTTATGAACGTCATAATAATAAATTTATAAAACAATTACTTAAAGACTACATTTACTGCCACGTTCGCAAAGCAAGGGCGTAGAACCATGAGAAAGAATGGGCAATAAAACGCACGGTCACTCTTTTTCATCGCCAGATTTTGCATAATACACATAATTTATTACACATATTTAATTTAGATAAAAGCTGTGTGTCCGACCACTGGGCTTTCTGTCTTCATTTTCTTATAAGGTTTTGGCCTACAATACCAGCAGCGTGGTAAATACGCCAAATCCGTCTTTTTATTGCTACGCTGCGATGCAATAGTTGACCGCGAAAGGTTGAATGATGCTGATGATCTTTCTTTCTCCTAGCGTTATCCCAGTTTCAACACGGGGTCCGCTTACTAGTCTAACCGGATTTGGCTGAATATTAGCTTTTCCACAGAGAGACTGTTTATCTATCAGACCTCAGCAACCCAAAGGGATAGCGATATTTCATGGTTTGGACTAGTGTCGGTTTACGATAGGTACTGACTCTCTATAACGACTGTCAAAGATCTTCATGACAACCGGGACCAGACGGCTTAGTGTGCTCTCCGAAGCACGGGGCAAGCGATAATTAATAATTGAATACGCACATAGCTCCGAAAAGTCCTTTAGTCCGATTTGAACCCGATACCCTCTACATGGCAGTCTGTTGGTATCTCCACTAAGCTATCGCCGCCTCATATGATGCTGATGATATGGGCACCATTTTTTTTTTTATAGATAGTAATAGGCGGCAAACGAGCAGACGGATTGTGTGATGGTAAGCAATTACCGCCACCCATGGACACAAGCAACACCACAGGAGTCACAAGTGCGTTGCCGCCTCTTGGGATTGGGAAACGGGATAGGATGAGGAGTGGGATAAGGGAAAAGGAATAGGGGATAGGGCCTCCGGCACTCTCACTCACCTAACGAAGCGCAACAGTTTAGGTACTGTTACTTTACGTCGATTTTCTGTGAGAGGGTGGTACTTCCCCGGTCGAGCCGGCCCATTCATGCTGAAATCAGCAAGGCTCTACTACCTCAAGGAATTAAAACTCTACTACCTCAAATTGCTAAACTCTCAAATTACTTAGCACTACCAACAATCTTTAACAGGTATTTTCCACCTTATCATAATAATATAACAAACATAATTTTTACATATACTCTCATTATATTTAATTATGTAACATCGTGGGCATTACATTAAATTGGATAGGTAATAAAAATACACTTTATAAGTACTAATTTGATAAGATTCGCGAGAAATTATAGGTATATCATTAAGTAAATATCGCAAGCTACCTCTGTATTAGCACTTTAATAAAACTAGTCTGAATCGGCTCTTTTCTCAATGAAACATGTCATCTTGGACATTATATTTATAAGTGCCGTGTGGTTGACGGCATAGAATACAAGTGTCACCACCCCCTATCTTCCCGTGGGTGTCGTAAGAGGCGACTAAGGAATAACACGATGCAAATACCATCTTTGCGTAGAGACAGAAAACTCGACATCAAACCCTATACTACTGCCTCGTTGGTTTCGCGGCATAAATGTGCGCGTGGGATCGGGAGGTCCTGGGTTCGATTCCTGGGTCGGGCAGTGTTATTGGGTTTTTCTGGCACGAAATTCTCAGTAGCCGCACGGAGTCTGGAAATGTGCCCGGTACGGCAATAGGCTCGCCCCTTATTACGTGGGACTAAAGTATATCTGGCGTAAAGTGGGTGTAGAAATACACCTCTGCCTACCCCTTCGGGGATAAAAGGCGTGACGTTATGTATGTATGTATGTATATACATACATACATACCATACGGTAATGAACCAGATATATAGCTTTTCCTCCTTTTAGTCAAGGTGTTAATAAATTCTTGTGGTGCTGTTTGTCAATTGTTGGAAATAAGCCTCTCCAATGGCACACCATTGAGCTCGATTACCGCCTCTTTATGTCCAGCCGCTGCCAGCCACTTTGCTTATATCGTCACTCCATCTAGACAGAAGTCCTACGCTACGTTTAACAGCCGTTCCCACTATTTTATCTATGTAAGAAGACGCAGACCCGTGTGGTGACGGATTAAGAATACGGAATGTCACCACCCCATATCTTCTCATGGGTGTCGTAAGAGCCGACAGAGGGAGCATATTATACAGAGAACAGCAACGTAAGAGAAGGAAAACTTTATACAAACCCTATACCAACCCGTTTGGCCAGCGTGGTATAGTAGGCCAATTCCTCCTTTCAAAGGAGAGGCCTTGTCCAGCAGTGAACTGTTAAAGGATGATGATGATGATGATGAAGAAGACGCAGACGCTTTAGAACGTTTCTATTGCAACGGTTGTCAGTCCTGCAACAAATGCGACAGCCCCCTGACATTTCAACGTACTAATTCTTTGGACTATACTTTGGTTTCCTGTTGGATAGCTTTCGATGCGTGTAGGTAGATTAACGTAGGCCCAAATTCTCAAATTGATTATCACACGAAAATCCACCATGGTGGTGTTCATCCAACTCGGTAGTCAAACGGATTAACGATAGTGTGGCATGCAAAAGCATGCGCGACCCTACTGTGATTCGATCCGTCAATCTAATAAGCAACATTACAATGCCGGTTACTAGCTCATTGCGTTTAGGTAAGGTACTATTAGGGTTGCCAACGTTTTTTTACAAGAAAAACAGTATATTCATGTCTAAGAAGAATGTTAAACAGTATTTTAGAAAAAATAACAGTATTTTATTTAGGTACCTATTTATTTTTTTAAATACATATTTTTAGAGCTTCTCGCACAACTTATTAATTTACAATATTTTTTAAAAACTTTCTCACCACGATTACAAATTAAATTAAAATAAATGAGGAGCTCATTTTTTATTAAATTAATAGATGTTCTATTTCTATCCTCCCGCCACTTAGCATTCATTACTGAAAAAACTCTTTCAATAAATGCTGTGGTGGCGTGAACAGAAAGTAAATATAAAACAATTTTATTTAGTTATGTTTTTAAATTCTTCTGAAGTGTTTAATAATAAATGGCTCCACTTTTGGCCAGTACCTACTCATTTCAAGAAAATGTTTGTTTTCTGATATTATTTCATAAATGATATATAAATGATATTCGTTGAAAAACTCACCGTGATTTGTTTGTAGCTGCGCTGCTCTAAGCAGTGAGCGCTGTGAGCGCCCTCTGACAAAATAAAATCAAATTTGTGTGAGCATCTAAGCATAATATTAATGTGTTTGCATTTTTATGCTGAAAACAGTATTTTGTATGCTTTATTTTTGTTCAACAGTAAAAAGTATAATTTAGTGGAAAACAGTATAATACTGTTCAAAACAGTATAGTTGGCAAGTGGCAACCCTAGGTGCTATATCGTTTCGGTATTCGTCATCGTTTTGACTGTCTGTAATATTGTTGACGTCAAATACATCAGCTGTTTACTACCCCATTCATGTTAAGTTCGTTCGTTAACCTGACAAACGTCTATAAATATACTACTCATCGACTTATTTGAAACAAGCTTCTGTGGAAACCAGTATGTATGAAAAATTAGAGAAATTATCTTCAGGATAGTTTTAAATTATTTGTTCATTTATACCGTGTGGTTGACGGCATAGAATACAAGTGTCACCACCCCCTATCTTCCCGTGGGTGTCGTAAGAGGCGACTAAGGGATAACACGATGCAAATACTATCTTTGCGTAGAGACGGAAAACTCGACATCAAACCCTATACGACTGCCTCGTTGGTCTCGCGGCATAAATGTGCGCGTGGGATCGGGAGGTCCCGGGTTCGATTCCTGGGTCGGGCAGTGTTATTGGGTTTTTCTGTCACGAAATTCTCAGTAGCAGCACGGAGTCTGGAAATGTGCCCGGTACGGCAATAGGCTCGCCCCTTATTACATGGGACTAAAGTATATCTGGCGAAAAGTGGGTGTAGAAATACACCTCTGCCTACCCCTTCGGGGATAAAAGGCGTGGCGATATGTATGTATGTATTTATGTATGATAGTTTTAAAAATAGGAAACATCTTAGAACATCCGGCCCTCTCTGATACTATTAGTGTGAAACTATATTAATTACTTGCTGTTGCCGGCGGTTTCACCCGCGACCTGAGAAAATACTTCGCGTACCCGGTTAATTTACAGCCTATGTTGGTACATCAGCTATCCGCCAATGAGCGTCTCGTCAAAATCGGACCAACCGTTCCAGAGATTAGCGAAAATAAACAAACAGACAGACAAAAAGCGTTTATTTTAATATTACAAACAGACACTCCAATTTTATTTATGTGTATCGATTAAATATGATCTACTTAGATTCTTAGTAGATTATATGTATTCTGTCTTAGAATAAATCAATATACATGATGTATATAATTTGCGTAGGTACCTATCTACATAATCAGGTGTGTGAAGACAATGGCCAATTATTAAAAAAATACAATTGATTTTATCTTTTTGTGATGATGTTACACTTTATCACATGTCTCTACCCTTTATTAACTTTGTATTGGGTCCACAAGGTGTTTTTTTTAACTACAAGCTCTTAGAAGAGACAGACGGGGCTTTGACTCTCCCCTGCAGGCGTTCTAGGCCTGCCCACTAATTGCATCGTGCCGATCGTTGACGGAGATTCACGAATCGCGGTAATACCTACTCGAATCGTCGCCTGCCAAGATGTTTCCAATCGGCTTGACCCCTTGTCACTGCGAAGATATGTCGCGTCGCATCTTCTAGCGCTTGGAGAGTTCCAAAAATTGTGCAGACTGATCCGTGCCGCTTATTTTCACCATCGTCCTATACGACAGCAGTTCAATCCCCACATTTAGATGGTTGGCAGCCCAACACAGAGCGCTTCTCTAAAAAATTTACCTCGATCAACAAAGCTATGGAATGAGCTTTTACCTGCGGTACTTACGGACTAATACGAATTTCAAACTTTCAAGAAAAGGCAAAGGCAACGCACTTGTGATTTCTCTGTTGGTGCTTGTGTCCATGGACAGCGGTAATAGCTTACCATCAGGCGATCCGTCGATTTCGATCCAGTTGTTTTTTTATTAGGATCGAGTCCAGACCGAATTTACTTCGAACTGTATCTATATCATAATTTAAACTAATTTAGCGTTAATATTATTATTATATATGGGCATATAGGCAGCGATAGCCTAGTGGAGATATCAACGGACTGCCATGCAGAGGGTATCGGGTTCGAATCCACGGCGCACACCAATGACTTTTCGAAGTTAAGTGTGTATTAAATTGTTAATTATCGCTTGCCCCATGACTCGGAGAGCACGTTAAACCGTCGGTCCCGGTTGTCATGCAGATCTTTGACAGTCGTTACAGAGCGTCAGTACCTCTAAAATAAACTGACACTAATCTAAACCATGGAATATCGCTATCCCTTCGGGTTGCGGAGGTCAGACAGGCAGTCGCTCCGTTGAAAAGCTAATATTCCGCCAAATCCGGTTAGACTAGAAAGTGGACCCCAGGTCAAGACTGGGATAACGCTAGGAGGATGATGATGATTATAATTATACAGGGTGGCGCTACCATAGGGGCATTTTTTAAACAGAGGCATACTTTACAACATTCTTAAGCCTTGTACTAAAAATCAATTAAATCGGTGCAGTAGTATAATCACAATATCGATTTTAAGTTCCACAATTTTTGCACATGCTTTGAATTCCACACAGCTGATACAAAACGGTCAACGACCCTACATTGCGTGCCGCGACTCGCTACGATGCGAAGCTTTTAGGCTTTTAGGCTTTTAGGCTCAGCGCAGACAGAGAGGAATAATCCCCGCGCGGTCTCGGGCATTTTCTTTACGGATTGCGTATGCTCAAGATTGCGCGCGACCTCGCGAGCCTGCGTGAGTAAACCGTTCTGGGTTACCACATTGGTTTCAATTCGTTGGTATATTTATTTCTGAAGTAAACAGAGCCGAGAGTATTGCCAAGGGATGGCAGCTAATAAAATCGGCTTCAAGAGCCAGACACGAAGTCAATTCAAAGATAAGGTCCCGCCTCCATCTTACATTTTCAAGTAAATGCACTTAAATATTGAAAGCTTTTACATCGCAACAATGCATAAGAGAGTTGTTTTCGAAGGGGAATAAACTCCATTAGTTATTCATGAGTTTGTCTGTTCAGTTTATAATGAGAAAACAAGATTAAACAATAATAAACTCCGTGATGTTTTGTTCAGAGTTTACTGCTGTCAAGAGTTCGCAGTTCCATTTGTGTTTGAAGCAAAATAAATGAGAGATTCGGCAAGATTTTCTTGCTTGATTATACTTACTTATACACAAAGTAATTTTACGAGTATAAATACGAAGGGGTTTTTGTTTGTTTGTTCTTCTTTCACGTCACAAAGGCCGGATGTTGTGTATAATTTTTGTGTGCTGAGATAGGTAGGAAGCTGGAGACTTGGAGATGACGTAGGCTTTTTGCGAGATAACTGGGTTCCAAACGGGTGGAGCCGCGGTTGAATTATTTTTTTTATAGACTCACGCCTTTATTCCCGATGGGGTAGGCAGAGGCGTAATATTACACCCACATTTCGCTATGAATTTTTAGGTCCCACGTAATAGCGGCCTATTGCCGTTACCGGGCACATCACCAGACTCCGTGCTGCTACTGAGAATTCGGAAAAACCCAAAAACACTTTTGGCTGACCCGGGACCTCTGATCAGCAGTCGCATACGCTATCCACTGGACCACGGAGGTAGTCAATGGTCAAGGTTGAATTCTAGTTATAAATAAATATGATGATTGTATGATACTCGTTTGGATCAAAATTATTAATCTAGAATTACATTATCTACACTTCTATCTACAGCAGCTACATTGTCGGTTAGAGTTACCAGATCATTATAGAACTAAACCAATTTAGAGTCAGTCAAACGGTCACCAAATTTATATCAAAAGCGATTCAGTCGTTTAGAAGAGCCTAGTGATATACAACAGTATAAAATAATTATAAATTAAATATATTAGTTTAACTTATACATAAATTAGTGAATCGTTTACTTTATTCATTAAACTCAAGATTGATTTATTACTTATAATATTTACATCCCGGCTAAACAAGTATTTTTAATACAATTAATATTCATCAACCATTCTTAAATGTTGTCAAAGTGACGTCAGAGTGACCTAAAAACAAAGAAAAATTACCATAACCCAGTTTTATATGAATTAGATATTATACAACAGGAACAATAAATATCAGGTTTTTAGACGTTTTAAAATAGCGTTAACTTTTCGTCGCGGTTCAGGTAACATCCAGGTCGAATTATGTACCTAATGGTTTTAGAACAAAATAAAATTATTGCGAAATATGACACAAATCTAAGATTTAGAGCGAAGCCTGGAAATACCGTTAAAATTGTTAATAACAGTTTATTCTTAATCGAAGATTTTTGTATATGCCATTGAAAGCCGCCCTTTTTTTATATTTTGTTCTTTTGATCACTTTTGGAAGTTCTCTTGACAATTAATATATGACCCATTTACCCAATTACTCATTGCCAAAAATATCTAGGTTCCTGATAGCGTTATAGCTGACATTGAAAATGGGTCTGTGATGTGATTTTGTTTACCATAGGAAGCGATAGCCGAGTGGATATACCAACAGACTGCCATGCAGAGGGTATCAGGTTCGAATCCACGGCGCGCACCAATGACTTTTCGGAGTTATGTGCGTATTGAATTGTTAATTATCGCTTGTCCCGTTCCTCGGAGAGCACGTTAAGCCGTCGGTCCCGGTTGTCATGAAGATCTTTGACAGTCGTTACAGGGCGTCAGTACCTTCTAAATAAACTGACACTAGTCTAAACCATGGAATATCGCTATCCCTTCGGGTTGCGGAGGTCAGACAGGCAGTCGCTCCGTGGAAAAGCTAATATTCAGCCAAATCCGGTTAAACTAGAAAGCGGACCCCAGATTGAAACTGGGATAACGCTAAGAGGATGAGATGTGATTTTGTTTACCTATTGCTTACATATATCAATCAATGTTTGCTTACAGATGCAAAAATATAAAGTCTATGCCTCCGTCGTCCAGTGGATAGCGTATGCGACTGCTGATAAAGAGGTCCCGGGTTCGATTTCCGTCAGGTAAAAGCGTTCCTCCGAATTCTCAGTAGCAGCACGGAATCTGTCAAAGTGCCCAGTAACAGCAATAGGCTCGCCTCATGTTATGAATACAAATTGAAAACATGCCGAAATGTGGGTGTGATATACCTCTGCCTACCCCTTTGTGGATAAAGGCGTGAGTCTATAAAAAAAATAAATCTTAATATATAAAATCCTTGCGTTACTTACTGACTGACAGACACGCTACAGCCGAAACTATTGGGCGCAGGAAGCTGAAATTCAGCATATTGTATGTTCCTTGGGGACGGTAGGGGTGCACTAAGAAGGGATTTCCCGAAATTCTCACGGGATCGGGCAAAACGGGTAAATTTAAAAAAAATGCAGGCGTATCTGCTGGCGTCCTCTAGACCATATATAAAGTTTAATACATACCTAAGACGTAGAATAAGAAAAGGAACTAGAATTAGGGCTAGTCTATTTATATGTCGTGGGTAGTAATGACACCGCGAGACCGACGCGACTGTCTGCAAGGATCTTACGTCATGTCGCGAATTTAGACTGATACATCCTCCATTCATATAGTATTACACTAGTGTTGTATCCAGGAAGGGTCTGACATCTTGTTATTCGCCCAGTGACGTAACTAAAGCTGAGGCAAGTGGCATTAGCAATGAATACAGATTTACATAGAAGCGCAGTTCTTAAGGATTTCGTGTGCCGATTCCAAGTGGAGACTGTCTCCGGTTTCGTTCGTAGTTGGCGCCTTTGGCGGCGCTGGCGTCGTTCTCCGTCTCTCTTGCTCTCGTAGTTAAGATACACAGGAGGAACGTTCGTCTCTCTTGCTCTCGTAGAGACAGCTGTCACATCGCGACTGCCACGCCGCCAAGCGGCAATTTGAGTCACAGAAAGTTTGTCTACAGAACGCCCATAAGAAATGCGCCTCTATGTAAATATCTATGCTCTATGGCTGAGGGCTTAGACACGTGGCATTCACTTCCCATTTCTACTTATGTAACGCATGGTTGACATGATCACATATGCAATTTGTTCTGTTGACCATTTTCTTTTTATATATATAGTAGTAGGCGGCAAACGAGCAGACGGATCGCCTCATGGTAAGCAATTACCGCCGCCCATGGACACAAGCAACACCACTGGAGTCACAAGTGCGTTGCCGCCCCTTCGGATTGGGAAAAGGGATAGGATGAGGAGTGGGATGAGGGAGAAGGAATATGGGATAGGGCCTCCGGATCTCTCACTCACCGAACGAAACGCAACAGTTTAGGTACTGTTACTTTACGTCGATTTTCTGTGAGAGGGTAGTACTTCCCCGGTCGAGCCGGCCCATTCATGCTGAAATCGGCTCTACTACCTGTGTGACATCTCGGAAGCCTATTCGAGTTCCATAAATTCATAGTAAAAACAGAATAGTAAGATAGCTTCATACAAATCAGGCGCCGCGCTGCCGCGCTGGTTTGAATGTACGCGTGAGTCGCCGGCGCCGTGTACGCACGCACTTTTCACGCACACAATCTCACGAGCGCGGCAAGCTCGGCGCGGATTCAGTACGGGATGCGCCGCGCGTCTGATCGAGCGCATTCATGTAGGTACTTCACTGCTCGCCCGCTTGAATTGTTTATATACATTCAGTTTTGTAATAAACGGTATTAATAGTATACAATGTGTTAAACGACAGTAAATTTAACTTGATACTTTTTCTCATTAAAAAAGGCATTTAGATAGTTATATAACGCTTAGGTAGTCAGTAGGTATTTGAGAAAAAATAAATTCAAGCTTAAATTGTGAAGTATTCAGCGCGATCACTTAAAAAGCGGCGACAAAGCGCGAGCGCCGACAAAGCCGGCGCCGCGGTGTAAACAAGTGACAACCCGTGCGTCAACGCAAGAGTAGGCAATTAACTCGCCGAGCGGCCTTAGCTAACCTACTATTCTGTTTTTACTATGATAAATTGTTGCACTTACCGAATAGCCATATCGCTATTCGAATGTCACTTGCTTAGAGTGCCAGTACTATCGATGCCCAGGGGGCAGTTTTTGAACACCTCAAAGGCTAGTTACTGCTGCCCTGCTGCATGCGGATGGCGGAATGGTCGACATGTTTTACGACACTGACGCGTTGGGTATTGTAGTCTCGATCCTCACAAAATTATTTATTTATTTTAATTATTACAGTTTTACAATCTTAATATATAAAATCCTTGCGTTACTTACTGACTGACAGATACGCTACAGCCGAAACTATGTGGCGCAGGCAGCTGAAATTTGGCATGTATGTTCCTTGGTTACCGTAGGGGTGCACTAAGGAGGGATTTCCCGAAATTCCCACGAGTTCGGCCAAAACGGGTAAATTTAAAAAAATGCAGGCGTAGCTGCTGGCGTCCTCTAGTATATTAATAAGGTAGTGCTCCACAAAACCGGTTTAGTGGTTTGACTGTGGAAGAGTCGCATTATAGTACTGTAATATGGGTACGTAATAATAATAATACCTTGGTGTAAGCCATAGGTGGTTGTTCCTTGTCTACAAGAATTAAATCAGTTTTTTTACAAGACGAAGACTAAAAAATATAACACCCGACATCGTCGGTCCCGTACTCCCACCTGTTGTCATGGAGATCTTTGACAGTATTTAAGAAGAGTCAGTACTCTTAAATATACTGACGCTGTTCTACCATAGAGCATATAAAGATATTTACATAGAGGCGCATTTCTTATAGGCGCTCTGTAGACCAACTTTCTGTGACCCGAATTGCCGCTTGGCGGCGTGACAGTCGCGCTGTGACAGCTGTCTCTATGAGTGCAAGGGAGACGAACGTTCCTCCTGTGTATCTTAACTACGAGAGCAAGAGAGACGAAGAACGACGCCAGCGCCGCCAACGGCGCCAACTGCGTACTACACTGACGACTCACCACTTGGAATCGGCACACGAAATCCTTAAAAAATGCGTTAGTATGTAAATCTGTATTCATTGCTTTTGGGTTATGGAAGTCAGAAGGCAGTTTCTCTGTGGAAATGTAAAAAAATCATCAGATATGGTTAGAGTAGGTACAGTCAAACAAGTCGGCGGTGGACCAGTTTGAAAAAGAATCCCTTGGCTCGCTCATAGAGTCGAGGCACACCTGAAGCTGATTTTGTATAGGTACGAGTGCCAATGTGTATGTAAAGTAGCGCTGAAAGCGACGATGTCTTGCTGAGCGAGCTTTAGCGGGAAGTTGTTCGATTGTACGTGGACCACAGGCTCCAAGGCTTACATGTAACCGGGATGGCCAGGATGGTGATGATGGTTATTCGCGAAAACCTATACTAAGGACATGATATTCAGATTACAATGCACTACTATACAAGGCAATTGATGGGTCCGGGAAACTACATATTAAATATATGTATAAGGCTAACGTTAATGTAGCGTCACACCTTAATTATGCAAACATGCAAATTAACTACGCAATAATATATGCCCACTTGTTGTTTATACTGTTCAAAGAAAATACTGCCTGTCGGACATCTCAATTTATGGTTGCACTTATAATAAAATAAAATAAAAAACATTTTTATGTTAAACGGTTTTATTACAATAAAAAATATGTAGGTTATGTACTAAAAGCTAAAAAATAATTCGGTAAGTTCTAGCTACCAGATCGCACCAATCTTCTCATCAATCTGGGGTATTGATCAGATAAATATAAAATCGTTGGGCGCGTGAAATTTTTATCAAAATGTTTACTCTTGACACGCTACGCCCAACGCTTTTATATTTGTCTGATCAATACCCCAGATTGATGAGAATATTGGTGCGATCTGGTAGCTAGAACTTACCGAATTATTTTTTAGCTTTTAGTACATAACCTACATATTTTTTATTGTAATAAAACCGTTTAACATAAAAATGTTTTTTATTTTATTTTATTTTATTTTCAAGTTTTTAGTTTTGTTGTTAGTTCATAGTGAGCCCTATTCTACCAATCAAGCCCTTTCATTCGATACCCATATTGAGGTATTTGTGAAAAATACGTAATCCGCCATTTTGTGGCGGAAGCCATCTTGGATTTTTCATAGTGAGCTCTATTCTACCAATCAAGCCCTTTCATTTGATACCCATATTGAAGAATTTGTGAAAAATATAATTCACCATTTTGTGACGGCGGCCATCTTGGTTTTTTCATAGTGAGCTCTATTCTACCAATCAAGCCCTTTCATTTGATACCCATATTGAGGTTGTTGCGAAGAAATATGTGATCCGCCATTTTGTATCGGCGGCCATCTTGGATTTTTCATAGTGAGCTCTATTTTACCAATCAAGCCCTTTCATTTGATACCCATATCAAGGTTGTTGTGAAGTAATATGTGATCCACCATTTTGTATCGGCGGCCATCTTGGATTTACAATCATAAGGAATATATTATATTGTATTGTCATCAAGATTAAGAGTGTGTACCAAATATCAGATCAATCTGTCATCAGGAAGGGGGTGAAATTCCAATTACTAAATTTGACCCAAACAAATAAACAGGTCAAGCTAAATAAAACCGTTTAAACAAATAAAACCGTTTAATAAAAATGGACAGTTGGCGTAGTTGTTTATGCAGACGCCTAACACTGCGCCGAGTGTTGTGGGTTCGATCCCCACACGAGACAACACTTTGTGTGATCCGTAAATTTTTGTTTCAAGTCTGGATGTTCATTGTTGCCGTTGACTGCATTTTAGTTAAGTCCCTCGCAACACAGGATTTCTATCAAGTGCGGCAGTTATATTTATAAATAATGAAAAAACTAATTGAATATGCAAAAGATCTCGCGTTCAAACCCTCTGACTCACTCTTCAATGAACCTGCATTTCTGAGAGTTCTCCATGATGTTCTCGGAAGACATGTGAAGTCTGCCAACCCACACTTGGCCAACGTTGTGGTACTACCCTTCCACATAGTTAAAGGATTCCTGTGCCCAAAAGAAACAGTTCATAAACAGAGGGAATGACGAAGACGAAGGTACTTTTAAATAACTGCAATACTAGGCCATACAAAAAAATATTATAGTAACTTATTTGTTCGCATTTACCAGATAACCTATATTAGTTTTATTACTCATTTCGCAGATTTTCTCGAGTTTTCACATACTTAACCTAGTTTTTATAATCTAGCTATTTGCAGTAAGAATAACATATCATTATTGTATTATCTATATTTGCATACTTTCATGGGTTAGTTGAGTGTTTGTGTTTTGTTGGCAGATCTTGGAGTCCCAGGTTTTCATTTTACGATAAGAAACGGATCGTATATTCATGTGGTTTGTTATAAACCAGTTTTTACTGAATTTTGTACATTACTCTACCATCTGTAGAGGCTTAACCCGACATTTCTTATTCTTTTTTTTTTAAGGCAAACGAGCAGACGAATCGCCTGATGTTAAGCGATTACCGCCGCCCATGGACACCCGCAACACCAGAGGAGTCACAACTGCGTTGCCGGCCTTTTAAACAGGAATAAGCTCTTTTCTTGAATGTTTGAAGGTCGTATTTGTTCGGAAAAACCGCAGGTGACAGATCATTCCACAGTTTAGAGGTGCGAGGCAGAAAGTTTCTAGAGAAACGCACCGTTGTGGGTTGCCAACCACCGAAATGATAATGATGGAAATGCTGTCGCGTAGAACGATGGCGGAAAGAGGCGGCAGGGATTAATCCGAACAATTCCTCGGAGGACTTTAGACACCGTTTGTCCATACTTTGTTGAG
Source organism: Euclidia mi (assembly GCA_944739405.2). Taxonomy (NCBI): domain Eukaryota; kingdom Metazoa; phylum Arthropoda; class Insecta; order Lepidoptera; family Erebidae; genus Euclidia; species Euclidia mi. The sequence goes on along the minus strand of OX123186.2, from coordinate 107,247,585 downwards.
GGCTTAACTATTACTGTTTATAATGCATTGCACTACACTATAGTTTCCTTGGTAATTGAAGTACTTATGCAAGTACCCCTACAACATACAGAAGAACACAATTTTTTTATTTATAGTCTCACGCCTATATCCCCGAAGGGGTAGGCAGAGGTGTAAATGCGAGCCTATTGCTGTTACCGGGCACATCACCATACTCCGGGCTGCTACTGAGTATTCGGAAAAACCCAGTAACACTTTTGCCCGACCCGGGAATCGAGCACGGGACGTCCAATCAGCAGACGCATACGCTATCCACGGGACCACGGAAGCAGTCTATCTAACACTAAGTATTTCAAAAAATACCTGACACCGTAGAGCAACATACCAATCAATCAAAAGCAAAAAACGACTCTTAAAGATCCTTGCATACAAAGTTACAATTATGAAAATTATGAATGACATCAATAAATATAATAAATAAAAATATAGATATCTATAGTGAAATAGTTGCTTGATCCTATCCCAAGATTACTTAAAGATCCCACCAAGGATCTCCAACACGTCACTCTAAATATAGTGTCAAACAGTTATAATCTATTTGGAGCTCCAGTCTAGATTTCCTCCGGCGATCGGAACTATCAGCAAAGCCGAGGGGAGTAGATACCTACACAGTGATTATCTATTTGTCTAGATCTAGGTACGACACGAGCCGGTCTATTGCCTTATATAATAAAACTGTCAGCTGAGCGAACTGTGATGATAAACGGGCGTTTGATGGTTTGCACTTGACTGGAAAGGTCGATCCGACGATCCCAATCAGTTAATCTGGATGTATAAATTTCTTGCTTTTCTTACTGACTGACTGAAGCAGCAGCCAAAACTTTTGGGCACAGGAAGCTGAAAATTGGCTTGTGTTGAAATTAAACTACAGTTTACGGATTTTATCGCGTTATACCTATTACTTTCACTGGTTATTTGTTATTACATTTAAACCGAAAGATCTAGAAACTACATTTTTACATTCTGCGTAGATAGTAACACCAATAGTGGCAATAGTTGAAAAATGTTCGGGTACTTTGAGATAACTTTTAAATTCAAGACAAAGACAAATATCACCTCAGTCTGCCGTGAACATGAATCCTGTAAAGAATTCGAAACGTCGGCTAGTAATAAAAATGTAGTTTCTAGATCTTTCGGTTTAAATGTAATAACAAATAACCAGTGAAATTAATATAACGCGATAAAATCCGTAAACTGTAGTTTAATTTCAATGTGTAACATTCGCGTAAACCCAAGAAAATATTGGCTTGTGTATTCTTTATACCACAAGGGTGCACTCAGAAAGGATTTTCCGATATTGCTACGGGTTTTTTTTATAGTATAATAGGCGGCAAACGAGCAGGTGGATCGCCTGATGGTAAGCAATTACCGCCGCCCATGGACACAAGCAACACCACAGGAGTCACTAGTGCGTTACCGCCCCTTGGGGTTGGGAAAAGGGATAGGATGAGGAGCGGGATGAAGGAGAAGGAATAGGGGATAGGTCCTCCGGCACTCTCACTCACCGAACGAAACGCAACCGTTTAAGTACTGTTACTTTACGTCGATTTTCTGTGAGAGGGTAGTACTTCCCGGTCGAGTCGGCCCATTCATGCTGAAATCAGCAAGGCTTTACTACATGTGCGGGCGTAGCTGCTTTAAGTAGGGATGCAAACGATACATCGATGTTTTAAAACATCGAGGTATCGTTCATTATCATCGATGTTAAAACATCGATGTTGAACTACAAGTAAACATCGATACATCGTTCATTAAGAACGATGTATCGACTTTGTATGTACGTTACTATCGTCTGTGTCACATGACGTGACGAGAGAAAGAAATGGCGCATGTGACTTAAGTCGCGCCATTTTTTTCTCACCTCGCGCGGTTCGCGTGCTTTCGATTCTAGTCATGGGTAGTTCATGCAAATCTGGATGTGCTTGTATGAACGACTCATTCATTCCCAGACGTGAAGCGAGGCAATGTACTGCTTCAAATGAGTCGCGACAATGACGCCATCCTGAGAGATATCCTACTATAATTCAATTGTATTAGCATGGACTATGTGTCCGGAATCCGAGACATTTACAATAAGCTTATTAATTTGTAATTATCGAAATTATTATTTTTAAATTATGTGATGAGAAATAATTAATATGTATTGTTTAATAACCTTCATAATCAATTTGATTATATTTGTTTATCTGATATTTGTTTAATTTGTCGTTTTACCACTTTACACGTTCATATTATTATCCTAATACATTGCACCTAACTGTATTATTTAAAGTTACAAACTGTTTGCCAGTAATCATTACTAAAATGAATGTAAGTATACTTATTCTTTTTAGAAATCGCCTTTTCTCTGTATTTTAAGTCTGTATTTGGCAAACCTGCTAGTATATAAAAAACATCGGAAAAACATCGATATATCGTTCATAAAGACCGATATTTTAAACATCGATGTTTCTGTTTTAAAAACATCGATATTATGATATCGATGTTTTTTATGAACGATGTTGCATCCCTAGCTTTAAGTGGCCGCCTCGCCGCTTGACACTGCGCCAAAGTATTGTGGGTTCGATCCCCACACGAGACAACACTTTGTGTATTTCACAAATTGTTGTTTCGAGTCTGGGTGTTCATTGTGTCCGTTAGTTGTATGTTTGTAAAGTCCCCCGTGACACAAGATTTAGTCCTAATGTTGTCTTTTCAAAACAAAAAAAAAGAAAAAAATCTTCTTCCTTCTTTGAACATGTGATTGAATCTCATAAATTACACTACTAACATCAGTACAGCAGAGAACGAATTCGTATGATACAGGAGAAAGAAATAAGCTTACCAGCGTTGTAACTAAGGTTGTGCTAGCGATACCAGGCCCATCACGCAGACCCTGAACACGCGCAAAAGTGGCCCAGACATCAAATAAAATAAATTTCAAGATCGCAGTTACTAAAGTCGTTTGCAAAAATACTAATTACAGCACGCACAAGAAAGTAACAGCAATTAAAGCGTAACATTTATTTTATTGATATCTTATGTATTCGTAAACAGGATGTACCTGTTCGATGTAATGCAATATTATTTACATTCAACATATTCTCAAACAAAGTTTATAAAACATTTACATTTATCTTTAATGATTAATAGTTACTACCAGGAATCTGAATCCCTTGTGTAATGTAAATGATCCATTACTTATAAAAGTAATGGATCATTTACATTACACAAGGGATACAATTTTGGGGAAAATTTTTGAGGGGAAACAATTTTGTCAATAGGTATAAACCTATTGACAAAATTGTTTGTGAAAAGACCATAATAGTAGAATATGCCGATAAAAGGTATTTGCTAGAATATGTTAGTATTCTTCTCTTTCTAAAATATTTTTTTATAACTGTCTTTATTCGCAAATCATAGAGCAACAGAGACAGCATGAGCAATTTACTAGCTTTGTCACTTTCTACAGATTGGTTTATTATGTGAAGGCGTCGCACAGTTCATGTTTATATTGTCTCATACGGACTAAATAGACAGATATCTTAATATATAAAATCCTTGCGTTACTTACTGACTGAGAGACACGCTACAGCCGAAACTATTGGGCGCAGGAAGTTAAAATTTAGCATGTATGTTCCTTGGGGACTGTAGGAGTGCACTAAGACGGGATTTCCCGAAATTCCCACGGGATCGGGCAAAACGGGAAATTCGAAAATATGTGCGTGCGAAGCTGCTGCGCGCTGGCGTCGGCTAGTAAAGAATAATTTGCCGGTAACGATATACACAAACATACTGTTCTACACAAAGGTACAGAATTAAGGCAATACTTACTTTGATCACCTGTGCCACATACCGACTCCACCCGCCAGATTATAGCGGCAATCTTCCACAAAAACTTAACTATTCTCCTGTGATCAACAAAAAAGTTTAGACGACACAGCGAAGTGAAACGGACGTAAAGTACTCAATCCATCAATGGGTATGACTGAATGAAGGAAATCTCTGACGTATATTGTACTATGGGTACTAGATAATGGATAAACATACACTTATACTTTTTTTTGTAAATACATACATATTATATGGTTTCGATTCCCACTCAAGTCACATTTGTGTGCATGAACATGGTTGTTTGTCTTGGTCTGGGTGTTTCTATGTATGATATGTATGTATTAACAAAAAAAGTATATACGTATGTTTATGCATTATCTAGTCCCATAGTACAAGCTCTGCTTAGTTTGGGACTAGATGGTGATATGTGTATGTGGTAGAATATTATTATATTATTATTACCTTCTTCCGCGCAATTTTGTTAATTAACCCGTTTCTATGATACCATGAGAATTAAGGAAAATTTCTTCTTAGTCCGACCCTCCAGTCCACAAAGAACATACAGGCCAAATTTCAGCTTCATGCGCGCTACCTACCTAGTTTTAGCTGTGCGTTGTCTGTCAATCAGGTAGTAACGCAAGAATTATACATACATATATGTTATATTTATTTATAGACTCACGCCTATATCCCCGAAGGGGTAGGCAGAGGTGTAATATTACACCCACATTTCGCCATGAATTGCTAGGTCCCACGTAATAGGGGGCGAGCCTATTACCGTACCGGGCATATTACCAGACTCCGTGCTGCTACTGAGAATTTCCTAACGGAAAAACCCAATAACACTTTGCCCGGCCCGGGAATCAACCCGAGACCTTCCAATCCCACGCGCACATTTATGCCGCGAGACCAACGAGGCAGTCAGACAACAACATATATGTTAGTTTAAACAGATAACCTCTTGGGAGAATTTAAACGTGGTTATCATTAGCCTTGTTTATAATTTGTCCAACGGCTGTGCAAAGGCCTCTTTTCATTATAAAAAGGGTTTGAAAATTGTCCACCACGCTGGTAAATTCCGGGTTGGCACACTCCACATGTCTTTCGAAAACATTATCAAAGGTTTCAGCCATGCTAGTTTCTTCACGATGTTACCCTATACCGTTTAGCAAGCGATAGTTTATAATTTAAAATGACTTATTATTATTATTATTATTTACAGCCTAACCTGTCCCACTGCAGGGCAAAGGCCTCCCTACCCTCTTTCCACCTCTCTCTATCGAGAGCTGTTGTTGTCCATTCTGCATTATACAGTTTTAGATCGTTTTGCCACCTAATCTTGGGTCTGCCGCGTGGCTTTTTTCGATCTGGGACCCAAAAGGTAGCAGTTTTAGCCCAAAGATCGTCAAACATACGACAGATATGACCGGCTCAGTCATATTTTAACTTGGCTGCTTTTTGGGACACATCTGCGATTTGTGTTTTAGAGCGCAGTATGGTATTTTTGACTCGGTCTACAAGTTTTACGTCGAGAATACTGCGCACCATCAAAATTACTTATCTTCGAAAAATCAGTGGTGCGCGCTATGGGTTGAAACTTGAGACCGTTTGCGTATCGGTCTGTAAGTCTACTATCTACCTCCTCTAGGCTCCTCAATCGCTGCTATAAAGGCTGCTACGTGGATACATGGTTCATAAACAGGCAGAGCTTGTAGATGTGTATAATAACCAATTAATTAAAAAACTTGGTTACCTTTACCTATGCTGTTAGCCGCGGTTACCTCTTAATATTAGTAGATCAGCAGCTTCGTCTGCCATAATGGCTTTAAAAACAATTTGCTGGCTCGAATTTTGCGGTTCATATTGTTTGCACTCGAAACAATTTGATTATAAGCTTGTTTATCAACTGTATTTGCCTCAAAGATATGCAATTATGACCTCATTTTAGAGCAAGATTATTTAAAATGTCGTTCAAGTTAACCAAAATGTAATGAGAATGACTAACGACTAAGATGCAACTCCGCATTTCAACTTTGAATAGAACCAAAACTGACAGAGGCAAATAAATAAAATATATTTGGTCATAATTAGGTCATAATTATTTATAAGAATGATAAAGAAGATCTTGAAAAGTTCGTATGTTTTTTACTTTTACTGTAATTACATGATAATCAACCGTAATTATATAACAATATCCTCCGAAATTAAGAAATTAAACTTACATCACTTGCTGTAGTGGGAATTCTTGTCATTTTTGTGGCAGTCTTATCATTTTGGTCGATAGTTTATTAAGCCTCAGTACCAACAACAATGAAAATTCCAAAGGTAATTAAAACCAAGAGCATTAGGTACATAAAACTATTTATCTTAACGTGCAATGTAATACTATATCAATAAATGGAATAAACATCAGATCATAGAGTAAAGAAGGAGTTAGATACCTTTATCAAACAACTTACCGTTGCAACACAGCAAAGATTCTGGCAACGTTCTTGTAAGTTTCTCAGTTTACCTGACTTACTTATCTCTTTACCAGGTTTACTTTTGTTTAGGAAACTTACTATAACTATTTATTGCCTAGACTAGACTGTCAGACTCTTACTGACTAAAAACCAACCCGTGTTCCTCATGTACCCGTGTGTCGGAGGGTCGGGTATCACCGAAGCATTCCTCGCTACCCCCCGACGGGTATTGGCCCGCCAGATGATCAAGCGGGCCCAGAACAAAACCACCTTGGCGGCGGTTGAAGATGTAGGGCTCAACCGCCAAAACACCCAGCGGCCGCAGAGGATAGGGAGGACGGCAACCTGACAACACCGCATCTCCTCTTCCTCGGCGGCCCCACCGCAACGCAACACATGGTGCGCCCCCATTTGGTCGCGGGAGATAGGGCGCGCCGCAACGCTTCACCGACACGCCTCTCCTCCCGCGACCACTCCCGACTGCGGGGCGGGTGCGAGGGACAGAAGAACTGTCCCTCGCACCCGCCCCTTTGGACGCATCCTGCGCAGGCCTCCATCAAGCCCACGCGGAGCATAGACTCCCGGGATCTCGCTTAGCTTCACCCTGGGTGACCCAACCACGGCTACTGAGCCTCCCCACCACGACAAGGTGGAGATCCCACGGGAGGGACCCTTAACCTACCTGTGAGCCGATACTTATCATCTTAGCGCTATCCTGATTAAGCTGACCTTAACCCATACAGACCAGACACATAATCAGATTTGACTTAATATTTGCTTTTCCATAGAGCGACTGATCTCCGTGACTTAAAGGTAACAAGGATATTGGTTCTGATAATGAACATGACGACCGGTATCGATGGCTTAAAGTACCCTCCTCGCTCAGCAAAGACGAGGCAGACGACATTTACCGTTAATGTTAGACGTACCTACATAACGTCGAAAAGTAAGCCGTGCCCGCCGTGGATTTGAACCAGTAACCTTTTGGCTACCGCCACCTCTTATCTAATAGTAAACGGTAATCTAATCATGAACATGGAAATGTGTTCTTAAAACAGCAATGTCAAGAAAATACATCTTTTGTTTTGCCTATCACCAAAACGAGAAAAGAAAATGTTGGAAGAAACTCTTCAGGAAATGTAAACACTTTTTATGTCGTACGTCTATGAAAGGGGCCTCTATCTAGTAGAACCTACTGCCCCAGTTTACCTGACCTTATGATGCTGACAACGGCACAGTTCTACTCAATGAATAGGCATTCACCTGTGCTCTCTTAAAAAACAAACATACCTATTTCATAAACAAACCATTCAAACCAAACTTTCGTCCAAGCGAAATTCTCATTTATAATAACTCTCGTACTGAATTTACGGAAACTTATTGTTTGAAAGGTGACGAAAAGAAAACACGCATTATTCATTCGAGTTTATTATATAAACATATTTGTGGGTTCCGATATAACGAGGCAAGTAGTATCATTCTGAATCTCTTAGTGCCCGAGAGCAGATGAAGATGCTTCAAGTGATAGTTTTATTTTTGTGCCTGAGTACGTATAATTTTATTTTAAATTAATTAAGTGATAGAAATATGGTGAGGTTCAGACAAATAGAAGCAGTTCTTCGCGGTTTGGTTTATAGTCTTGGAAGAGGAGAAATATTTCGAGGAAAGGAGAAGGAATACCGGATAAAGAAGAACTAAGACTTAGTTTTCGATTTTAAACCAGATCAACTACTCCATAACAAGATACTCCATAAAAATTATAGTTAAACTTGTGTTGTGCTACCTAATGGAAGGCAAGAGGAACCCACCACGCACCCTCGGATTGACTACCCCAATTATTGCAATAGAAAAATGTTGACAATACCGAACTTCTCTAAAAGGATAAGGGATATAGGAATGGTATGGGTGCCAGGAAGATACCTGACTTGCAGTATCCCGCTGTATGCGCTGACTATTCTTCGACACCTGTTTCGCCTCTGCACGAGGCATCCTCAGGAGCGTGCGGCAATGACTGAGCCTAAGTAAACCTTTTTCTATTGCAATAGTAGGGGTGGTCAATCCGAGGGTGCGTGGTGGGTTCCTCTTTCCTTCGATTAAGTTACAATGGAGTTCCGCCAAGTAACGCCTGATTCAATCAACTATATTGTGTTGTGTTTTCGGTAAGTAGAGATTACCACTACCTATTGCGAAGAAGATAATTATCTCGATCAGTTGAGGAAAGTATGGAGCTTGTTCGAATCAGCACAACGTTTTTGTGAAAAAAAGGAATGTTGGCGTTGACATGTTGCAATGTGTTAGAGTCCCCAGATTTATATAACACATAATTATGCCAGGAAACCTAGTACGGGTTGACTATTTTTTTATTCAACTTTAAAGCAACGCAGAAGTGGACTCAATGTCAAGTGTTATTTACCAGTCAGATTTTGGGTGACTTTTCTATTGACATGGCGATTGGTGAATACCTAAATATTCTAGATAACCGTGGACTGTGACTAGAAACGCAATAAAGTAACTTAATTAATGTTGAAATTAATCATAAACAAGATAAACCGTGAAAGAAAGCATAAAAGTAGTTTGAAATCAATGTTGGGTGTTCATATCTGAAAATTATGGTTTTCTTGCATTTCACACTTTCATTATATATGCTTTCATTTTTATAGTCCACGGCGGGATAATACAAATTACTTTTACATCTTCGAATACACACCCCTTACGAATGCCACGAATAACGTTCCAAAATTTATTTAGTACAATATTTTCATCATCATCATCATCAGCCCTGTATATAATTTGTCCCGCTGCTGAGCACGGGCCTCTTCTCACTATGAGAAGGGTAAGGCCATAGTCCACCACGCTGCCCAAGTGCGGGTTGGCAGACTTCACATGTCTTTCGAGAACATTATGGAGAACTCTCAGACATGCAGATTTGCTCACGATGTTTTCCTTCACCGTTTAGCATGCAATAATTAACAATTTAATACGCACATAACTTCGAAAAGTAATTGGTCCGCGCCGTGGATTTTAACCCGAGACCCTCTGCATAGCAGTCCGTCGGTCTCTCCACTCGGCTATCGCTGCTTACTTACATCATATTTTACTTTTTGAAATTACAACTATAAAAAATACTATGCCGCTAGCAATTTGTAATCATATTTCTCTGTTGTGATAGCTGATTGCTTTAGTGATGTTCGTGGCCTTAAGAAAGTCTACCCTGGAATTGGTGTATGGCACAAATTGATAATAGCCATGCAACAGAAAAAACGTGCGACTTACATGATTTGGCTCTTTATTCTCGCAATATTTACTTAGTAATTTAACAATAACTTCCTTTAAACTTAATATTAATAACAAAAAATATTGAAATCAGACGCCATTCATTTGACAAATTGATTTTTTTAACGTAGCATGCAATTTTTTTGACTGTACGACTGACGTGAAGTTATTTATTGTTTTGAAATCTTAAATGGCAGTATCACAATATAAGGTGGCAGCAAAATAATTTGGTGACGTAGTAAATTAGCATATTAAATATGTTTGCTTATGAAGCAATTGTTATGAAAATTTGCGTCTTCAGTAATTAATTGTCTCGAGTATACGATACCAGATATCTTTTTGCCCTTGTCAATAGTACGTTAACCCTTTTCATGCGTAAAATATATGCTGTATTGCATAAAGGTTGTTATAATTAGTATAATATGCGAATATACACGAATACTTTGTGTGTTTGAAGATGTTATGAATGAAGAATAATTTACGTCAGAATTGATGGGCTCTTTTGATTTCGGTACACTGCATTATACTGTGGACGAATTTGATGTCGACCATTTGATGTCCGAACCATGAGATCGTTGCTTTTTCACGGGAAGTGTCAATTATTAAGAGACAAGGATACACTGATATGTAGTTGAAAATCAATAAACAGATTTAAAATTTGCATAACTTCGAACATTATTGATGCTTTTACCAGCACTAAATATTTACTTTGACTTCCTCCGTGGTCCAGTGGATAGCGTATGCGACTGCTGATCGGTCCTGGGTTCGATTCCCGGGTCGGGCAAAAGTGTTACTGGGTTTTCCGGATCCTCAGTAGCAGTCTGGAGTCTGGTGATGTACCCGGTAACGGCAATAGGCTCGGCCCCTAACGTGGTACCTAAAAATTCATGGCGAAATGTGGGTGTAATATTTACACCTGTGCCTACTCCTTCGGGGATACAGGCGTGAGTCTATAAAAAAAATACTGATAAAAGCAAAAGAAAACTCAGTAACTCATATCTCAAGTTTGATAAGCGATCTCTTCTGCATGGCAGTGGAATCTCCACTAAGCCTTCGCTGCATTAATGATACAATTTGTGTTAGTGAATAAATAAACATACATTTCTTTGGACGTGTGGTATATTGTTTGATAAACGTAACTCTATTGTTTTGATCGTACGTAATAATTGGTGACAGCAATGTATATAGAAAAACGTAAAAACGAACTGGTTTTCGCCTCAGGCTTGCCAAAAAATGTAATACAAAATATATATCTATTTTAAGAATAGATGGCAAACGATGTTAAGAGGTTACCACCGCCCATGGACACAAGCAAGACGGGAGGCGTAAAAAATGCGTTGCGTCCTCTGGGATGGGAAAAGGGATAGGTGGAAAAATGGGATGGGATAGGAGGAAGGAGAGGATAGGCCTCCGGCACTCTCACTCATAAAAAAGACCACAATAGATTGTTTCTTTACGTCGATGTTCTAAGAGATTCATGCTGAAATCAGCGATCATGATCATGAACTATCGAACACAAAAATAATGATTATAATTTATAACCGAACCAGTAGTTCCTGATATCAGCGCGTTCAACCAAACAAACAATCTCTTCAGCTTTATACTATTAGTAAACAATATAATAAAATTAAGTTTATAACCACCGCACCGCAGTAAATTTGAAGCGTGTCCAGAAGACTGGCAGCATTGCCTTGCTGTATGGCAATGCTTATCTTTTGTGCCCAATACATGCCAGGCCTCTGGTCACGCGTGGCGTCGTTCAGTCTCTTTGCGAGATCTATATAAAGGGATCTCACGCTTGGACCCCCTGGCCCCAAGGTTTCAAATACAAGTCAGTCAAACGGCAAATTAATATAGACTAGAGGACGCCAGCAGCTACGCCTGCATTTTTTTTTTAATTTTGGCCGATCCTGTGGAAATTTCGGGAAATCCCTTCTTAGTGCTTCCCTACGGTCCCCAAGGAACATACATGGCAAATTTCAGCTTCCTGCGCCCAATAGTTTCGGCTGTAGCGTGTCTGTCAGTCAGTGAGTAACGCAAGGATTTTATATATTAAGATTACACCAACCTGCTTCTTTTCCCACCCGACACAACCCAATATATAAATATCGTCGCCTCAAACTGACGATAATGAATGTTCATCTACAATTGGCTATAACTGTCCTGTGCCTTTTAACCTTTTAACCTTTAACCTGTCAAGATTATACTAAGCAATTATTTTTCATGTTCTCAGAAGGTGGCCGACCCGCACATAAGGAAGCTCCTGTGACAGAGATGATGTATGATCCTGTCTGGACTTACGACAGTAAGTTTTTCTTGATAGATCACCAGCATTTTAATAGTTATAAGTAATTTCGTTTAAGGCCAAAAAACTGGTACCAAATATCCATATATATGGATTGATTCAGCGTTAAAAACAATCAAATTGTCAACAACCTACCAACAGCTCCTGTATATGAACTGTCTCACAACTGGGCACGGACCTCGACTCACTATGTGAAGGGTTAGGCCTTAGTTAAATGACATTGAAGACCTAGGCGGACGTTCTCTGACCAGCACGCCGATTCAGAATGTCACGAGTTCTAATCGTACGATATGTCAAATTATTGTCCTCGTCTTTTAGCTGCCTATCAGAGATATTTTGAACAAATATTAATTGAATTCGGTTTATCTATTAATTAACTTCATACTGAATGCATAAAATTGAAAGGAAATGCGATAGTTTTGACAAAAAATGAGGTAGCCCGTTTGACAATTAACGGAATCGAATGTCAAATGAGATATCGATAGATTCTGAATCGCCCCCCTGATTGGAGACATCCTAAAAAAAGGACAGGTCAGAAGTACCCTAAACAGAAGAGCATGCATGAGAAGCTTGATGGGAGTGAATGAAGCAAGAGAGGTATGTCAAGATCATAGTAGCACAGTTCTTAAGGATTTCGTGTGCCGATTCCAAGTGGAGACTGTCTCCAGTTTAGTTCGTAGTTGGGGCTGGTGGCGGCGCTGGCGTCGTTCTCCGTCTCTCTTGCTCTCGTAGTTAAGATACACAGGAGGAGCGGTCGTCTGTCGTGCTCTCGTAGAGACAGATGTCACAGCGCGACTGCCACGCCGCCAAGCGGCAATTTGGGTCACAGAAAGTTTGTCTTCAGAGTGCCCATAAGAAATGCGCCTCTATGTAAATACTCAGAGCTCTTTCCCTCAGTCCATCATGCTTGCCAAGCTTGCCATTGCTTCTTTCAATCTTGTTTTAATCCCGTCGTGCCAGCGATAAGTAACAATTGTTTATTAATTATTTATCGCTTGCTCGACGGTGAGTTAAGTGCGAATGCATCCTCCACGTATTGTTCTGTTGGTCTGCCATCTGGTCTGGCTATCGCCGCCTCTTCATTTTACTCGACTTTAGCGTAGTGGTTAAAGCGGCCGTCTTGGCATTTATCACTGATCCAAGGGTTGTGCTTTCGATTTAACACGGGAAAACACTTTGTTTGATCCACAAATCTTGTTTAGAGACTAATTGCTCCGTATGTCCGTTTACTTGATGAACGGATGATGGCCAGAGAGAGGAGTTGTCTATTTAAAATTGAAATAAATTAAGCAATGATAATTTTTTAATGTGTTTAGTGATACTTGCAAAAATTTAAACGTAGTAGCGCTCATAGCGAGACTTGGCTTGCCGTTCGTAACAGATCAGCAAAGTTAAGCAACGCTTGCTCAGGTCGCCACTTGGATGGGTGACCAAGTGTGGCATTTACATCTGAGCGCTACCGTGCTTCGGAGGGCACGTAAAGCTGTCGGTCCCGGTTCTTGTCTCAGGATAAGAATCGTTAGACCATGTCGGAGGCCTTCGGGCGGTCTGAAAACTCCGAAACCAGAGTTGGCCACACACTCACACGAAAAACAACCACAAACTTTGCGTTGCGGGCTAAAAAATGTTAATACAGTATATCGGAATGTTCTAGACGAAGCTAAATGGCCCGGCGAGCGGTGCAAGAACGGCGGCAAGCGTCAGTCACCCATCGACATCAAGACAGATGATGTCATCAAAGATTACGGCCAGCAGTTCATCAAGTACGGGTCACTGCTGTTCACTGGCTACAACAAGGTGCTGGTCACTGGGATTAATAATGGACATACTGGTGAGTTGCTTATGACTCTTTAATTCTATGAAATCCGTGGAAAATTAGAATAGAAATTAGAATCAATCTGCACGCTTGGCGTAGTGGTTTAAGTGGTCGCCGCGCCGTTTGACACTGTTGTGGGTTCTATTCCCACACGAGACAACAATTTAAGTGATCCTTAAATTGTTGTTTTGGGTCTGGGTGATTATTGTTTCGGTTGGTTGCATATTTGTAAAGTTCCCCGCGACACAGTATTTATTACGAGTGCAGGAGTACGTAGTGGTCTCGACAAACATCTAGTCGTTAAAATAAACACGTTTTTTTATTTACTGCATTATAGATGGATGAATAATTAGAAGACTATTAATTTTAATTTAATGAACCAGGAAAATTACCGATCGATCGGCTCTCATAAAATCCGCTATAATTTTCATTAGGTACCTACTGTTCCCCTTTTACTTTCTTTTTAATGTTGTCTTATTTTACAATTTATTTTTAATTTTTTTGGGTATTGTATAGGGTTGTATATTCTCTTATCTTATTTCTTTATCTTCCCCCAAAAATGTCAATATCAGTAGGTAAAACTAGTAATAAATTGTGTTTCTTTATGTCCACAGTCCAGTTCAGCTCAGAGGGTGAGCAGGCGATCCACCCGATAGTGACGGGAGGTCCTCTGAAGCACTTGTACAGACTGGAGCAGATACACTTCCACTGGCTCTCTGAACACTCCGTCAATGGTGTCAAGTGAGTAACTGCATACGTTTTTGAGACTCATCATACTCCAACTATAATGTTTATTTTTATGTGTATTATATATCGATGGTCTGAACTGACTCAAACTTTAATATGTTTCTTTTTTGTTATAAACTTGCAATAGATATAGAGTTGGGTACGGCAGAAAAGGCATGAAAGTAGAATTAACGCAGTTGAGATGCGATCACTGCGTAGTATGTGTGGGGTGAGACTGATCGATAGAATTCCGAACGTAACTATACGAGAGAGCAGTGGTCTGAAAGAAGATAGGTAGGATTGAGAAAGGAATGTTGAAGTGGTTTGGACACGTGGAGCGAATGAGTGAAGAAAGAATGACGGATCAGATTTATAAGGCAAATGTGTGTGGGCAAGTCGGTCGCGGCAGACCTCGTCGGAAATTCCTCGATCAAATTGGGGACGTCCTAAAAAAACGGCAAGGTCCGCAGTACCCGAAACCGGCGAGCATGTAGGAAAAGAGTAATGAGTGTAGAGGTAGCGCGTGAGGTTTGTAAGAATAGAAGCTAGTGGCGTTCTGTTGTCTCTGCCTACCCCGGCGGCAAAAAGGCATGAGTATATGTAGGTACCTATGTATGTAGATATAGCCAGTGGATCACCTGATGATAAGTGTTAAACTCGGCTTATGCACATGGCGGTGTGTGTAAATATACCTATCTAAACAGCTGCCTGTCGCGAGGCTAAGGATAGGGATAGGAGAGAGACTGGGATGAGGGTGAACGGAAAGAGGATCGAGCCTTGATAACAACTAAACAGTTGTTCTTGGCCACACGGCCAAGATTGGCTCTACTATAATCGCCTAAAACGAAACAGAACGAAACAGAACCTCTCTCCTCCGTTTCTGATTCCCTATTGCTTATTTTTATTAGTTATATAGGCTGCACGGTTGGCGTAGTGGTTTAAGTGGCCGCCTCGCAGCTTGACACTGCGCCGAGTGCCGTGGGTTCAATTCCCACATGAGACAACACTTTGTGTGATCCATAAATTGTTGTCTCGAGTCTGGGTGTTCACTGTGTCCGTTGGTTGTATGTTTGTAAAGTCCCCCGCGACACAGGCTTTATTCCTAGTACGGGAGTTGTCTTTTACAAAAGGAAAAAAGGAAAGTTATTGAATATTAGCTAGCTAGAGACGACAATTAAAAAATAGAAGTCTGTCGCAATTCGACTTCCAAGCAAACACTCATAACATTTATTTTGACTGCAATACACTTTTGGTTTTGCTCTGGAGCAGGATAAGACCCCGGATGACACCATCTTATCGCATACAGATCCGAAACACTACATACATCATCAGCCTTTAACAGTCCACTGCTGGACTAGGCCTCTCCTTTGAAAGGAGGAATTGGCCTACTATACCACGCTGGCCAAACGGGTTGGTATAGGGTTTGTATCAAGTTTTCCGTCTCTTACAGTGCTGTTCTCTGCATAATATGCTCCCTCTGTCGGCTCTTACGACACCCATGGGATGATATGGGGTGGTGACATGCCGTATTCTTAATCCGTCACCACACGGACAAACACTATCCCTGGGCAATTTGGACATATTTTTCGCCTCTAAGAAGAAAAACTTAAATAATCAATGTGTTTGCAGATATCCTATGGAGATCCATTTCGTCCACGTGCGAGCTGACTTAACGGTGTATGAGGCGCTTACCAAGAGGGATGGTCTAGCTATCTTAGCGGTATTTTGTAACGTAAGTATTTCACAGCACCTATGGTTCAGTGGCTAAAGCAGTCACTCAACTGTTGTAGATTCGATCCACACCCGTGTTATATTTTTGTGTGATTTATGAATTGCCAAAATAGCGAAAGAAAAACAGCTGTTCCAAACGAAATTGACCTTTAGACTTGACAAATATATCCAATCAAAAGTTGTTCGTAATAAAGAGTATAATCGCTAAAAGGTTTGCACCGTAAGTAGGTACTATTAATTATTTTTAAATCATCATACATCGTTTTGCAGTCCACTGCTGGACCTGGACGTGAGCCTCGTCTGATTTGATCATAATAGCTTTAAAACAATAACTTGGCTTGGCCATACGGGTGTCATACGGGTTTGATGTCTAGTTCTCTTCCCAAAGATAGGTATGTAATATTAGTATTAATAGACTTTTAGTATTTTCCTATGTCCGTGTGGTGACGGATTAAGAGTACGGAATGTCACCACCCCATATCATCCCATGAGTGTCGTAAGAGCCGACAGAGGGAGCATATTATGCAGAGAACACCACTGTAAGAGAAGGAAAACTTGATACAAACCCTATACCAACCCGTTTGGCCAGCGTGGTATACTAGGCCAGTTCCTCCTTTCAAAGGAGATGCCTAGTCCAGCAGTGGACTGTTAAAAGCTGATGATGAGTATTTTCCTTAGTCGCCTCTAACACCCACGGAATCAGCGGCGTAGCTAGCTTGGGTGGCACCCGGGGCGGAAGTTGGCGTTTTTTAGGGTTCCATACCTCAAGGTAAAAAAAGGAACCCTTATAAGATCACTTTCTTGTCCGTCTGTCTGTCTGTCTGTCCGTGTGTCACCACCGATTTTTTCAGGAACGGGTGGACCTAGCAAATTGAAATTTATACCAGATACTGAGGTCTATGGTTGCTATTAGGTGTATGAAAATCAGGGTCCTGGGTCAACCCAATAAAAAGATATGGTCAAACTTAGATTTTTGCGAAAACTTGTAAGTACCAAAATTAACCTTAATTTTCAACTTTTTTTAATTTTCGGAATTTTTCCTTTACTTGTGCTGTAAGACCTTGGCTTTGACCAAAATTGACAATTCTAGGTCAACCGTAAGTACCCTATAGGTTTTGGGTCGAAAACCTATATGGTAGTTCCCGTTGAACTAGAATCACGAAATTTGGCCAAAAGCAGGGTCTTACAGCACAAATAAAGGAAAAATTACAAAAAATAAAAATACTGGAAAATTTAAGGGTGTCCCCATACATACATAGTAGACTCCATATAAGATAGTCCTCTAAGTTGTATGGGCGCTCGTACAGATTTAGAGGACTAGCGTAATTAAACCTCAAATAAGGTAAAATGCGTACGGAACCCTCGGTGCGCGGGTCAGACTCGCACTTGCCCGAATTTTTTTTTAGTCGATACCTAACAATTCCGGGCTAACTTTCGTAGTGCTGAGCTAGTGCCTATGTTGTTTTATATTTTTGTACATTGTTCTTAACGTTGAGTTTTGGGTGACACCTCTATTTTGGATGGGTGGCACCACAAAAAGGGTGCCCCCCCCCTCCTTCCTACGCCACTGCACGGAATGAAACGGGGTAGTGACACTCCGCATTCTTAATCCGTCACCATCGAACCATTAAAAAAAAAATATTTAAAGAAAAACAAAAAACCCGACTGCGTAAAAAATAATTTTAAAAAATACGTGAAAAAAATAACTTAAATAAAAACTAAAAAGAAAGAAACAAGGCCATTAGTTTAGAATTCTAATGCAGAACAGAACGACTCACAGTCGGGGCCTCTTGGGAACATTTGATTGGTAAATTTGAATGGGCCCCGACTGTGAGTCGTTCTGTTCTGCATTAGAATTCTAAACTAATGGCCTTGTTTCTTTCTTTTTAGTTTTTATTTAAGTTATTTTTTTCACGTATTTTTTAAAATTATTTTTTACGCAGTCGGGTTTTTTGTTTTTCTTTAAATATTTTTTTTATTTTATACTTTTTAGTTAATCACTGTTTTTTTTTGTTTGTTTATCGTTTATACTTGAAGTAAAAACTGAAATCAATAAGTAACAACATTAGCGAGAATGATTGTTTTGTTCAACAACTTTAAATCGTTATATATCCTAAACTATTATTTAAAATGAAAAATGATAAAAGAAACCTAAAGATGATTTTAAAATACCTATTCAACGACACCCCACATGGTATAGTTCATCGACATATTTTTTTTTCATTTTGACAATATGGCGTCTGGTTGTCGCTGTGGTGAATTTTGATTACTGTCATGTCTTTAGTGACATTTGCAAGGTTAAGACGAATCGATTGACGTAAGAATCATCAAAATCGGCCTACGCATTTGGTCTCTAGAACGCCACATAGAAACAAACATACATACATACATACATAGACTGATAAACACATTACCCTCCTTTGCGTCGCGCAGTCGGGTAAAAATAACGTTGTATAAATCAATGTCATTAAACTGTTACTTCACTTCAAAGTAACGAAGTCAGTGTATTATTTCACCTAATGTTTTGTAATTAAAAGTGCAATAATGGCAAATACTACACTTATAGCTGATACAAATGATTGCATAAAATATAGCCTTGACACGTACTTTGGCTGTTTATCATGAATATTTTGTAATATTAAAGAAATAAACTGTTTTCGTTACCTCGTAATGATATTGCGTCCCATTATGTAGAGTAATTTCTGTCGTGTAGATAACTCTATCACCCACGTGATCTTTTGAAGTGTGAAGAGTGTGATGTCGGATTAAAGAATGCAAAATAATACCTCATTTCATTCGATGGGTGTTATAAGGCAGCGATAGCCTAGTGGAGATACCAACAGACTGCCATGCAGAGGGTATCGGGGTCGAATCCACGGCGCGCACCAATGACTTTTCGGAGTTATGTGCGTATTGAATTGTTAATTATCGCTTGTCCCGTGCCTCGGAGAGCACGTTAAGCCGTCGGTCCCGGTTGTCATGAAGATCTTTGACAGTCGTTACAGGGCGTCAGTACCTTCTAAATAAACTGACACTAGTCTCTACCATGGAATATCGCTATCCCTTCGGGTTGCGGAGGTCAGATAGGCAGTCGCTCTGTGGAAAAGCTAATATTCAGCGAAATCCAGTAAGCGGACTCCAGATTGAAACTGGGATAACGCTAAGAGGATGATGATGATGATTCCCAGGCATTGGCGGCGCTAGACCACATGTGGACGTCGGCGACATCAAGTTCGCGAGGCCCTTTAAATCGATGGCGAGGATCCGTTTACTTCGTAGTAAAAAACCGTTCAAATTAAGTGAGCCAAATTATAAAAGAATGTATGAATAAATAAATGACTATTCTAAAATTTTGACCCAACACAGATCTTGTCACTCACGTGTTCGAAAATTATTTAAGTCATTATCATCTGCTTAGCTTTTTCTCGAATTGTTGGGAGTCGGCTACCTAAGCCAGGATGATGGCGAAACGAAATTAAGTATGTAACTTGTAAGGGTTGAGCTACACCTATCAGCACGGCATCGCACTTTTATATGCTTCTATCCTTTTCTGTCACTTAGGACCGTCATTTACTAGAGCGAGAAAGAGAGACGGAACGCTTCAGCACGCCGCGGAATCGAAAAGGCGATCGTGTTCCCTCTCTCGTTTTGTCGCTCTAGTAAATGACGGTGCTAAGTGACAGAAAAGGATAGAAGCATATAAAAGTGCGATGCGGTGCTGATAGGTGTAGCTCAACCCTAAAACTTTTTGCGAGGCCCCCTCAGGCGCGAGTCCGTCGGCGGTCGCCGACGTCGCCGACGCCTAGCGCCGCCACTGAATCCCAGGGTGTTATAAGAGGCGACAAGGAAAATATACGAAGCAAATAGTATATTTGGGAAAGGCGAAAAATCGACCTGAAACCCGCCAGTGACAGGGGGCAATGGATCGATCCATGTGCCATGGTATCGCGCTAATATTTGCAGGTATATTAAATCAAAAACCGCTGCGTTAGCTGATGTTGCCAAACCTAAAAAAGGAAACACTGAAGTGTTCTGCCTTTTTTCATTTTAAAAGATATTCCCGCACTAGGAATAAACCCGCTATCGCAGGGACTTTGCAAACATTCAATCAACGCAAGCTACACCCAGACTCGGAGTGATAATTTGTGGATCACACGGTGTCTCGTGAGGGTTTCGAACCCACAACACTCGGCGCCGATCAAACGGCGAGCCGACTACTTATACAGAATGTCACAAGACCCATCACCAAGCCGAAGTCAACTCCTTGTGGACATCATGCCAAGTCATACTAACCGAAAATAATACCTGGGAAACGATTTATTTTTAAGATTTCATTTTTTAAACCGCAATTAAAAGCGCGCGCGTGCAATGCTAGAAATACCTATTTATCCATGGGGTCATAGGGCATCTAAAGAACATATTGGCGGGGTAAATGCATCGTTTTTGTACCTAATTAGAAAAATTCCATACTAACTTTGAGCCTCAATATCTCCTGAACCAGTAATTTCCCAGGTATGGTGCCGAAGTAAAAAATTTTCGTAGTGATTGGTACAACATGGGATTTAAGTTTTCGTTAAGGGTCTTTTTACACTCTGTATACCCTTAGGTATTCCATACCGATGTGCAGTTAGAGTTAAAATTTGGTTTTGCTCTCAATTAATACTAAGCAAAAGACGACATTAAGAATACTCCTGTCTTTACTTCTTAGTACTACCTATAGAAAGCGTGAAGGTTTCTGAGGATGGGTTAGTTTGATGAATCACATGGGCTACCGTTTGTCCTAATAACTGTCTGATACGCGGGCACAGCCACGGGCTCAAGCCAATTTTACATTAAAAGAAATGATAACATTACATAACTTCACGCCTTTATCCCCGAAGGGGTAGGTAGAGGTGTATTACACTCCCACACTTCGCCAGTTATGTTTAAAGAAATCTTACAATAATCTCTAAAAAACGAGTACGCATGTTTTATTCAAGATTAGTCGAATAAAACCCGTGATCTAACAAAAATGTAAACACAAACCTTGAAATCATGAAGTCGATGCAGAAAATCTGAGTTTACATTAATTATAAAAAAGTTCTATTGCTTACGTTAAAATTTCAAGCCTGGCGATTTAACCAATCAGCAACTACAAAATATTGAAATTGGATAACTCATAGCAATACTAATTGTATGCAAACTTAGCTTAGCAGAATGCAAATTCTAGGAAAATGTACTGACATCGCCACAGTTTATTTTTTTAATATTTTTAGAGTCAAAAGCAAACTTACAGGTTTTTGGAGTCGAGAATGAGTAAAAAGCTTTTCTACAACAAACAAGCCAGTAAAAGGGCTACTACCTCACGGGAATTTAAAAAGCTTTAATTACGTTTTCTTAAAAACAATATTCTTGTAGTTTTACCAACGACAACCCAACCTAGTTTTCCAAGCCCATCCATAAAAAAGGTTTAGGTAGGTATAGATAGATTAGATAGGGTAGAGGTCCCATTCAAGTAAACGCTAGTGTTGTGTTTTTCAATTCGTTCATTAGTCACTTACTGTGGTTTCTTTAGTTCAAAAGCGTTTGGCGTTTTTATTCACGGATTTCGGATCCCTTTAAGGAATATTATTTAGCATTAATCCTTTTCCCCTTTCCTTCTTAATACCAACCTAACCGTAGAATTTAAGCTATCCTACGTTATTAAGAATTTAGTAGGCATGGTACATACACATACCAAATCCTACCAAAAAATTTTTGAGTCTTCAATATAAACTGTAGACGAACGAAGATGGATGACATACTTAAGGGAATACCTTTTCACATACTGCGGCACCTCAATAAACAATGAATTCTTATGCCTTACCAGGTACAAGCAGAGCTAGAAGATTACCAAGAAGAAGCGACAGAAGTGATGCAGTACATCCCCAAGCTCATGAACACGGGAGACAGGATCAGCGGAGTACTACTCGATATGACGTAAGTTTTAACGTTCGACGCCATGCTCGTTTGTCGCCTGACTTTACACAAATTGTTAGAGCCTAGAGCACTCGTATGCCCGGTACCTACATAAATGACTGCGTCTGGAGTGGAAGTAGGCGCTCTCGTACAAGTTCATTTAACGGCTTATCGCTTTGGCTAAAATATTTAAGCCAAAAATATCTTGATTTTCTCCGGAGATTGGACCAGCTTGACAGTCATAGTTGCGGACGACAACCAGACTATCTAATCTAATACTAATATATGAAGCTGAAGAGTTTGTTTGTTTGGTTGAACGCGCTAATCACAGGAACTACAGGTCCGATTTGAAAAATTCTTTCAGTGTTAGATAGCCCATTTATCGAGGAATGCTATAGGCTATATAACATCACGCTATGAGCCACGGGAGCGGAGCAGTAGCCTTAAATAACGCGGGTGTAACCGCGGGCTCATCTAGTCATTCATAAATTACCTACCTATAGAATATGTAGGTACCTAAGCTCACTATACAAATGCACAAGAAGAGCGGAAAACGTGACGAGTGGCGTCGAATTGTGAAGTAGGCACCAGGTGTAGATGTGACGACCACGACCACTCTGCCAAGAGTGTTTTTGTGTATTTAAAAGTTTTTGTCCGATCCCGTGGTTTACCTGTTCGGGAATCCCAATCTCAGGTCTCCATGGACGTAAATGCCAAATTTCAGCTTCTAGCGCCCAATTGTTTTGCATTTGTGTTGTCTGTAAGCCAATCAACAGACATTTTTTTTTTAAATGGGTTCACTCCCACCCTTATTCCCACTATTGGGTCACCTGTGTAGCCAGCATTAGGAGTAGTGACCTTTGAGGAGAAAGAGTTTTGACAGTCGTGATAACACTGATAACACACAACATATATGTCATTATCTCCATATCTGAAATACATTAGCTCATCTGCTATTTTGCAGTCGAAACCTATACAGTGAACTCGAAATAATTCCTTGCAGTTTTACTTACAAAGCTGGTTACCCTTTAAAAATCGCTACCATTAGGTACAATAACAGCTGGCATAGAACAACAATTGAGCGGAAAAGTCATCGAAAGATTACAATCTCTATTTGCTATGACGACGATGAGTTTTTAATGTCGATAACTACATATTGGATTGTAATTGCTTAAGGGTTTCCTTCCTAAATACTTCTGACCTCATTAATAATCTTAATATATAAAATCCTTGCGTTACTGACAGCCGAAACTATTGGGCGCAGGAAGCTGCAATTTGGCATGTATGTTGCTTGGGGACCGTAGGGGTGCACTAAGAAGGGATTTCCCTAAATTCCAACGGGATCGGCCAAAACGGGTAAATAAAAAAAAATGCAGGCGTAGCTGCAGGCGACCTCTAGTTCATGTAATAAATGTCTTCCTCGAACTATTCCGTTGCTTGATTGTCTGGCAAGTCTGCTAATTAGTCTAATTACAATAGGTTTATTAGGTGACTTTGTAATTTTATGCTTCTCCTGAATTATTTTATGCTATTCTGTGATTGCACACCATAGCTGATTGCTGATGGCAATGTAGGTATGGTTGCAATATTATTATGTTGAGAGCAAATACTTAGATAACTTTCTTATGTCATACAAAATAAATTAGCGGGTCTTAATACCTATTTGTTTCCGACGTTTCGCTCGTCTTGCACCGAGCGTGGTGTAGACGTCATTAGTGTAGTGTGTCGGAGTACCGACAGTGCGAACTTAAATAAAGACCAAGTGAGGGTAGGTGCCGAAACCCGCACTTCCACAAGACGGCGCTGAGCTCTCATTAGTCTCTCCGCGACCACGCTCGGTGCAAGACGAGCGAAACGTCGGAAACAAATAGGTATTTATACCTTAAATAAATTAATTGTCCGCGATTAAGACCCGCTAATTTATTTTGTATGATGTATACAAATGGCGAAAGTTTAAAAACATTCTTATGACCTAAGTATACCAAGTTTCTTCTAGGTGTTGCTACATTATTGCTACCTACCTAGGTACCAGTGGCCGAGTTTGTAGAGCGGCCGGACCAGGTAACGAAATTTTATCAATTTTGCGTACGTTCGGGGCCCCTGCAGCTCGGGGCTCCCTATCTACACTACGGTAGCTTGCTAACGCCCTTAATAGGTACAACAATCTTATAAAATATCTTGTAACCATATAAAATCATGTGTGTTTCAGTAAACTGCTGAGTCCCAACAGAGAGGCGTACTACGCGTACGCCGGCTCGCTGACGTCACCTGAATGTAACGAGGTTGTCACCTGGCTCATCTTCGAGGTCCCTATCTACCTGACTGACGCACAGGTACCTGCTACAATAATTTACATACATACATACATAGACTCACGCCTGTTTCCCCGAAGGGGTAGGCAGAGGCATATTAAACGCCCACTTCTCGCCAGTGTTTTGATCCCACGTTATAGGTGGCGAGCCTATTGCCGCTTATCGGGATATTTCGTTTGCCAGAGCCTTGTCCGTTGATCGGTAGGTGCACCAATTGCAGGTGAGGTTGGCTTGGGACCCTAAGTTCTTGGTGGGAACCATATGCAACAATATTTTAATAGAAGGATATATCGGTTACCAATGGCTGATACACAAAATATGTCAAAAATTTTTCTCAAAAGCCATGGATAAATCGAATATAGAAACCGGCTGTTAACCTTTGTAATAGATCAGCAAAGTTAAGCGACGTTGGCACTGGTTGACACATGGATGGGTGATCACTCGTTGTGATATTTAGGTACGTCATAGCTCTCGTCTCGGCCCTTACTTGCTTGTTGTGCTTCGGACGATATGAAAACTTCGGCACCACAGTTGCCCGACACTCACACGTAGGGTTGCCAGATGGCCGGTAAATCCGAGATGGTCCCGGAATTATGCGTCTTGGGCCGTGTCCAGTAATTAGACATTACTGTTCCGAATGCTGAACACCTAGATCTACCTGACCGAGTCATACATTACCGATTAACTGACACAGCTGGTACTCTATTACTTTGTTCATAGAATAAAATTGAAACTGCCTTTGTTGAAGTACTTGACTTGATACTTGATGGCACGGGCTGTTTCCGCAACTCCACGTCTTGGCGTGTATTTTGCGTGCGGGTGGGAATGGTGTCGTCATTCGAGCCACCCCAGCTCTTCGAGGAAGGCCAGCAGAATCTTGATGTGGCCCACGGCCTCCCTCAGGGTGCTGTATCTGGTCAGGTACTGCTGCCTGTACTGTGCGATCTCAGGGCAGTCGAGGAGCAGGTGGGCTGCCGTCTCGTCTGCTGCCATACAGGCTCTGCACAGCGGGCTGTCGGTGATACCTATAGTAAATAGGTGTTTATTAAAGAATCCGTGTCCTGTGTAGGCGGCCGTGACTGTCCGTAGTTGTTGTTTGGACAGCCGGAGGATTTGTTTGGCTATCTTACCGTCTACTGCGGGAAGAGCCTCTTTGGCCTGCCTACATGTTTCAATACCAATCCAGGACTGGTTGTGTTTGGTCCTGGTCCTATTTCTTACCAGGTTGCGATAAAAACCAGAAGGGAGGGGAATAATGGGCTCGGGTCCCACCACCTCTAAAGTGGCCCCTCTTCTGGCAAGTACGTCGGCTGCGTCATTCCCTCTTGAGCCTCTGTGGCCCTTGATCCATTGCAGTGTTAATTTGTTTAGTTTACCTACCTCTGTTAGTTTCTGGTGGCATTCAAGCGTGAGTGCCGAGGTGATAGTACCTATGGCTTTTGAGGGCTGAGAGGACAGCCTTGCTATCTGAGAGGATCCTAATGAATCGTTCCCTTACCTCACGTGCCATAATTGCTGTGGCAGCTAGGATTATGCCAAAACATTTGTTGAAGTAAAGTTACTATTAGCTAGCCAATGCGCAACCCTCGAAATGTCCCGGAATTGAAACGCTTGGATCTGGCGCCCCGACTCATACCATACAAGAAAGGAGGAAGAAGATTTACTTTAATGTTTTTTGTTCCAGTACCGTCTATTCGGCAAAGTAGGCATCGGCCGTCACAACTTCAGGAGCCTGCAGAAGCTGAAACACCACGTGGTATTCACGCCACCTAGCAACAAGATGCACATCCCACAGTTCGTCATCTTCTTCCAAGACATGTACAGTATTGTCTCGGGATTCTTCAAGAATGTAACAACGTAAGTTAAAGCTTATTCGTCGGCTTATGGGGGCAATAGCTGTACATTTTATGCTGAAATTATGGTAACAAGTTTAATTTATATCATAAAGATACCATGTTACTAAACTTTTATAACCAGCTGATACAATAAACGATTTTAACTTTGGCGATTTGTATACATTAGGTATAAAAGTTTATTTAGCGGGTCTTGTAGCACTACAGAAGGACAGCGGCGGCGAACGTTGAGGCTCAAGCTCTGACCAAAGGCATCGGTTCTCTTCCCTAGATACTTATATAACTTCTTACTGTTGCCCTGTATAAAATCTTCGTTGCCCAGGTTCAACTTTCCCATCATATTAAAAGCTCCCGAATCGTCATCATCATCAATCATCCGCCACTGCATCTCAGTAGGATATATTAGGGCTACGGATTTCTTAGCAAATTAACTTTATTCTACCATCGATTGTCTGAGAAATACCTAAGTATTTAAAAAACAAAAATTTCATAATTAATGTTTTGAATGCGTGTTGCGCATATTTAATTGAATAATACCGACTGTTCAATGAGAATAATTCTGAAATTAAATAATATTATTGTTTCAGCTTCGTGTCCAGTATGAAAAGCCGATAACTTAATGTTCAACGCGTCGCATAAAATTATACCAAATCGAATAAATGATCAAATTGCGCGGGAAATGTTATTGAAAACTCTTGAATGGATTTCTGAATGTTAAGATAATATTTGAATGTGGAAACAGATATACGACTCTATTTCCACGTTTAAATGTTGATTGTAACATAGACTATAATAATTGTTTTAGTTATGCTGTTATTTATTATCTGTCAATGTTGTACATAAATAAAATTGAGCGGTAAATGTTTTTGAACTTATTTTTGTTGCTTGTTTTTTTTTACTACTTGTATATTGTTAAATTAGTAATAGATTGTTACAATAATTTATGTAGATCTATTAACAGCTTTATTGTAGAGGAGTCATTTTAGTACCTACTAGTATTTCGTCGATAGAATAAGTAAAATCGTTTTATTTGTAAATATTGTGTTGTATCTTTACAAAACTATGTCTTTCTGTAAGATTTGGTATAGTGTAAACTTAAATCTCACAGTTTATAATGACTGAATAAAGGCGACAACTCGTTTACATCAGAAATGTATTCCTTCTCTTCTATCCCGCTCTACGTCCTATTCCTTTCCCCATCGTCGTTATAGGCAGCAGCTTGGCTGTAATAATAATATAATATTCTACCACATTCACACAACACCATCTAGTCCCGAACTAAGCAGAGCTTGTACTATGGGTACTAGACAATGGATAAACATACATATATACTTTTTTTTTGTAAATACATACAATTATACATAGAAACACCCAAACCAAGACAAACATCCATGTTCATGCACACAAATGTTTGACTTGAGCGGAAATCGAACCCGTGACCTTCGGCGTAGCAGTCGCTTACACTCCCACTGCGCCAACCGGTCGTCTGTGTTTTTCCCCAGACATTATTAACGCATTTTTTATTTTTTTGTCATTATACGGTATTAGGTACTTATAATGCCTTTGGTTTTCCCCCACAGCTATGTGTAGGACCTGGATATTGGGACATTAAGGGTTATATTTCAGGGGGCGCCTAGGTTTTTATTCAATAATGTGAAGTTTTTTAGGACACCGAAGAAATTTCACACTCCTGTATTTTATCCTAAACTTGAATAGGGTTTTTTCCAACTAGTCAAATCAAGCACTTTTAATGAAATGTCAAAAACGACCTTTGCCAAGGGTTTTGTATGAAGTATGACTTAGTGACGTCAGTGTTTTGTTGTCAAGTAGAATACTTATTATCAATAAATTGACGATAAAATTTGTTAAATAAAGTTTTAACATTAATTGATGAATGAAACAACTATTATTTTGACATTTTTCACGAGATAAAATACTTGTATAATTTATTTCACTTGCAGGAAACTTCCCTATTGGTAAACAAAATTCTGTCACTAGACCATATTGTGGTGGGAACGGACCACCTAACCCGGCTCCCTCTGCTATATACATACGCCTATGGAGCCAGGGCTGCCACTTATCATCGGGTGGGCCACTGCCTATGTCTATGGTAGACGGTCTCGTCTGTCATTTGCTAATAATATTGCGATAATTTCAAAGATTTGACTTACGTTTGGTCATAGAGCATAGATATTTATATAGAGGCGCATTTCTTATGGGCTCTCTGTAGATACTTAATAAGGTTATATTTCTTTGCTGTAGATAAACTTTTTGACCCAAATTGCCGCTTGGCGGCGTGGCAGTCGCGCTGTGACAGCTGTCTCTACGAGTGCAAGAGAGACGAACGTTTCACCTGTGTATCTTAACTACGAGAGCAAGAGAGACGGAGAACGACGCCAGCGCCGCCAACGGCGCCAACTACGTACTACACTGACGACAGTCGCCAACTCGCCACTTGGAATCGGCACACGAAATCCTTAAGAAATGCGCTTCTATGAAAATCTGTATTTATATTGGTTTGGTGGACGCCCAATTCTCTTCTTATGCCAAAATTAAGTATTATACTTATTTATATAAGAATTATAATCACTTAGAAATAAAATAAAATAAATAATGTTAAACTTGTTTTATTTAAATAATATTAACAACCGTATCTACATCATTCACACACGCACTCGCTCATTTGTCAACAGCTTATCTCTTTGTATACAATTGTTTATTTGTCGATACTAAGAAAAGGTTCAAAATTCATTTATAATCATCTGTGTATCATGGTTTTAAAATGCAAACGACGGACATAGATCATCTTTATATTAATCGCAGTCGCCTTTATGCCATGTAAGCAATGATATTACAAGAAAAAGGTAGATACGTTACCTACGTAGTAATCAATCCGTAGAAACGGTACACTAACGCACACATCGATAACTCCATATTTTATCTTAATTTCGGTTGACAAGGTGTGTCAGTTTCACTATGACGCCGGCTCGCGACGTCACACACACATATGGCAGACTTGCCAACTGGCTTATGTTCAGCGTCCTGCTTTTGGTACGCCTATAACATATCTACGTCTTTTTACTTTTGTAACAACATTGCATGTAAGTATTATGAATTCAATCACTTACTACGTAGTCCACAACGGCCAAATTAGACCTTATTATATAATGGAGCACCAGAATTTGCCCTTTGCAGATAAATATTAATTTAGCATTTTTTGCGTGACTTGACTTATTGCTCGTAATAGGTCCGAGGTCATCATTCAGATGGGTAACCGGTTTCGACATTTACATCACGTGTTTCGGAAACACTCTCACAACATGAATAAAACCCATTTTAAACTATCTGTCAAATAATATTATTGAAATACTAGCTGACCCGGCTAACTTTGTACCGCCATATTTATTTTTTTGCAATTATTTTGTGAATCCAAACCATTCTCAAGTCCCCTTGAACACACAAAAAAACTTCATCGAAATCGGTCCAGTCGTTTAAGGGGAGTTCAGTGACATACATACGCACGCAAGAAACCTTATACTAATATATAAAGCTGAGGAGTTTGTTTGTTTGTTTGTTTGGTTGAGCGCGCTAATCTCAGGAACTACTGCTACGATTTGAAAAATTCTTTCAGTATTAGATAGTCCATTCATCGTGGAAGGCTATAGGCTACATAACATCACGCTATGAGCGACGGGAGCGGAGCAGTAGTCTTAAACAACGCGGGTGTAACCGCGGGCATCCTCTAGTATATATATAAAGATGATTTGTCCCAAAGAATGTTCTTAACATGTTTTATATAAAGCCGACTTTGGCCAATCTGAATGTTTGGGATCTACCTATCCATATTCCTTGTCAGCAAAAAAAATTGTTTTGTCATGCCTTGGCAAATCTACACTTTTGAATACCATCATAATCCTATACGTACACAAAACAATTGTATACAAAAACAATCATACTTTTTTACATAAAATGGACATAAAAATTAACTATTAAATTATATTTACGGTTTTAAGGCAAACACATACAAATATGGGTACTAGCCGCAATGTTAAGTCACCAACATAATTTAAAATATAAATCTGGAATAAGTGACAAAAATAAATAAAATCATTTTGCGTTGGCTAGCCTGTTTACTGCTTACAATACCGAAACAGGTAACACATTGTAACAATATATACAGGATAGATACAGCTTAGTAGTTATTTACAGGACTACAGAACAGGAAAAATAATTTTCTAACAATACTATCAATTTTTTTTTTTTATGTCTGACGCCTGTATCCCCGAAGGGGTAGGCAGAGGCGTAAATATTACACACACTTTTCGCCGCTAATTTTTAGGTCCCACGTAATAGGGGGCGAGCCTATTGCCGTTACGGGGCACATCACCAGACTCTGGGCTACTACTGAGTATTCGGAAAAACCCAGTAACACTTTTGCCCGACTCGGGAATCGAACCCGGGACCTCCGATCAGCAGTCGCGTACGTTATCCACTGGACCACGGAGGCAGTCATACTATCTCATAAAACGTTATAATGCTTTTCTATGAGGAACAGTTTTATTCTGCACGGTTGGCGTAGTGGTTTAAGCGGCCGCCTCGCCGGTTGACAGTGCGCCAAGCATTGTGGGTTCGGTCCCCACTTTGTATGAACCATAAATTGTTGTTTTGAGCCTGGGTGAACTTTGTCCGTTGGTTGTATGTTTGTAAAGTCCCCCGCGAAAGGATTTATTTCTATTGCGGCAGTTGGCTTTTCTAGGTAATCTTTCTTCTGTTCTGTGTACAGGATCAGCAATTCGAAGCCATTTTTACAAAAATCATTGTCTATAGCATAATTTGTTTGTTGCCTTATGAAGTGTGTGACCACAAACTAAAAAACTTTGAGAACTCATATTGAAATTTCTCTACTGGTCAGTGAATATTCTCGATTCTGCTGTACAAGCCTAAACTAAATTTGTACATTGCCTTTTCTCTTTCTAGTTATTTGATAATCAAAGATACCAATCAAAGACGAAGAGACCAAATAACTGTTTTAAGTACAATGCTAGTAAAAGCAAGGTACCTACTATTTCTTCTTCTCCACACCTAAAACTACGTAGAAATTGTTGTCACT
The DNA here is from genome assembly GCA_944739405.2 of Euclidia mi. Lineage (NCBI taxonomy): Eukaryota > Metazoa > Arthropoda > Insecta > Lepidoptera > Erebidae > Euclidia > Euclidia mi. The sequence continues at coordinate 107,216,208 of OX123186.2, read as the reverse complement.
ATATTTGATAAATTTTATTGGTTTCCAGCAAAAAAGCAAATTACCTTATTCTAGTTTTGACGTGCACAATTTTTGTAACAAAACAAAATATTTGGTAGCTCTGCTACCAACTACTTTAGTGACCTTTTCGCCAAGTTTTGGTGATATATTTTACCAAAATATGGTTACATAACTTCCAAATATTTTAGTTGATATGTCACCAACCATTTTGTTGACTTTTCCACTAAGAAAATGTGTTAAAAACATAATACAAATGTGACCAAGTGATCATACACTCAGTGACTTAAACCCGGCACTTGTCTACCCATAAACACAGACTATACAATATAATAACAGAATGTCTATGAGCTATTGACGAGCTCTTTGAGTCGTTTCTCTATGTACTGCACTCGTGTCACTAGCTTGTCTCGCGCGTTGAACTCTGTGTATGGAATCTGGAGTACTTTGAAGCCCTGGAATTAAGCAAAAAGAAATTACGTTGAGAATTTATTCAAAGTAAAAAAAAAATACTTGGGTCGCTTAATTCATCATCATCATCATCAGCCTGTATCAGTCCATTGCTGGACGAAGGCCTCTCCTATGGCACGCCAATATATTAAATATAATAAGCTGAAGAGTTTGTTTAGTTGGTTGAACGTGCTAATCTCTGGAACCACCGGTTGGATTTTAATAATTCGTTTTGTGTTGGATAGTCCATTTATCGAGGAAGGCTATATAACATCACGCTATAAGCCACGGGAGCGGATCAGTACCCTTAAATAACGCGGGTAACCGCGGGCTAATCTAGTCAATACTATGAATGCTAAACAGTTTTTGTTTGTTTGAACTTTTTGTGATTTTGATTAATTTAAGACTTAAGGTCAAGCATACGTGACGAGATTTTTTTCGTGGCGGACGGAACGGGATTATTTCTTGACATCGCCGCATTTAAAAATAAAGCAATAAAATACACGTACACGCACGTAAATTTAGTGTACTAAATTTGACCGTCCGAGGAATTTACCCGTTACGTATAGACATTTACGCTACTAATGCTACTATACCGCGATAAACAGCTCCCACGCGAGCGGAGCCGAGGACGAAGTGTAGTCTAAATATATAGCTCACCTTAAGTTCAAGTAGCCTAGTGTATAGTTGATTGATGCCGAGCGGCGTGACCGTCTTCCGCGTCATATCGTGGTAGTCTAAGCCGAGAACTGCTATCCGGTATACACTGCAAAAGAACAACATTGGATTTATAAAACTATCATCATCATCATCAGCCTACTGTAGTCCACTGCTGGATATAGGCCTCTCCAATGGCACTAAATGAAATAAATCTATACATGTGGTTAAATTTATTTGCGATAGCCTAACGGCCCGGACACGGCCTACAGCGGCGGGCAGCAGCGGCGAGCGTTTTCAATGTACATGGCGCGTTTACTGTGACGCGGCGCGCGGCCGCCTCAGAGTAAACGCGCCATGTACATCGCACTGCCGCACCGCTCGCCGCTTAGACCGATCTCGTGACCAGGCCGTAATGGTGACACCAACAGACTGCCATGCAAAGGGTATCGGTATCTGGTAGTTAAAAGTACGGACTATTGTCACACGACAAATCGGTCACATTCGAATGGATGTACACTTAGGCTAAAATGTATCAAAAAATAAAAAAACAATATAAGGACATTTCTACCTTTTGTTATTGACAGCTTTTTCTAACGGAATAGGGTGGCATTTAGCATCTACTGCAAACTCAGCATCTGAAATCAAAGTTTATCAGAATAAATATTACTTTGTACAGAAATGGTTGTCGGACGTCAGGACAGCTGTCTGGTATCCTTACAATATAATTACTTAAAAATAATGTTCTTCATAATAATACTCTACGTTCTATTACATATCCAGAAAACCAGTAAAAACTCACGTAATTTAATCCGAAGATTAAAATATTGACAATTATTTGAAATTACCAACGATTTTAAGATTAAATAAATAATATAACTTACCATACAAAAATCCCATGCCAGAATTACACTCCTTCTTAAGGAAAGTCTCCGCTGAAACAAAGCTTTTGAACGTGTCCATGATACTGAGCACGTAGAACGCTTTGTCCTTCGTGTAGACCACTGGGACTCCAACCGATATGTCCTCTGGGAGTCTGGCAGACCCCGGAGAGGTGAGCTGGAGGTACGCGTCTATCATCATCAGCTTACGACGGGAGGGGATGGCGATTTCTAGACAGACAGAAATAAAAAATGCTAAATTATATATTGAAATGAAATTGAACCACAGTTAGCGGATTTCATCGGGGGTTGATTTGGGATTACGCTTAAACCAAATCATCTAGAAGTTACATTATTTCAATGTGTAACATTCACGTAAATTCAATAAAGACCTATACTTTAATAAATTTCGGATCTTTACAATATATAAAATATATAATAAATAAGAGGAGACGTTTGTATTTGATGACCTTGTATAAATTGGTATTCTGTCATATCTGGTTAGACCAGTAAGCGGACCTCGGTCTTCAAGGCGTGTAAGTCTTGGATGCAACCGGGGTAACGCTAGGGCGATGATGATGACTTTGTTTAAACATCTCCGACGCCAGAAAGTTTTCACAGAATATTTTAAGTATTTTCTGTGATATGTTCAAAGCTTTCGACTGTGAAGGTCACGTAATTAAAGTGACGAGAAAATCAAATAGAGCACATTTTTTTTTAAACTAGAGTAACATAAAAGAATGTCCTGTAAATAATATCTACAATTATGTGAATAATGGGATGTAGAAATTTGACATTAATAGATAGCGTTCGCAGGGATTTCTGTTCAAAATAGTTTTGCCACAGGTTTCAATCTTGGGCCCATTACTTTTCCTTACTTGTTAAGTATAAACAAGAGAAACTATTGTTTTCAAATATAAATAATTTTAAAAATAAACATAGTAATATACTATAATAAAAATAGACAAAAAGGGGGAAGGAAATTGGAAGTTGAAGCTTGGTATGGAACTGTGGATATGTTATGCGAAGAGGTGATATATTGTAAGCAAGTGATAATTATGAATGAAGAAACTCGAAAAGGGAGAGAGAAGCCAAAGAAAAGATAGATGGACTATGTGGGGATGGATATAAAGAAAAAGGTGTAAATATTCAGATGATGGGCGACAGAGAAGTATGGAAGCAAAGTACATACTGTGCCCCCTGAATAAATTGGACCCAGGGCAAGATGACGGTTTTAGTATTATTTGCTATTATCGTTAGCTGTTGGTTTTGCAAATATATAAATTAATAGATAATGCCCGCAGCTACGCCCGCATATTATTTTTTATTTCCCTAGTTTTGACTGTAAAACACTTAGCTTGTTTGATCCCGTGGGAATTACAGGAAATTCCTACTTAGTGCACCCCTACGGCCCCTAAGAGGACAAAATTTGGTCTTTTTGTGCCCAGTAGTTCCGGCTGTAGGCTTGTCTGTCAGTCAGACAGTAATGCATGAATTTTATATTTAAGAAGAATTTGTATATTTGGGTAGCATGTTTACAAGAGATAGAAGATGTGAAGGAGATATTGAAAGAAGAGTGACTGCGGACAACTGTGTGAATGGAGCGCTGCATGCGTCTATGAACGGCCAGACTGTGCCGAAAGAGGCGTGACTGTCGGTTCATAATGGTGTACTTGTGCCTACCCTGATGTATGGTAGTGAGTGTTGGGTATAGCAGAAAAACCATGAAAGCAAAATTAAAGCAGTTGAGATGCAATCACTGCGTAGTATGTGTGGGATGAGACTGATTGAATAGAAGTTCGAATGCAGTAATACGAGAGCGATGTGGCCTGAAAGAAGATGTGACGAGAATTGAGGAAGGAATGCTGTAATGGTTTGGACACATGGAGCGAATGAGTGACGAAAGAATGACGTATCAAATATATGAGGCAAACGTGTGTGGGCAAGTCGGTCGCGGCAGACCTCGTAGGACATTTTTCGACCAAATTAGTCACGTTTTGGAAACCAGTAAGGTCCGAAGCACCCGCAACCGATAAGCATGTACGAAAAGTGAGAATGTAGATGAAGCGCGTGAGGTTTGTAAGGATAGAAACAAGTGGCGTTCCGTTGTCTCTGCTTGCCTCGACGGGGAAAAGGCGTGAGTATATGTAAATGTTATCTATACAGAAAGATATTTCCTTACCGCCAGCAGACAGCAGTTTGTCAATGAAGTCCGGCCGTAGTGTAGATTCGAGGTGTTGTTTGGTGGCCTTGTTTAACGTGAGCAGTGAGAACACCAAGTCCAGCCACGTCGACGCTTTCGCTAGCTCGTCTTCGTTTAACTGCAGTGCTGCCTAGAAAGAGCATATAATTTAGTTTGTTTCTTTTTAAAGACGACTTCCGCACTACTAATAAATTCAGTGTCTCGGCGGAAACAGCAATTTATGGATCACACAAAGTGTTGTCTCGTGTGGGGATCGAACCCACAACACTCAGCGCAGTGTCAAGCGGCGAGGCGACCGCTTAAACCACTACGCCAACTGTGCAGTCAAACTCGTTTAAGTATGTCTTTTTCCCTCTTAGTTAAAAAGACTAGACTGCCTCCGTGGTCCAGTGGATAGCGTATGCGACTGCTGATCGGACGTCTCGGGTTCGATTCCCGGGTCGGGCAAAAGTGTTACTGAGTTTTTTCCGAATTCTCAGTAGCAGCACGGAGTCTGATGATGTGCCCGGTAACGGCAATAGGCTCGCCCTCTATTACGTGGGACCTAGAAATTCATGGCGAAATGTGGGTGTAATATTACACCTCTGCTTAGTCCTTCGGGGATACAGGCGTGAGTCTATAAATAAATTTAAAAAAAGGCAATTTAGCGACTCGTCAAGGCATATTGTCATTGTATCGCCTTTCCTTCAAACTGCCGGCATGGCTTGCCGATTATTCTCCTAAGACGAGAACTGAGACTAACGAATTTACGTGCCTTCCGAAGTACCATAGCGCTCTGATGTAAAGACACGCCGTCATCCAACCTGTGACCTCTATTAATGTTACTTTTACCGATCTATTACCAACGATATGGTAACGGCATGTTGATCAGAATAACACATAGGCTACATTTTGTCCATAGCGGTACTTGGCTTGCCGTTCGTAATAGGTCAGCAAAAGTAAGCGACGTGTGCACAAGTCGCCACTTTGATGCGTGACCGCTTGTGGCATTTTTTATTTACATCAGGGCGTTACGGTGCTTCGGAGGGCACGTAAAGCTGTCAGTAGCGGTTCTTGTTAAGACATATCGGAGGCTTTGGAAATTGGAACACCCCAACAACAGACTTTGCTACATACATACAAATATAAACTCAGCCCTGTTTCCCGAGGGGCTACGCAGAGACTACCGAACGCCATTTGCAACGATCCTGACATCTCTCTTGCTTCATTCACTCCCATCAGATTCCTCATACATGCTCTTCTGTTTAGGGTACTTCTGACCTGTCCTTTTCAGGGTTCCGTACCTAAAAGGTAAAAAACGGAACCCTATTACTAAGCCTCCGCTGTCTGTCTGTCTGTCTGTCCGTCTGTCTGTCACCAGGCTGTATCTCATAAACCATGATAGCTAGAAAGCTGAAATTTTCACAAATAATGTATTTCGGTTGCCGCTATAACAACAAATACTAAAAATAAAAAAAATAAAAATATTAAGGGGGTCCCATACAAAAAACGTGTTTTTTTTCGTATTTTTTGCTCAAAATTACTAACTGTAACAGGTAGACGCTTTAAATTTTCACAGATATGTAGTTGTATATTACCTTTCAAAATAAATAATTAAATTTTAAAAAGTAAATAATAAAGGGGGGCTCCCATACAACAAACGTAATTTTTAAGCAATTTGTTACTCGATCTTAATAAACAGGTAGAAACTTATAAAGTATTTAAGTATACATACAACGAACGTGATTTTCTTTTAAAGATGATGGTACGGAACCCTTCCGACTCGCACTTGCCCAATTTTTTTTTAGGATGTCTCCAATCTGGTCAGAGTCTTGCTACATATTGACAGGAAAAAGAAAGACTTACTTGTACCAATCCCTCGGCATTAGGTGGCAAATAATCCACAGTAGCCAGCGTAACAAGAGCCGTGGCCACATCTCCGCTCCTAGTGACACCGCTGTTGGACTGCAACCAGTCAGCGATGGCTTCTAGCGCCGGCTCGTGCCGGTACTTCATAAGGCCAAGGGAAGTGGTGATGGAGTTGACGACGGCCGGCTTGTCCTTGTTGGTTGGGAGGCATTCTATGACGTCACTGGAATTATATAAAAAAATTAATAAGATAAACTATTTTTTTATGGCGTAACAGTCAAACGAGCAGACGAATCGTCTGATGGTAAGCGATTACCGCCGACCATGAACACAAGCTACAACAAAGGAGACACAAGTGCGTTGCCGACCTGGTTAGTAAAAGGAATAGAAGATGGAGCAGGATGAAGGAGAAGGAAAAGGGCAATTTCAGAAATGAATTTAGTTAATGCACACGCTGTAGAAATGAGAGCACTGAGAAGTAAGTGTGGAGTGTCTTTAAGCGACAGAGTAAAGAATTGTGTGATACGAGAGTGGTGTGGGGTAAAAGAAGATGTAGTGACAACCATTGAGAAAGGTATGCTTAGAGGGTTTGGATACATGGAGAGGATGGATGACGAAAGACTGACCAAGAAGTCATATAAGTCAAGTATGAATGGGACAGGAGGAAGAGGAAGACCTAGACGGACGTTCTCTGACCAGATTGGAGACATCCTAAAAAAAGGACAGGTCAGAAGTACCCTAAACAGAAGAGCATGCATGAGAAATTTGATGGGAGTGAATGAAGCAAGAGAGATATGTCAGGATAGTTGCAAATGGCGTTCCGTAATCTCTGCCTACCCCTCCGGGAAACAGTCGTGAGTCTATGTATGTATGTACCTATGTATGAATTTAGTAAGTATGTTTTTATGCAGCTTGGACACATACAAAAGACACAAAGAATACTTAATCAGAATTACAATTTGTATTTTACAATCAGCGTCATTAATATTAGTAGTAATCCATCGCAATATTGACGTGATTACAATGTTGACACAAATATTTGACTTAACTGTATACTAGGGGCGTTCAGAAAGTAATGAGAATAGCTATGTTAGAAAATGAATTTATTTAATATTATTTTATTTTTCGACGTTATCACCCTTTAGGTAAACACATTTAGCAAATCTTTATTCTAAAGCCAAAATTCCCTTTTTAAAAAATCTTCATCTTGACTACTTAAAAATCGTTTACGGCGGCCTTCACATCTCCGTCATCTTCAAATTGAGTGCCTCTTAAGTGTTCTTTCAAACATGGAAATAGGTAGAAATCACTAGTGGCCAAGTCCGGTGAATATGGCGGATGGCGGATGATCGAGGATCTCAAAGCCAGCGTCTAGGATTGCTACCGTGGCAACTGCAGACTTGTGCGCCGGCACGTTGTCTTTTTGGAACAAAACTTTTTCGCGAGTTTTCCTCGTCGCTTTTCTAAGATTTCCTGACGTAATTTTTTTATTTGTTCTGTGTAGACATTTCCTGTTATAGTGGCTCCATGTTCAAGGTATTCAATCATTATCAACCCCTGGCTGTCCCAAAAAACTGAGCCCATGACCTTGCCGGCAGATGGTTGAGTCTTGAATTTCTTTGGTGTGGGAGATGACGGTCTTTTCCAGGCCAATGATTATCGTTTTGTTTCTGGATCATAATGATGAAGCCATGTTTCATCCACTGTTACGAATCGAGCCAAAAATAGTTCAGGATCTCGTTGAAACAGTTCCAATGAGCTCTTTGAAATGTTGAGTCGAGTTTGCTTTTGTGCGTCCGTTAGCATTCTTGGGACCCAGCGCGCGGATACCTTTTTCATTCCTAAGTAATCTTGCAAAATGCTATGGCACACTACCAGTTGAAATCTTCAACTCTTCAGCTAGAAAACGGACTGTTACACGACGATCATCCAGAACTTTTTTTTCAACTTTTTCGACCATTTTCTGAGTGACTGACGTCGAAGGGCGGCTCGAGCGCGGGTCATCTTTAACCGATGTTCTACCACGTTTAAACTCTGCACACCACCGAGCCACTGTGGAAGATGGAGGAGCAGGTTCCCCCAATGTCTCACGTAAATTTCAATGGATTTCAATTTTATCCATTTTTAGCGAGAGCTATCGACCCGTCACAGAGAAATAATTAATACAACTGACACAGACAACATAGAAAGCTAATTATTTGAGGTTATTATGACAAAGACCTAATCTTTCCGGGACAATTTTTTTTTTTTCAATTTCCCCCCCATTACCATCATTCTTATTACTTTTTGAACGCCCCTCATATGTTAACAAAATACAATTTGGATGATGCCTTCTTCTTATTTACAGCCTTTTGCAGTCTTCTGCTGTAGGTACTTTTAAGCGTCATCCAATTGTGTAACAGTAGTACAGTACTATTGTGAGTAAATAGGAGGATATGGCTTACTATACCATACTGGTCAGACGGGTTGGTATAGGGTTTGGTGTCCAGTTTTCCGTCTCTTCGGAAAGATACTATTTGCTTAGTGTTTTTCATTACGCCACCCACGGAATTAATCAGATAGCAACATTTGGTATTGGTACTGCCTCTGTGGTCCAGTGGATGGTGCATACGACTGCTGATCGGAGGTCCCGGGTCGGGCAAAAGTGTTACTGGGTTGTTCCAAATTCTCAGTAGCAGCACGGAGTCCGGTGATGCGCCCGTGGGACCTAAAAATTGATGGCGAAATGTGGGTGTGATATTACGCCTCTGCCTACCTTCGGGGATACAGACGTAATTTCAGATTTTATTCTCAAAGTCCTAGAACTACATGGTTATCTTACGTGCATATCCTGTCCAGCAACACGGGGTCTGGGAAGTTGAGCGATGCCATAGCGAAGAGCAAGTCAGCCGATTTCTTGAGGTCTATGAGGTCTGTCTGACGCGTGATGCTGTGAGACAGCGCGCGGAGGAGCGGCGTGCTGCGGCGACCCTTCTGTTGGAGGGCTTTCATTACCTGAGAGGAAGATATTTAAGACATGGTAAATCTGTACATAGCTGACTGGAGATACCAACAGACTGCCATACAAAGGATATCGGGTTCGAATCCACGGCGCGCACCAATGACTTTTCGGAGTTATGTGCGTATTGAATTGTTAATTACCGCTCGTCCCGTACCTCGGAGAGCACGTTAAGCCGTCGTCGTCCCGCTTGTCATGAAAATCTTTGACAGTCGTTACACGGCATCAGTAACTACCTTCTAAATAAACTGACACTAGTCTAAACGATGGAATATCGCTATCTCTTCGGGTTGCGGAGGTCAGACAGGCAGTCGCTCTGTGGAAAAGCTAATATTCAGTCAAATCCGGTTAGACTAGTAAGCGGACCCCAGATTGAAAACTAGGCTAACGCTAAGAGGATGAAATCTGTACATAATAATCAGGGTGTCAATAGACCCATCACCAAGCCGAAGTCTACTCGTATTGCACATCATGCCAAGTCATACTAAGCAAAAATGATACCTAGGCTATAAATTCTTGTTAGTAGACTCATTTTATAAACCCCAATGTTAAGTGCGCTCGTGCAATTCTCGAGATAACCACCTAGCCATGGGTGCATAGGCCATCATAGAACAAATTGGCGTAGTAAATGCATCGATTTGGTAACTAATTAGAAAAATTGTATGGTGACTTGGAGCCTCAATATCTTTTTTTTATAGTAATAGGCGGCAAACGAGCAGACGGATCGCCTGATGGTAAGCAATTACCGCCGCCCATGGCCACAAGCAACACCAAAGGAGTCACAAGTGCGTTGCCGCCCCTTGGGGTTGGGAAAAGGAATAGGGTGAGGAGTGGGATGAGGGAGAAGGAATAGGGGATGGGGCCTCCGGCACTCTCACTCACCGAACGAAATGCCACAGTTTGAGTACTGTTACTTTACGTCGATTTTCTGTGAGAGGGTAGTACTTCCTCGGTCGAGCCGGCCCATTCATGCTAAAATCAGCAACGCTCTACTACCTAGAATATCTTCTGAACAAGTAATTTGCCGAAGTAAAAAATGTTCATAATGATTGGTACAATATGGGATTTCAATTTGCGTTAAAGGTCTTTTTATACTCCGTCTAAAATTCCTGTGTTACTGACTGACTGACAGACAACGCAAGAAAATATTAAGCGCAAGAACCTGGAAATGTATGTTCTTTGGGGGCTGTAGGGATGCACTAAGGTTAACCTGAAATACCCACGGGATCAGGCAGAAACGATTCATCTTCATCCTTTAACAGTCCACTGCTGGACTAGGCCTCTCTTTAGAAAGGAGGAATTTACCCACTATACCACGCTGGCCAAACGGGTTGGTATAGGGTTTTGTGTCAAGTTTTCCTTATCTTATAGTGCTGTTCTCTGCATAATATGCTCCCTCTGTCGGCTCTTATACGACAGCCATGGGATGATATGGGGTGGTGACATTTTGTATTCTTAATCCATCACCACACGGATAAGGAGAAATGATTACGATTAAATTAAAATATTGTAAAATCGGGCTCATTGGCGTGCCATTGGAGAGGCCTATGTCCAGCAGTGGACTACGGCAGGGTGATGATGATGATAAAATAAATGGGCGTAACTGCGGGGGACATCCTCTACTAGAGAATGACCGCAATAATCCATTGACGGCTTGGTGGCGTAGCGCAAGTGCCTACTGGCACGCCGAGGGTCGCACCATCAAAACCATAGACTCACGCCTGTATACCCGAAGGGGTAGGCAGAGGTGTAATATTACACCCACATTTCGCCATGAATTTTTAGGTCCCACGTAATAGGGGGCGAGCCTATTGCCGTTACTGGACACATCACCAGACTCCGTGCTGCTACTGAGAATTTAGGAAAACCCAGTAACACTTAGCCCGACCCGAGAATCGAACCCGGGACCTCCGATCAGCAGTCGCATACGCTATCCACTGGACCACGGAGGCAGTCAACACTCTCTAGTCCTAAACTTAGCAGAATTGGACAATAATTAAACATACTTCTTTTTTGTGGAAATGCACACATAGAAGCACCCAGACTAAGACAACGATCCTGATTCTTGCACACAAATGTGCGACCTGAACGGGAATCGAACCCGTAACCTCGGATCTGTCAGTGTTACACTCCCGCTAGGCCCATGGATCATGATCTGCACTTTGGCATAAAAAGTTTAGGTTAGGTAAAGCAACTGCTTACCTTAATCATCTGTGGTAACGTCAAGTTAGTGATCAGTCTGGCTGCCTCATCATCTCCAGTAATACCCAGCACTGTGCTGAGGTCCTCAGCCATGGTTAACGAAGTCATGGCCTGGGCTGTAGTGGACCTGGCCAATATACGACATAGCTTCAGGAACCGAGGGTCCTTCTCGAAGTCTGCTAGCTTCACTCTGTTGCTGCTTGACCATTCTGATAGGATAGACACCATCTGGAAGAGTGAAGATAAGTAATTATCAGTTGTTGTTCATGTTGTGAATATCTCAGAATACCACCAAAATGTATGTCTGTATAGACATGTGCACATGCCTGAATATACTAAGATAATATGAGTTGACCATGATTTTGAGCTTCTACATACTTGATTTGATGGTATAGGCCATTTCTTAGGTAATATGCACTAATAAATCAGTTATTGTTAACTGTTGCAAATAATTATAAAGAGCTGGCTAATACTGGTGGACTATTTGTAGACTAGGAAAGAGATTAAAAAGATATGGTTACTTAGTGACACAGTATTGTTACTAATGGCGATATTTTGAAAATATGCTATCTACCGGTAAATGAGAGAACGAGAAGAGAATGGATATCATTATATTGGTAGTTTAAAAGTGTTTCATCTATTCTCTACTAGATGGCATTGCTGTTTTTTACTGGAAGTATCGACTCTGTGTCTGACTGTTACGAGAACATTCTAGGGAAGACTAGAATGGACTAGTTTGTTATCCAGCCGGTATTAATACCGCGTGGACGGGCGAATCGACACAGTTCAGTTGAATAAACAGAGCGATAAACATCGAGCGAAGGATCTGAAGAGGAAGTGTGTTTTCAGTATGTTTAGTAGTGTGAAATAGTGTTTAAAATTAAGTGTGTTGTGAAATAAAGTACAGTTTAGTGGCATCGTGACATTAATTTATTGCTGAACCCCAGCTCGTAACAGTATTTATTCCTAGTAAAGGAGTTGTCTTTTCAAAAGAAGAATTTGTGACATTCATACACCAGTGTGTTTGACTACTCTCAAGAGATTAATCCTTTGACAACCAAGATACATATTATGTCTCCCAAGTATGTTCAATAACACACAAAAAAAAATTGGACATGTATTCTCCTGGCTTATTAATATATTTTCAAATTATTGGCTAAGGATACATAATATGTCCCTTGGTCATCAAAGGGTTAAAAATTGTTATTTATTGCCTGGTGCAAAACAAGATGTCTATTAGTGATGGATATATTAGCATTCACATTAATTTTAGCATGTGAATTTTCATTTAGCATTTAGCATATGAAATATCGTTGCGAAATTTCGTGAATTGTGAATTCGTCGTTTCGTGCGCGATTCGGTTCGTTTATATTTTTTTGCTAACGCGGGAAACGCGTTCTCTGTCTCGTCCACGGGAATACTCAATATATCCGTTTCACCTGACACGACAAGTGAAATTATTAGCAAATGGTGCGAATGCGAATGATGATGTTAAGCAATTATTATATTATTATCTTTGATTTACTCGTATTTAAGGTCGTATATTGAGTGAATGCGTGTGAATGTTTGTTTAGGTAATAATCATCTGTGTTTACACGCGTTTGGCGCGCTTCGTGTTCGTATAATGTCAAAGTTTAGTACGAATTGGCACATAATAGTGAGTTTTGTTTACGTATTTGATAAACTTTCTTTCGTCTAATATGTATTGTTGTACTTATAATTGATAATAATATGAACAAATTATATAAGTAGGTACCTGTAAATAATATTGGTAAGATACACCAGTTTCTATATTTTATTGTTAGTCCCAAATCTAGATAAAGTAGGTAATTAGTAAGTATGACAGAAGGTCCTTAAAGTTGTTAATGGTGTTATGTTTATATTATTCTTTTATTTTAATTGTGATCATTATCTTACTTAGGTACATAAAATACCTGTGCAAGAGTCTTTCTTAAGCGAACGCGCTTTTTAATTCGCATATTAATAAATTTCACACTTCACATACAACATTATTATTAATCACCTTTATAATTAGCAAATAGCATAGCAATAGCATTTAACATGTTAAGAGTCACGAATTCGCATGCTAATGAAATTAATGCGAAATCGCATTAATTGCCATCACTAATGTCTATTATTCATAACTCATAAGTTCAATAACATTAGAGTGGCCCATTAATATTTTTAGCTGAGACAGTTTACTTACTTTCAGAGCATGTCTCCTAGACACAACAGGACTCTCTGCGACCACCAGCAAGCTATTTAAGTCTGTAGCCTTCAGGATCTGACTGTCAATCTGTTGTGCACGAGTCTGTTTCACTGATTTCAGGCTCGGTTTCTTCTTCTCGTCACCTGTGTCTTCATTATTTAGGCTAGCAAATGCTGCAGCTACTAAACCTGAAATTAAATTAATTTTCATATTAGATATATTTTAAATAAATGGGTGAACTGTACCCAAAAATTCCACAAATAAAATGAAAAAAATATTAAGTAGCAGCAACCTGACTTTTTGTCATTAAATAGTACAAAACAAAGTCTGTCTTCTGTCTGTCTATTCCTATGTACTTATACTAAAATTTTTAAAACTATGCAACAGATTTTATTGTGTTTTTTCTTTAATACATAGACATTCTAGGTATTAAAAAAAAAAAAAATCTGTTGCATAGTTTTTAAAAATTTTCAAGAGGAAGGTTTATATATGGTGGTACACAGTTTGCCAAGTCAGCTACTTATAAATAATTCTGTAAAGTCCTACATCAATAATCTATAATTTAATTAGTCAATTCAAGTATTGAAAAACAATACCGGAAGTTACAAAGAATAATAGCCTTTTTACCAAAAAAAAACATCTTATACAGTTTCAAAGTTCAAACAACATTGAATAAATTAATGAATTCTGATATTTCCCTTCAAATGCAGATCAAACAGATTTTAGTTAGCATTTACAATATGTATGGACAAATAAAGAATGCATTCTGCACAGGCAAAGTGGTCCACTTGTGCTCACACTAATCTGTAGACAGTGTTTTTTGTATTTTGTTATGTCAACACACCAATGTCTGTAAGCTATATACTTAATAATAAGGTTTATTTGCAAATTATAAGATCCTATATTAAGCACAGTATCATTAGTTACTCTATACAAAAGCTTGATATCTCTTTGCCACCTCCAGTTTTAAGATTTAGTGAACTGATGTAAAAATGAAACAATTTACCTGCATTATCTTTATCTTCCGCTACCGCAGGCTTGGAGGCTTTATCAGTTACATTTGAAGATACCTCTAGCTTTTCTGTTTTGAAGATTGTAGCGCTAGGAGCCGAATATTTCCTGACAGCCGCCCTTGAACCTAACCTCCAAATCACTAACCCGCTCAATTTCAACATCTAAAATGAAAGTTGAAATAAAATCAAACACTGCTAAGTAGAGATACACTCGGTTTACATAATACTTGTGCTAATATCACGAAATCATATGAAAAATACGAGTAATATACTCAAATATAGCTTCTTACATCACGACATATACTTATAAAAAACTTAGTTTATAAAACACGTTTCATATGGGAATGTGTGAAGAATCATTAAAAGTACCTTGGAAATGATAAAATTTCGCCTGAAAATTAAAAATGATTTAATTTTACAGCATTTACAAAGTGTAAAATTATTTATCTTTTTGACAACTGAATACCCAATATTGCCATAACACAAAAAATATAGCAGCTGAGAAAATCTAAAGAAAACTAAACGTTCAATTACTTTGACATTTTCTTTTGTAAGTTTTTTACTGTAAACTTTACCTTATGTATTATAATCACATTACCTCGTGCATATGCACATAAATTTATATTCCAAACATAAGAAATACATAATATATATCTGACTGCACGGTTGGCGTAGTGGTTTAAGCGGCCGCCTCGCCGCTTGACACTGCGCCGAGTGTTGTGGGTTCGATTCCCACACGAGACAACACTATGTGTGATTCATTAATTGTTGTTTCGAGTCTGGGTGTTCATTGTGTCCGTTAGTTGTATTTTTGTAAAGTCCCACGCGGCGCGACACAGGATTTAGTCCTAATGCAGGAGTTGTCTTTTTTAAAGAAAAATATACCTATCAATTGACTACAGGCTCATTTCCACTTTGATTAGTGCAAGTGCAAGTCACTGATGATTAGTGAATATTGCGAGCGATTCGTTAAATTTTATTGAGCCGCTAATCAGTTGCTATCCACACGTGTATGGTACAAATCACGCGCACTGCAGCAGTGCGTGCTGCAGTGCGCTGCATTCCTCACCAGCACGCGCACTAATCAAGATAGAAATCAGCCTTTACATTCAGTGCAGTGCGTTTCATACAAAAAACTGATCAAAGAAGGCACATAAACATACGATAATACGATCAAAAATACATTGAAATCAAACTACCAAAAATACAATTTCTTTAACACTCAGAGTATGTGTCAAGTATTCAGTATCCCGTTTATTATAGTAGTCTGATAATGATTAATGATAGCTCCATGGTCAGCGCAATAACTAAACGTCATTAAAACCATGTCTATGGCACTAGTGCTGTTTACAACTGTCATATTTTGATAAACTGTTCGCGTTCATTGCATTGGGGCATGTTACATTGTCAATAATATCACGATACCGTGGTAATATTGATGGTGTAATAGGCTGTATCGCGGTATCGTGATAATATCACAAATTATTCAAACATCTTGAAATCCGCGATACTCAGGGGGCGGGGCTTCAATTTTATTGAAATGTAAGCGCATTGAGATATTTTTCTGTCAGTATGCGTTCGCAGCAATGGCGAAACGACGTCAAAGTTGTGACGATTCTTATGTCCTTTGTCAAAGTGACGATTATGAATTACGCTCCATCGTTGATGCAGGAGGTAAAAATGGTCTGGAGGAATTACCTAATTCTTCTTCATGAAACATGCCCGTCCTTGTGGAACCCAAAAGATAAAAATTAATTAAATAAAATTAATAAAAATGAAGACTTCGGCAAGTTGTTGTTGTTGTTTCTGAATGTTAGTATACATACATATTACAAAGTCTCACGCCTATAACCTCGAAGAGGTAGGCAAAGGTGTATTTTTACACCCACTTTTCGCCAGATATACTTTAGTCCCACGTAATAAGTGGCGAGCCTATTGCCGTACCGGGCACATTTCCAGACTCCGTGCTGCTACTGAGAATTTCGTTACAGAAAAACCCAATAACACTGCCCGACCCAGGAATCGAACCCGGGAACTCCCGATCCCACGCGCACATTTATGCCGCGAGACCAACCAGGCAGTCGTATAGGGTTTGATGTCGAGTTTTCCGTCTCTACGCAAAGATAGTATTTGCATCGTGTTATCCCTTAGTCGCCTCTTACGACACCCACGGAAAAATAGGGGGTGGTGAGTTGGTGACAATTGTATTCTATGCCGTCAATCACACGGTTAACTGTAGTATGTTAGTAAATGTGTATATTGATTTCGTTTTGAAATCCAGTCTTTTACCCACAGACCGTGGTTTTACCCAAAACTTCCTCTTTTTGCGCTTAGTTTTTAATGCGCATGCGCGTATTATTGCTATAGCGGCTTCCCCTTACAATCCATGTTCTTTTTAAAATTTGTTCAAATTTAATCTTGCACTAAACACTACTTTCTCTAGTAGTTTCAAACGCGTACTGATGGTGATATTATTGATAATGTAATAGCCCATGTCAATACTTGTGGTATCGCGATACTAGGATCATGATAATATTGACAAGTGTAACATGCCCCATTCAAAATTAAAATTAAATCTATGAATGTTCAATAATTTCTTAACTGTCGAACTGATCACGAAATATATTTATCTGATAATAATATCCTACATTTTCCTGGCACCTGGATATAATTTTTATACCATAAAACATAGTTTCTAATTCAAATAAGACAGGAGTGAATACTACAGTTGTCAACGTTTGTCCCATCACTATCCCAGAAAATTGCAAACGGCGGTCGCAGCCTGGCGCAAGTTCCTAAGAAAAAACCGAATGTATGAAACGTGCTATCTTTTTAATGGCTACTATTATATGTATAAAATGTGAAGATAGCATCCTTCACTAAGTACCCTTGGAACAGTATTCTTTCAAAGTTAGACGGGTTATACGTACATCACCGCCTTGGCTGTCAATAGAGTCAAATGTCACCACTGTCACATTATTATCCAGATTGAACTTTGCCGCGTTATGTAGTTTGTTTATAAAACGTAAAAAACATACTGTAAAAGTGCTTTGTGTATACCAAATAAATGTGATTTTACACTTGTAGTGTTAGTGTTACTATATTTATTTGATTAGCATTGAAAGGAGCGCAAT
The DNA here is from genome assembly GCA_944739405.2 of Euclidia mi. Taxonomy (NCBI): domain Eukaryota; kingdom Metazoa; phylum Arthropoda; class Insecta; order Lepidoptera; family Erebidae; genus Euclidia; species Euclidia mi. The sequence goes on along the minus strand of OX123186.2, from coordinate 107,198,616 downwards.
GAAAACAAGCAAAATAACGTGCGAAATATGACATACAACAACATGCCGGTCAGGCAATGAAAAAAGGGTAGGTATTTATGGCAAAATGTCCCTAGATAAAGATCAATGAATATTTATAATGTTATATAATGTGATATATTTCAATGAAACATAAAAAATAAGGAAATATTCTAAAGTTTCATATCCTAGTACTTTGTAGGTAAACAATAGTGCTGCCTGTCAGTTATCGATAATCCGTTATTAGAAATTGGCACAAGGACTAAAATTTCTATTCATTTTTTTCTTTTTAGATGTAAAAAAGGGTAGCTGCAACTGGAAACCAAGACTTGATTTATGTGCCCATTGAAAAATTACATCAGTTGAACTATGAGTGTGGCAAGCATTTTAAGCCGAAAGACTTAAAAAAAAGGGAACTCCAGTCAGAAAAACAGCTGTGCCTTGTATCTATAGACATTTATTTAAATCCTATTACAGAAGAAATGTTGAAAACCTTTCCATTACATGTACATACATATATCTTTTAGTTCTGCGTATTTTTCTTCGCTAATCTAGAATAGATTTATAGAATAGGCTACTTTGTTTGAATAAACACATAAATATTAAATACATCTTTTATTTGTTTTGGAAAAGCATAATTCTAGTCGAAACATAATTATAATTATTTCTTACCGAATATTATCGATATCGATAATTCGTTAATCACTAGAGGGTACATCCCTATATTGACAAATATGACAATGCTGACAACATAAAAACGATGTCAATTAGTATCTTTATGTTGGTACGAGTTCTCCCTGCACGTTTCATACAAAGCTGAAAGTCTCGCATGATCTATGGCACATCCGCCTCTTCTTACGTAGTATTTGTATACTCTTTGGGCGGTCGTGGGAGGAAGTTTTGTTGTGATATTTTGTTGTTATTTTAATAAAAACAGTGAAACCGACAGTGGAAATCATGAAATTGGTGAGTGAGCTTAGATAGAAACCAAAAATCGGATAGAAAACCGAAAAGCTAGCCTTCACGGATGGTATTGTTTCTGTTTCTGAGTGATGATTCCGTACGAATTTGAATAAATTCCCCTTGAAACTGAGCTCTATTTCTTAGAACAGGCTTATAAATAACGTGAATATTGTGTTACTTTCATCTCTGTTTCATATTGGGGTTCATAGAATAACGAAAGATAGTGAAAAGCATGCGTTTAATCGTATGTGTATACATATATGTAAACGGTAATTTTGCCTACCTTCACTGTATTGATAAATTATTACCGGTGTTTCGTAGATCTTATCTCGTTTGCCCTTTTGCTACTTTGTGTCCTATATTGGAATGCGTAAGTTTTTTACATTCTTGGAGATAATAATTATTGTTGTTATTGTAACTAAAATGTATAACTATTGTGATTGTCTTGAAATATGCATTTTAGGCAGCCAATTTTTTACAATATACCAACGGTTGAATATCTATAATGCCTGTTGAATATTGGCTGGAATGACAAAAATATAAGGAGAGTGAAAATATACTCTTCATGCTTTTGCTCAGAAATGAATTTATTGATCAATGGTCATCTTCACAACCTGTTAAAGAGAGAATAATACAATATAGATAAATAATTACACTCAGATTCAGAACTAATAATCTCATGTATCAGACAAAGATTTGTTTTAGGTGAGAATTAAGCCCACAACCTCCCGCTTAGCAGTCAAAACATTAGACCAACAGGCTACAGTTTAAAACATATCAATCATATCGGCTTTCAAACAAAAACACACAGTGGAATTGTTTCATTAGTATAGATCAGCGGTCGGCAACCTTTTGGTAGGCAAGGGCCACAAGGAGACAAAATAAACTAAAGGCGGGTTTGCTAATAACTAGACAGCATTTTTACAAGTCTTCAGCAATTCTGCCACTGAATCATCAGCAAAGCAGAGATCTCTAGCGTTGGTGAAGAGTTTCGGGATATATGTTGTGTCACTTTGTGCAATCTCTTGAAAATATTGGATGGTTTTTTTGTTGTTCAGGGCTCGTACAGAAATTATTGACATTTGGTTCTCTTAACACCTCCACATATTTTCAATACACATGGCTGTGCTGCAACAACTACAGTGCAGCCTAGATTTCGATGGAGTCAAAAGCTTTTTCAGCATCCACAAAAGCCAGATGAAAAAGCTTCTCTGCCTCATCACTACTGATCGGATAATCGGATGCATATTTACCTAAAGTTGAGGTGTTGGATATTATGGAATGCACGTTTGAATAAAAAAATCACGGGATTACGGAATTGACAAATTTCATTTTCTTTTTACTATAGAATCAAATCAGGTGTGGGTATATTTACTTATTGTAAGGTGTTGGCTAATATGGAATACACTTATATCAAAAAAATCCCGGGATTTCGGAATCGACAAATTTAATGTTTTTATAGGATCAAATTGGGTGTAGGTATATTTACTTATTTTAACTTTTGTACCAAAACAAAAGCTCTAAAAATTATAAAATCCTCTTAATTTTCTTCAATTTTCAAAACATTTATCTCGAGCAAATAAAAATAAGAATTACTAATAAAAACCATTCAGTCTCTTAATAATAAAATTATTAACTTACAACAGCATCACCAACAAACTCTCGAGCTCAACTGAGTCTGACTGACAGTATCATATTGAACAATATTCAATCTATAGATAGATCTGTATGTAGACTTTAGATTTGTTTTTGACATGAGCTCCATACAAAATATGTCAAACACTCTGAATCTCGAATCTCAAAATCCATGTACAGATCGAATATTGAAAATGGCCCTATGTTGAAAGTTTAGGATACATATTATATATACATTTTTTTGATTAACACCCACTGCCTATTATTCCTCTTACACTCAACATACTGATAAATTGATGGGGAGCTTAAAATTTACTTCAAGTAAATACACATTAATAATTATGTAATCCCGGAGACCAGGTTTTTTTTTAAATACAAACCACATGTTAAAGACGTCTTTTTCTCACCATGTTACAGAGTAGTTTCACATTCCCGAATTTTCTGGAATCCCGGGATTTATATTTAAAAGAATATGTTTTAAGAAGCCGCTTCCATAATATCCTAGCCAAAAATGAACTTTCGGTGAATATGCATCCGATTATCTGATCACTGCTCATCACACACACATATCAGCGTGTTGCAGTCCACTGCTGGACGTAAGCTTCCTGCAGGGTACGCCATTAGACCTGATCTCGTGTTTTCGCCATCCAGCCAATACCAGCTACCCTCCTCATGTCGTTAGTCCATCTGGTGGGTGAGCGTCCAGAAGTAGCCAGTTACCACCTATAACCACTCTAGAACCTGTATACTTCACCGTCCATTCGTTCTGTGACAGATGTGGCCACCTGCCACTTCAGTTTGCTATTCCTCTGAATTATGTGAATAGAGTAGACTTCTGGCGAAAAATTTCGTTCCGGAGTTTGTTCCTCAACGAGATCCCCAGCATTGACCGGTCCATAACTCTTTGAGTGACATGTAGTCGGTGGGCTAGCTTTACCGTCATGTTCCACGTCTCAGCTCTTTACGTCATGACTGGCAGCGAACATTGGCAAGACCCTTGGCAGCATTTTGTGCTAATCTTGCAGCGATTCTGCCATAATTACCAAGGCATCGGCAAAGCGGAGATGCGTAAGATACTACACATAGACATTGATTCCCATTCCATACCACAGCTGTGTTTTGAAGAGATCCTCCAGCGCGTTGGTGAAGAGTTTCGAGGATATAACATCATCCTAAGAATATATCACCCTCACCCTAACATCGCCCTGTCTTACACCACGAAGCATCTGGATGGGTCTTGTTTCGTAATTTTGGACTTGAATGGACATTGTTGCCATTTGGTAGAAGCTCCTCAGCACCTCCATTTATCTTCGATCGACTTGGTAGCGCTGCAAAGACTCCAGAACAGCCCAGGTTTTAATGAAGTTTTAGTATTTTAGTCTTTTTCGTAGTCCTCAAAGGGCAGACACAGTGGCCGTTTGTAATCTTCAGATTTCTGGGTAAACTCCCGACATCATCCATTCTGGATGTGGTCCACGGTACCTACGGTAGCTTTACCTTTACGAAACCCATTCTACTTCGACGGCTGGGAGTCGTTAAATCTTGATGCCAAACGATTCGTGACGACTGTTGAAAGCTTATAAACGTGGCTCAATGGTATGATCTGCCGATAGTTTTATCTCCTTTTCTGAAAAACAACACCACAACACATCTGCTCCATGCCTTTGAGTTCTTAGTCCCATTGATTATTACAGAAGTAAATAGCCTTCTAAGCTCCTCAAGTAGAGGTTTTCTTTCAGCCTTTAGGAGCTACGAGGCCACTCCATCTTCCCCGTGCTCCTTACTATTATTAAGCTGTCTTAGAACCGCTTCGATTTCATCGACATCTACGTCAGGAAAATCCTCCGTATAGTGGCCGGTAAGTGGGGCTCTAGGATCGGTTGTGTTTGGTGCAGGCTTCGGTGCATAATTGGCATACAGATTGCCGTAGAAGTCTTCAACTTTAGCGACGATCTCTGGGACTGTTAACACGGTATTACCCTTCGAGATAGTCAGCTTTGTCAGGTGACCCCTTCCCAGTCTTTTGGAGAAGACTTTTGACCACGATTTTGCTCAATCGCTTTCTGTACGAGGCGAGTGTTCCAGCTACCAAGGTCACGCTTTACTAAGATTCGGAAAGCCTCCGGTGCTTCCCGTCAAATTACATCAGTTTCAGTCTCGCTTGAAAGTTTAGAAAATGCCGCATTCCCAGTTCCTGTACTGCCTCGATCATGCCGTTCAGGTCCTCATTAACATTTTCAGATTTGCTGCACCTAGAGACCCCTGCTCCAGTGAAGCCACTCTTTTAACAGATTTCTCTTTGTTCCTACAAAATCTAAAATTTTGATAAAGTCCATACAAATGTTTATGCACTCTGTTAAGTTTTCATCAAGAGAAAAATTTTCATCAACCTGGGAAGTGCAGACTAACTGTCATATAACAGGGGAAACAAATTGAATAATTGCCTGGAATTTATTTTCGTTTTCTTGATATTTTACGGTACGGCAAAAGGCTCGCGCTCTATTACGTGGGACTAAAATATATCTGGCGAAAACTGGGTGTAGTAACACACTTCTGCCTACCTCTTTGGGGATATAGGCGTGGGACTATGTATGTATGATATTTTAACTAGTAGTGTTAAGTTAACATTATTGCATGTAATCATGTCAAAGTTATTGTTTCAAATATATTACTTAAAATAATAACATTCAAAATTAAATGATCCTATATCACTAGGATACTTTCTTCTTTAAGAGCGTATACGCCTCGAGCGGCGGCTCGAGTTTAGGTTTTTATAGTACCGCGGTCGCCCGCACATCGCGCATGCGAGACCCGGCGCACTATGACGGTATCGCGTGGAATAATAATCTTGATCCTTCTTGCCATACATGAACAGTATTCGTTTATGTAATACGTCGATTATGATATGAAAGTATTCAAATTAATTATTTTCAATGCACGTGCATTTAAAGGTATCAAATAACGATAGATATTACATATTTGTTTAGTAGGATGATGTTCCTCAGGATAACAACGACTATTTATAATAATTTGGCGCAGTTTTATTATATGATAGAAATAATTTATAATTGTCATCTACATAAGTAATTGTTACATTTCAAATATACATCTATTTTGTTATTAATGCATGAAAACCCACGAATGACACTAAATACAAAACCAAAAGAGTCGGGTAAAAGAAAATACTTAATTATTTAAAAGCAAGAAAAAAATTGGTTGCCTGTAAAGTCGGGCGAAAGTTTTACGTGACAACGACTTTGAGTGGTAAAATAATTTTAATGTGAATATTCATTCGTATAGTAGGAAGAAGGATGAAAGACGCGTGCCTTTCACTTTTTATGTCTGTCTCTCTCGCTCTTAGGCGGGACGCGTGCCTCTCACTCGCTCTCATTGTGAGCGCATAACGTGAGCGGAGCGTAACGCAGTTTCTTGAAGTGTCACCCGGAAAAACCAATTTATAAGACGTTGTCACGTCAAAAATATACAATATGTTGATTTGTATTTACAAAATATTGTAATTATACAATACATATTCACCTAAAATTATTTCACACAGTGTGCGATGATATAAATCCCTCTTTTTATAAAATTTTACATAGATAAGGCCAATTCTCGTATTTTATATGACATTGAAATTATATTTTGAACGAAATGAGATTAGATTTTAAATTGACTCAGAATTGATATTCTTCTAATTTAAATGTCATTATCATCTAGAGTCCGTGTCACGAGAACATAGACATTTTGTAAACAAAGAATTTTTACTAAGTGACTTAGCGATAGTTCTGTCAAAAACAAATAATTTCAAATCAATGAGCGCAACGGTATAGGTCGGGTTCACGAAAGATGACCACTGCGCAGAAATCATTTTTTAGGTCTCCGTGGAGGTGCGGGGTGAGGCGCGGGCGGAATGCCAATGGTGTGGCTCCGTTCTTGACGCATTCCCTAAATGCGTCAAGAATGGAGCCACGCCATTGGTGCACGAATGTACATATGCGCGACGGCCGCCATTTCTGGTCAACTTTCGTGAACCGACCAATACATAGATACGTGTCATTGGAAACTAATATGTCGATGGATCGGGTTTTTATCGATATTATGCGCTGTCAACCGGATCTTTTAATGTTTTGAGGTACTGACGCCTAGAGTGTCAACATTTGGCGTTAGTTCATTGAAATGATACATTCTTGGGCTTAACATCTTTTTATCAGAGGACAAAATTAAATTTTTAGTTATCAGGAATGGGTTGGTGTTAAGTTAAATACAAGTTTATAGGATTGCAACGCTCTTCTCGCTGCCGGCATCTCGAAAAAGCACGTGCAGAATATCAGATGGCAGAAAATTATTTATACCTAAAAAAGAAATTGCGGTTTCAGACTACCGTAACGTTTAATGGTTTTTTTAAGTTCATTCTGACGACACATTCTTCATTCACAGACAACGTAAAATCTCTATGCCTAGAAATGTTTATGCAATGTATTAGCTAGTTATCTGTTATATTATTCATTGTTGGTCAATAATTTTATATTTTAGAATAGATATGCTACTTTGAGCAATATTATTTATTGCGTAGTGATTTTTTAAAAATCGTGTCAATAATAAAGTAACATGTATGTACCTACTCTATAATTAACATACATGGTACTCTATTTTTCTTTAATTTACAGATTATTACGTGTAAAACAACAAAAAAATCGGCCAATTTATGAACATTCGACCACTAAAACACAAAATCAAATATTTTTATTTCAGTAAAATTTAACAATATAAATTTAAAAACATAGTGGCATAATTAGGCATTGAAAAAAAAGGCTGTTCAAAAGCATAAAATCTAAAACGCCACTGTTCGAAAAAAGGTTGTGAAGCTCTGAATGTTTGTTTACAAAAAGTCTATCTTCTCGTGGCACCAACTATAATTTGACTTCTATTGTTCTCACTGACGTTGACACATTGTTTAATTAACAACAGGCAGCGATAGCCTACTGGAGATACCAACGGACTGCTATGCAGAAGGTATTGGGTTCGAATCCACGGTATGCTAGAACGATGATGATGACATTATTCAATTAACGATCTAGTCACGATAACATTCCAATATCAGTTTATTTAGGAGAATACCATTTGTGACATGAGTATGACACTGACATTAGATCGAAACTGCATTTTGAACAAATATAGTTAGAAGAATTGAGTCAAAATAAACTGTTAACTGGTGCAGAATAAGACTGCACAGTAGGTAGGTGGGCTTGTGTGTGTTAGGTACCTGCAATGCGAGCTCGTGGGGATCAGCTGAGCTGCGGCGGTTTGTAAGATAATATTCGATTCAAGTGTGCTTTTAATTGCATTGCATAGTACGTTTTAGGTAAATACCTATTACAATGGTATTATGCTAACGACGGCGCGTCCTAGCTTAAAAATAACCATAATTTTGTCCCCATTAAGAACCTCATACATGGGCTCTGTAAATTCATCGGTCGGTCACCCATCCATACTATGACCGTGATGTCAATTACTTTACCTTAACTTATGTAGTTTGTACGAAAATAAACCTGCGATAAAGGCTCTGCAAGCCAATCCCATGGTCACCCATCAAAGATCAAATGCGTCTAACTACTGTACCTGTTTATACTGTATATTGCCACTTGATTTTTGCAGCAAGGTGGTCCGTTTCTGTCAGTCTCGCCCAGCCCCTAGTTGACCGCGCTACTATACTAACCAGTAACCACTAGACTCCAGATGTCTCGACTAACACACTAGTTTAATACGTAATACATAAATAAAGTTAAGTACATCAACTTTTCATATTTATAAAAAAAAATACGTTGAGAAAAAAATAAGGATCAAGAAGCTTTAGCCGCGCTATAAACGTTTTGGAATGCAATATTTACGTAAAATGGCGGACGCGGACGCGAGCGACAGGTCCGTCCTCTGAGAGCGCTCAGCGCTGAATGGCGGACATAGCATCGCGCTTCGAGTTTTATAGGTCTTTTTTAAAAAATCATATTAATTACAAACGAAAAGTTTAGATTCCAATTTTTTTATATGACTTAAAATGAATCTTAAGGTTTGTAAATATGTATATATCTTTTTAATAATCACAGTAGTTTTTTAGATATAAATGCAAATTTGCGGGCTAAAATTAAGCAAAATGCACTGTTTTGTTCTCCGATTTTCTTGAAAATTATGAATGAAAGTACAATTTCTTTTTTAGGGACTCGCTTGTATAGCTTTTGCTCGTACAGTTTACATTTACAGAATTATAGAACGGTAAGTTTTCATAGCACTAGCGACCATTAATGCTGGCCTAAACTACAGAAATTACGAAAATGACTTTTTTAAATTCATCCGTTTTAAAATATTTACTATAGTAACCCATATATTTATCTTTAGCACTCTCTTGATAAAAAACTGAACTTTCATATTTTCTATATCTTTTCCATTAATTGTTATTTATCCGTAACGTAATAGAACAATAAAAACCCGCAAAATCGCCTCCGACGGATTAAACGCTCTTAAGCGCCTGGGGAATAGGTGTGGAGTTTTAAATATATTCTACCACTGGTGTTGCCAACTACTAGCCATAAATAAAATACTGTCAACAAAACCAAAGAGTTAATCTATATCTGTCATGCACTGTGTCATTTAAAAATAGCCAGAGTCTATTCTAAAAGTTTTTAATTTGTAGTGATGTGACATTTGTTTTTATTTGTGTTAAAAGATTGATGGAAGGGCCAACTAATTTAAATAAAAATGATTAAACAGATAAAAGGATTTTTGGCAAAGCTTCCAAATTTTATGGAAATGTTATATTGAGCTTCACAGCTCTATATTTAAGTGTTATTTTTAATGGAATGTTTCTATGATCAAAGAAAATGATTTATTTGTGTTGTAATTAAAAACTGCATTTTGCGAGAAATTATTTTATTAAATGACCTGTCATTCCATTTTGCCAGGGATACATAACTATTCTTGGAATTTTCTGGAACACTACTAAAGTTCCCCACCGAAGGATTAGTCCTTGTGTGGAAGCTTTTTTAAATTTACAGTAAATTTTTGCTGTTTGTGGGTGGGCCGTGTCCATCCGGCTATCGACCGAATCCACACTCTAGGCTGAACATCTAACGGCTGTTCATGACTAGCAGCGGTCGAGATCGCGCTGCTGGTCTTGAACGGTCGGTATAAAACTTCACACCATTGCCATATGCTATTGCTATTGCTTCCTGCGGAAGTGTTAGCGACTGCAGATGATGAGGTCTCGAGTTTGATTCCCGGGTCGAACAGAAAGTGATATTCGGTTTTTCTGTTAAGAATTATCCAATAGAAGGAGGAGGAGTCAGAGAATTGGCGGTTTTATACGCTGGCGCCTCGGCAAGCACCTTAAGATCTTTGTCCTGCGCCTAATCTTTCTCCGGTCGTGTGTATGGGAATCTAATGACTATGGGAGTGAGGGAATAGAGGGTGCTCTTGTTTTTGCGCACACACTAGTGCACTATAGTATATCCCGCGCTGCTCTGGTATGAGACTGGCCACCATGGCCGGAATTCGGTCTAGAGAACATTATATATGAAGACGCTGAGAAATAACAATAACCCTAGCTACGCCAAAAGCTAGGGGTGATCATACAAGCGTATTAATGAGGGTCTGGTGTTTGCAGGCGGGGGCTAGAGGCGTCGGTGCAGCTCGCTGAGCGCGCCTCGCTCCGCGCCCCCTCCCGTACACAACGAGCTTCAGGTGAGTCCCAAAATTCTCAATCGATATTCAATCACATCTTTTTCTTTCTACGGCCTCCTTTCCTGGCGTTGGCGCTTTCGATGAGAGCGTTCGCCCATCAGAAACCTTAAGACCGTAAGGTCTAAAGGTTTCTGATGGCCTAATACTCTCTCTAAATATTCTTAGAGAAGTAATTCTCTAAGAATATTATGATGTTTGTTTGTGTTTTTCGTGTGAGCGTGTGGTGAACTCTGGTGTCGGTGTTTTCAGAACGCCCGAAGGCCTCCGACATGGCCTAACAATCCTTATCCTTGGACAAGAACCGAGGCTTTACATGCCCTGCGAAGCACGGTAGCGCTCAGATGTAAATGCCACACACGGTCACCCATCCAAGTGGTGACCTGTGTGTGGACTCATTAAATCACATCATAATATTTGTTGCGCTCATAGCGAGACTTGGCTTGCCGTTCGTAACAGGTCGGAAAAGTTAAGCAACCGCTTGCACAGGTCGTCACTAGGATTTGTGACCGCATCTACATCAGAGCGCTACTGTGCTTTGGGGATAATGTAAGGCTGTCGGTCCCGGTTCCTGTCTCAGGATAAGAATCGTGAGGCAATGTCAGAAACCGAAAACTGAAAATCTGGCTCCAGAATTGGCCACATTTAAAAAAGAGTCCCCATACAAGCCTGTTGAGCTTTTGGCCATTTCTTTTTAGCAACAGGGGCTGTTGAACAGCCACATTCTGAAATTATACTAGAAGAAAAATAGACGTTTCGTACTAAGCACTTCAAAAAGCTTTTTTTATCTCAACTGAATTAACTCCCTTCCAACGACAGCCATTTTGAAATATGTAACATAGGAAATCTATTTGCAGAGTCTTCAGCAGAAGGTTGTTAGTGCTTCACGACACCCCGAAGGAGTTCCGATGGATCTCACACCGGCATTCATCTATAGGTAAGTGCTATTAAATAATATGCACGATAGAATTAAAATAGACATAAATTTATATAGGTATAGATGTATCTTATATATACATATGTTACTGTAAGAGAGGCTCACCGATCTCACAGTTAAACTGCGTAAACAGTTTTGTGGGCAATGTATTTAGATTAGGTATAAGAAAATTCTTTAAATTACATAAATCATTCATTCATTCATTATATAGAACTAGCGCGGATCGATAAAATTTGCAATTGAAAATAATCGTTTCGAATTAAAATGAAATTGTCATAAGTTGAAGTGGCATATTTACACTGGAAAGTCTGGAAACACAACGACCAAAGCGAAAATAATAAAAACGAAATTTAAAATAACACATAGAAGTCTATCTGCCTTTTTTGTATCAAGGTGACTTGAAAAAATCATTTATTTCCACGGGTAATTTACACAAAATCCTTTACAATGGATTTTTTTAACTGCTATCTATGTGCGGTTTTACTCGACTATCTTCGTCACTAAGCGGTCTTCTTCTTTTGCTCGGCTCGTAATCGCCATAGGGATAATTTGCACAGACTTCTTGAATGACTGGGCTGGACGAAGATAATCCGTTTGAAATTCCTGAGGAAAGCCCCTTCAAACAAGCAAACTCTTGTTCTTATATTAGCATAGACATTGGAGAATAAGAAATAGGTTGGTACCCTATCAAAAAGCTAGTCAAAAAGCTAGTTGGTAATCTATCAAAAAGCTAAATTATTCGCCTCATAATTGATAAGCTATTGAAAGCTTGACACACAAATAAATATAATATGGCATGTTTTTACAAATTCTGCCATCACACATTCACTTATCACCCAATTTTAAGAGATCAATCTGTATTCATATTTTAAACAGCTAGTTTTTGTGTAGGAAGTAATCTCCTGAACGGCTGATTGAAAACTCAACATGTCTATTTTTCAAATAGTATTTTTGTATCGCTATAAAAAGCCCTAGTAACGGGCTTTTCTATATAAAGCCGCGGAGCTGTTCAGAGTCTCACAAGGTCCTATATTAGGTCCCAAACAGTGATGTGGCTTTTTGGAGGCTCTCAAGCCCTACATCAAGTTAGGAATGATGTTGAAGGTCTTTTTGAATTTCACAGTCCACTCCACCAAGTCCCGACTGGTGGAACTGGAAAGGCTTTTTGGAATCTCGTAAGTTTTGCCACCAAGCTTTTAATGGTGGTGGGGCTTTGCAGAGTGAGTTTGAGTCCCACAGTCCACTCCACAAAGCCTCGAATAGAGGAGGAGTCGTTTTGGAGTCTCACGAGGGCCAAACCAAGTCACCAAGACCAAATGGTGGATAAGCAATTTTTGATTCTCTCAAGCCTCTCTACCAACCCTCAAAAATGCTTGTTGTGAAACTCTTCATAGGTGGACGGAAACTCACTAAAAATTAAAAGGGCGAGCATCGTTCCACCTCTTTCACACATCTTACCTCGTTCACACCACGTACTACAAAGCTAAACCACGATAACGGCTAAACTATATGGACGAAATATCCGGTGCCTTCAGCGATCTACACTTTAGTTCGCCAAAGCTTATCTCAGTTCGTTTCCTACCCGCTCGCCAGTGTGCACTTCGCTTAAAAGTTTTACCGAGCTCAGCGTCCTGAACAAGTTCGTTTAAACTATTGCATAGTGTCTGTAATCAAAGTCTGTCTAGCGTTATACCATAGTAAAAACAGAATAGTAGGATAGCTTCATACAAAGCGGCCGCCGCCGCCGCGCTGGTTTGAAATATGCGTGAGTCGCCGGGGCGCCGTGTACGCACGCACTTTTCACGCACACAATCTCACGAGCGCGGCAAGCTCGGCGCGGATTCAGTACGGGATGCGCCGCGCGTCTGATCGCGCGCATTCATGTAGGTACTACACTGCTCGCCCGCTCGAATTGTTTATGTACATTCAGTTTTGTAATAAACGTTATTAATATTATACAATGTGTTAAACGACAGTAAATTAAACTTGTTACATTTTTCTCGCTATAAAGGGCATTTAGATAGTTATATAACGCTTAGCTAGTCAGTAGGTATTTGAAAAAAAATATATGCAAGCTTAAATTCTGTAGTATTCAGCGCAATCACTTAAAAAATACGGCGAAAAAGCGCGCGCGCCGACAAAGCCGGCGCCGCGGTGTAAACACGTGACAACCCGTACGTCATCGCAAGAGTAGGCAATTAACTCGCCGAGCGGCCTTAGCTAGCTTACTATTCTGTTTTTACTATGGTTATACCGGCCGCATCCAATCGTTTGAAGCTCGAGGTCCACTCATTGGTCAAAACAGATTGTACAGAATATTAGCTTTTCTGCAGAGCGACTGCCGTCTGATCTCCGCGACCCATTGGGATAGCGGTATTCCGAGATTTTATTTTCAATCAAACTATACTGGCTACAAATTCGTCTCGAAACGTTAGTTTGCAATCTACAAATTCGTCTCGAAACGCTTCGTAATTTTAACTTGGATTATATCTTCATTCGCAGTTTGGCTACGTGTAGTGCTCCTACTTTAATGGCTTGGTTCTCTAAGGGCAAACACGTAAGATATTATATTTTAATCACAGAAACATAAATGTCTCTATGGAGATTCATTCATACTAGCAGTAGCAGTAAAAGTCGGTAATTTAATAGAACATTAGTGTTGTGCATAGTTGCACGGTTTGTGCAGAATACAGACATCTACGGTTAGTAACTGTGTTCGTAGTATATTATGAATAATAATAATAAAGTACGTTCAGAAGATGAAAGTAAAGTGATGTATTTTAAAACGTTGTATTGTAGATTGCAACTAAGTTAAATAAAAATTGTTCGCCTAAATTCAAACCTAGCATAAACTGTACGTACTGGCGTATTTTTTTTTTAATACGACTCCTTGTTTTGCCTCCCTCGTACATTTAAAAGGGCGCCACTAAAAAGTACAAATTACTTATTTATAATTCGTCGACCATGCAATTCCCGAATACAGCACGAAACCCCGTCTGGCATTTGCACTGTCTGCGCGAAGAAGCCGCTGTGCAACTCAACTGCCCCCCTCCGGTCGACGATCGATAGACCGCCGCTTCGATTCCCGACCTACGCACACTCGCAAACACCCCACGAACTTAGTGCAGGGGAACTTTTGTGATTGACATTTGGAATTTTATGGTGTTAATAATGGTGAACATTTTAAACTTTCTGGCTTTTTGTTATGACAGATTTTTTATGGTTTGGTAATGGGGATTTGTAAATGTTTATATAAAGAATATTTTATGTGGTGAAAATTTTGATTCTTTTTAATGTTTTGATGATTTATGAGGTGTTAGATACAGTTTTCAGTCTTTTGAATTTGATTTTGTAGCGTTTTTACGTTATTTGTCGTTTGATGAGAGTTGTTTTCTAAATATGACAAGTATTTCAATGTGCTAGTGGATTGAATTCACAGCTTATGCCGTATGATTTAAAGGGTCGACTAGGAAACCTAAGCATTTATATATATTTTTTTACCTATTATACATTTTCGAAATGATTGGGGCCGCAAAGACCTATAGTTCCTGATACCTAATAGTTCTGTATATCCGTATATATATTTACTGAGAAGTATCGCCTCTGCAACAAAGTTGTAACTTAATTGTTACCATTCCTTACCCCAAAATCGGGAAATGATAAACTATCTGGTAACTCTACACATAATCGATCAGAGCAATGAATAGTTCCCCATATATCAATATGGGGTGCTAATGATAGGATCGGTTCCCTGGGTGGGACTATTGATGGTTTTGTTACAGACTGCGCGTACAACCCTTTTCTGTAATAAAGGAACGATTTTATATGTATGGGTCTGACAGACCTTTGCCAAAATCATTGCCGATGTTAGATACACTTTATGAAGTTATTGAAGATCGTATATTCTATTCAGGTCATAACTTTAATTTAGTCACAAGATAAAAATGCAAGGTTAGGTCTAATAGACTCTCTATACTTTAACTCAAGTTGTAACGGAAATAGATACGTATTTATTCGTCAGGTTTTTCTATCATCGTGATGTTAATGTTATTTGTCGAAACACAGCAATGTGTATGCTATATGAATTTGGAACAAAGCTGAAATATGGGTCTAGAATCTAGATGTTATATTTCACCTTTACGTACACATATCTGAGACCTATTATTGTATACATGTAGGTATAAAGTACACCTACCTACCTTTATTATATTCGATACGTAACCAAAACTTCAATCTGTTTATAAAGGCCTTGCCACACGGCACAATTTTACGTCCAACTTGACTAAATCACTTGATGAAATCGTGACGTGTAGACGCCAGTCGTCCAACTCAAGTTCATCGGGTGGGCGGTACCACCAGATTTTAACCAATCAGGTGGACGGAATGAAAATCAGTGATTTGATTGTGTCGTGTAGACGGGCAAAGCCAGTTCGATTGAAAATTTGATCAGTGGTAAAATTGTGCCGTGTGGCAAGGCCTTAACCGTTTCAAACTTCTACCTCAATGTCATCGGTATTCAAAACCACCTGATATTTGCTCTCAACGTTAAGAGGCCATAGAGGGCTCTTTGGAGGTCGCAAGGGGTTGTATAGACGATGTTTGCACACGTGCCTGCTGCCTCGAAGGGCACATTTGACCATCGATCTCCGTTGCCATGGTTACCGGGACACGGAAAGTGAATTTGAACTTGTGTGGGCATACTTTTCTTGCTTTATTTAGGAACGCTGGCGGTTAGGGTTATAAATGACTTGCTATATTATTAACTTGTACGGTTTTGCAGATGAGGTTTTTTTAGAACATGGGTACTGAATGACTTTAACTATCTGTGCTGTTTAAAATGTTAATAAATATTTATCGACTACTGACGCGTCGGCTTAGGGAAGGTTTCAATTTGGTCAATCCATGCATTTGGCTACTAGAGTTACTTATTTGACTAAATCAATCAATCAGCCTATCACAGTCCACTGCTGGACATAGGCCTCTCCCAACACGCGCCACAGTACACGGTCCTCAGCCTTCCGCATCCAGTCTTTCCCAGCCACCTTTATCAGGTCGTCGGTCCACCTAGCCGGGGGCCGCCCTACCTTACGCTTGCCGAGGCGTGGTCTCCACTCTAGGACACGCTTGCTCCATCGGCCATCAGTCTTTCTACAGATATGGCCAGCCCACTGCCACTTGAACTTACTGATTTGACTAAAGCGCATACAAAATAATTATGGTAAATATGTTTCGCTAGTAGCTTAATGTATGGATATATATCACATATCGAGACCGGCTGTAAAGTTAGTTTTATTTTTGAATTGGTCTGTGTTATCAGAATATGGGATCGCGCCAAATTTATTGGATTCTTCTGATTAAAATTCTCAAAATAGTTTCACAGTAATTTGAAGTTTCTGACTTGTGCCAACAATCATTTTATACACTTGTGCCTTTACCTTTTGAAGAGGCATGCAGTAAATAAAACACTCTAACTGTTGACAGTGTCATCGACAGAACCGTGTACCTCGTATTGTTCCCCATTTGTCATTGTTCAGAGGGGAGAGCTAATGACGGGATCGATTCCCGTGTAGTGAACGATTGGCGTCATTATTTGGAATGTGTGTAAATGTGTGAAGTGGGCTTGCTGTGGGGTGTTTTATGCTGTTTGTTTTGTATGGTGTAGAAGAGTGGGTTTTATCGATTTTTTTAGAATATTGTAGGCGTAAAATGTTTATCAGAAACTTTAAAATCGTGGATTGGTAATGGGCATTACGAACCTAAGTAAACTTACGTTCACAGTATGTAGTGGTCACCTTCAGACACATTTTTTTTCTATTGGCCCACGCCCGTATCTCCGAAGGGGTAGGCAGAGGTGTAGGTAGTATTACACCCACATTTCGCTCTGAATTTTTTAGGGCCCACGTAATAGGGGGCGAGCTTATTGCCGTTACCGGGCACATCACCAGACTCCGTGCTGCTACTGAGAATTTGGAAAAACCCAGTAACTGCCCGACCCGGGAATCGAACCCGGGACCTCCGATCAGCAGTCGCACAAGCCATCCACTGGACCACGGAGGCAGTCAAGATACAATAAAAATATGTGTGTTTTTACGCATTTCCTCAGCAATGAAAATTCCTTTTAATATTGTCAACAGTTTATCAAATATTAACATTAAATATTATAATACTTCAGGAAGAACTGATTGTCCCCAACACAATTTGCTTCAGATCATTAAATATTTCATTCCTCACTGACGTAACGAAGTTATCTCGGTACACGTGGATAATTCGGAGGGTAACATTGCATCACGTAGGGAGGAAATCTAATCTCCTCGCAATAAGTTGTGCCTCGGCCCTCACTTCCTGACTCCCGCTGGGACTTTCTGTCGAGTTATTCTGGCAATGTTTTGAGGGATGAAGATAAATTTAGTCAAGGCTTTGTTAAAAAAACATAATTATGGCCGGTGGAATGTGAATTGTGGAAAATACATAAAAACATAAAGAAAAATGACTAAAGAAAACCCAACGGTGTTATTTCATCTCCTATGAACTGAAAGAGAGTACAAATGCGAACGTCTCCGTTGAATAAATAGTTTTAAAAATTACTAATACTTTTGCATTTAGTAGTAATCTAAAAAAACTAGAAACTAACTAAAAAAACGAAGGTGAATTAAACAATTAAAAAATACGACTGCCCTGCCTTTTCATTCGAAAATATATATCCAGTGTTACTCGGGGTGATGTAAGGATTCTAATGATACCCCATACATCCTAATCAATCCAGGCATTTAGAAGTTATAGTGGAATAAAGAAACTCACATACATACATTAATCCTGAAAATATTACACTCCTTTTTTGGGCAGTCGTGTAAAAACCTAGTCGCCCAGTGTATTTGATTCCTACAAAGCACAATCCTTTGTGTAATTCCACATTGAATTACATATTTACATATCGCATTGGAAGCTTTTATTGGTCGAACGGGTTCAATTATACCTATTGCTAAAGCTTCCTGCATTTCGCAAGTAATATTTATTAGACTCCTCCTTTAATCCAGTTTCCACCTTTTTAGAAAAGTTTGCAACGTAGCCGTAGGTACGTCGCATTTTTACTAATAAATTATCCAAGTTATAATAGCGATTTGCCATTTGAACTGTCTTAGTAACTTTTATTTAATTTTTATTTATTTATAGACTCACGCCTGTATCCCCGAAGGGGTAGGCAGAGGTGTGATATAACACCCACATTTCGCCATGATTTTATTAGGTCCCACGTAATAGGGGGCTAGCCTATTGCCGTACCGGGCACATTACCAGACTCCGAGCTGCTACTGAGAATTTCCTAACGGAAAAACCCTATAACACTTTTGCCTGACCCGGGAATCGAACCCGAGACCTCCCAATCCCATTTATGCCGCGAGACCAACGAGGCAGAACTTTTAGTCTTAGGAAAGAAAGTAGAAAACATCTCACGTACTGTACTAATTCTTCCCTAGCCCCTCTCCAATCAGGCATGAGCCACTAATAACTTTATTCAAATGGAATTTCACCAAGTGTCTCATCAGTCTTAGGCCTCCCTCACATTTGAGGTGCGCCTCCCGCGAGCGACGCACGCTCGAAAAACGTGATTTTAAGAAGTCCTAAAGGCTGATAAGACTCTTTGATCGTTGGCCTTAGTCTTTGGAAGGAAAGAAGAAATCATCTCACCTTCTGCTGTTATCATTATTTTCCGCCCCCCACTCACCCTTTCTTTCCTGGCTTCACTCCAGTCAATAAGCCAGCTATTTATAGTGTCTCATCGGCCTTTAATCTTAAAAAAAGATTAAAGGCCGATGATGAGATGATTTTCCTCTTTCTCTCTTTTATAGGTTCACTCCAATCAATAAGCCACGTGCCAACAAAACTGTATTCTAGTGACATTTCGCCATTTAGAGTGTCTCATCAGCCTATAATATTTAGAAAGAAAGAAGAAAGCATTTTACATTCTACTTTAATAGTTCTTCTACCCTTTCCCCTCTTTAGGTTCTTGCCAATCAATAATCCTGTGCCACGTGCGCTGCAACGATGCGGCTTAAACACAACACACAATATATTATTTGTATCTACCCCATACACATGTTATTGACGGGCCGTAATTGGAAATTATTCCACAATGTCGGTAGTTCGCTTTGATCGACGAGCATGTTAATCATATGTTTATCGTCACATCGTTTATGTAATGTTAGGTTGTATTTTCTTTTCCTTTTACGTCGAAAAGAGGTATAAAAATCGAGTTTGCTTTTCATCACGTTGAAAAAGTGCTATGCATTTACTTAGCTTTCTTTTTTCGTCGATAAGATGCAATGAATTGCTGTTATTGGTATCAAAATTATAATTATTTTGTTTGTGGTCTCATCGATATAAACTTCTGCTATGTATGCTATTTGTAAAATTTTCAACATAATAATAAATCTAGGTTTGCATAAGTATATGATTCGTGAACTGTCGCTTTGTTTATTCTTTCACCGAATTCAGCCATTATATTAATGTCCTTAAGATGTTCCCATATTTCTATCTCTGTAAGTTCACTTTTGAACATTCCTTTTGTTCCTGCAAGATAATAAATGTAAATAAATAATAACGGCATAGAATACAAGTGTCACCACCCCCTATCTTCCCGTGGGTATCGTAAGAGGCGACTAAGGGATAACACGATGCAAATACCATCTTTGCGTAGAGACGGAAAACTCGACATCAAACCCTATACGACTGCCTCGTTGGTCTCGCGGCATAAATGTGCGCGTGGGATCAGGAGGTCCCGGGTTCGATTCCTGCGTCGGGCAGTGTTATTGGGTTTTTCTGTCACGAAATTCTCAGTAGCAGCACGGAGTCTGGAAATGTGCCCGGTACGGCAATAGGCTCGCCCCTTATTACGTGGGACTAAAGTATATCTGACGAAAAGTGGGTGTAGAAATACACCTCTGCCTACCCCTTCGGGAATAAATGGCGTGACGATATGTATGTATGTACATATGTGTATAAATAATATATTTTTTTTCTTTTTTTCCATATTTACACTAAATATATCAAGCAACCTACAAGCTACTGAAATTAAAAAGTTACGCTAATATATAGTCATGTAGCCATTTAAAATGTATATATTTATTCCTTGTACCTATCTTTATCGTTTCATCGAATACCAATGAACCCTGTATTTAAGTAGGTAGTTGAGGGCACGTGGCGTAATTTAGTCTAGACTTTATTTCTCTCTGAGGTAAACGTTCTTACTCCGAGAAAAGTTAATAAATAAGTAATAGCTGCAGTGCGGTAGACACTGCGAGCTTAAAAATTCCGTATCTATAATTCTATACGTCTATACATGTAAATAAAATTGAAATGTCTGTCTTTGTTAACCTTTCTGAGAATCTTTGTTTGTCTGTCTTTCTGCTTGTCCGGGGTAATCTGTAATGGTTAATGTGATTTTCAGTGGCAGAAGTTTATAGTGCAATATCATCATTATCATCCTCTTAGCGTTATCCCAGTTTCAATCTGGGGTCCGCTCACTAGTCTAACCGAATTTGGCTGAATATTAGCTTTTCCACGGAGCGACTGCCTGTCTGACCTCCGCAACCCGAAGGGATAGCGATATTCCATGGTTTAGACTAGTGTCAGTTTATTTAGAAGGTACAGACGCCCTATAACGACTGTCAAAGATCTTCATGACAACCGGGACCGACGGCTTAACGTGCTCTCCGAGGCACGGGACAAGCGATAATTAACAATTCAATACGCACATAACTCCGAAAAGTCATTGGTGCACGCCGTGGATTCGAACCTGATACCCTCTGCATGGCAGTTTGTTGGTATCTCCACTAGGCTATCGCTGTAATATATTTATAGTGCAATATATCGGCTACATTTTATCCCATGCACTCATATGCGTATATAGCAGGGGGGGCGGTGGTCCATGCCCACCACGGTATGGTCTAGTGCCCACGCTAGACTGTTGGTTGTCAATGGCAAATTCTAGACTGGATTCTTCAGGAACTTCACACCATTGTTTTTAAGAACCCAGGCCTACCCTGAAAAATAACCCTTGATTATAGCTTGATTAAGGCGGGTTTTCCTGTCACGCTGATCGCACGCCGACGGTCCGCGCTGATGGGTTAATATGTATGAAGTACTTCTAGCGTTTTTGAGTCGCGCTGGCCGCTCAGCGCTGTCGGTCGTCAGCGCTGAGTTATTACTTCATACATATTGACATTATTGACCCATCAGCGCGGACCGTTGGCGTGCGATCAGCTTGACAGGAAAACCCTCTAAACCAATACTTAAAGCCGATATTCGGTGAATAAGGCGGGTAAAACCACTGGGCACAGGTAATTTTTAATATGCTCTGCAGATGTAACTGCAAGTCCATTAGCTAATTCCATATGTGAATTTTGCATGCGCCCGAAGTACCTATTTGTTTTGACGGAAATTTACGAAGATTACCCATGCGCTTTATTATTTAAAAGGAGAAATGCTGCAAGTGAAATGAGGAAAACACTTCTCCAACTTAGAACGTTAGTTAGAAGAGTATACAGGGTGTAAAAAGACCCTTAACGAAAACTGAAATCCCATGTTGTACCAATCACTACGAACATTTTTTACTTCGGCACCATACCTGGGAAATTACTGGTTCAGGAGATATTGAGGCTCAAAGTTAGTATGGAATTTTTCTAATTAGGTACAAAATCGATGCACTTACCCGCCAATATGTTCTTTAGATGCTCCATGACTCCATGGATTAGTAGGTATGTCAAGCATTTCACGCGCGCGCTTTTAATTGCGGTTTAAAAAATGTGAGAACTCAAAAAAGAAATCGTTTCCCAGGTATTATTTTTGGTTAGTATGACTTGGCATGATGTCCACAACGAGTAGACTTCGGCCTGGTGATGGGTCTTGTGACACCCTGTATTTACACGAACGGGCTCTCGCCTATAGATTTAGAACGTTAGTAAAAAATGCATCTACATATATGGGAAGACTCGATGCCTATACATTATGTTCCTCTAACAGATGTGTATGTAAATTTGATCAAATATGTTTGTATCAGGATATTATTCTCGTAGTAATGAAGTCTATCGGACCCATCTGCAATCTTTTAATAAACCAACATATCGGTCTTTTGCTACTGTTATTTGACCTAAAGAATTTATTGTTACCTATAAGGTTACAAAGTATATACTTTCCATATATGCCTCTTACTGTACAAGCCATGGTGTCCAAAATTTTTGTAACGCTCACCCATCTAAGGTCTGGCAGCGTTGCGTAGCCTCATTACCTCTATCACCTACCATACCACTTATCAGATATCGCGCAAATCGTTTTTGCATGAACTGTTCAAAGTTAAGTTTTATGGATATCCGTTCGCAATATTTTGTTGTTGTTTTGTATGCGATGTCTGGTGCTTCCTTCGGCTGAACGTGCTGTGAATTTGTAATGCTGTGACGTATTATTGTGTTTGGTCGTGAAATATTCGCGTATGGAATGGTCAACTGGGGTCAAGAAAATATATCATTACTAGAGGACGCCAGCAGCTACGCCTGCAATTTTTTTAAATTTACCCGTTTTGGCCGATCCCGTGGGAATTTCGGGAAATCCCTTCTTAGTGCACCCCTACGGTCCCCAAGGAACATACATGCCAAATTTCAGCTTCCTGCGTCCAATAGTTTCGGCTGTAGCGTGTCTGTCAGTCAGTAAGTAACGCAAGGATTTTATATATTAAGATTAAGATAAAGCGCTCGGTAGGAACTGAAGCGATAGGCAAAGAAGAAAGCCCAAGCAAGCAATTACTAACTACTGAAAATTTTTAAAATTTCCCCTTTGAGCTTGTTGTCGACTTGCCAGTACAGTGTCAGTGCTTTCCAGGGTAGTCTTCCCCGTGCTCGTAGTATGAAAGAGGATGTATGAGGGCAAGTATGATGGGATGCATGCGAGGGACGGAGCCCGCCTCGGCGGGCCAGCTCAGGTGGGATCGCAGTAATAATGCTAACGTAGATCCCGTGACCTCGCCATTCAATGGGATCGGATAGAGGAACACCATGGTGGTTTTAGTGGGTAGTCCCGGCGCTTCTCGTCGGGGAGTCATCACACTCTCCCTTTGCTGAGCCCCTTTAGGGGCCTAGCCTGGGGGAGTAAGCCCGTAAATTGCTTGGTTTCCACCATGAGTCAAAAAAAAGGGTAGTCTTCCCGTAACAACTAAAAATATCTTCTTACCTAACCATTCTCAATCAAACCGAATTGCCGAAACTAAGTACATACATTGTTGCACTTCAATAAGGTAATAAGTCAATAAGTTAATATGGAACGCACTACCTCTAGAAAATACATACATACATACATACATAGACTCACGCCTGTTTCCCGGAGGGGTAGGCAGAGACTACGGAACGCCATTTGCAACGATCCTGACATACCTCACTTGCTTCACTCACTCCCATCAAGTTTCTCATGCATGCTCTTCTGTTAAGGGTACTTCTGACTTGTCCTTTTTTCAGGATGTCTCCAATCTGGTCAGAGAACGTCCGCCTAGGTCTTCCCCTTTGTCCTGTTCCATTCACACTTGCCTTATATATCTTCTTTGTCAGTCTATCGTCATCCATCCTCTTCATGTGCCCAAACCATCTTAACATGCCTTTTTCAATGCTTGTCACTACATCTTCTTTTACCCCACACCACTCTCGTATCACACAATTCTTTACTCTGTCGGTCAAAGACACACCACACATACTTCTCAGTGCTCTCATTTCTACAGCATTTATTTTACTTTCAAATCTCTTCTGCCATATCCAACTTTCACTACCATACATAAGGGTAGGCACTAACACGCCTCTATGTACAGCCAAACGTGCCTTTTTGGACACGTTTTGACTGTTCATAAACGCTTTCAGAGCTCCATTCACACTATTACCTGCATTAACTCTCCTTTCAATATCTTCTACATTCTTACCATCTCTTGTAAACAACGTACCTAAGTAAACAAACTCATTCACTTGTTCCACTCGCTGTCCATCGATCAAAACATTACAAGCCGTAACGCATTCCTCCTTTTCAAAAACCATAACTTTCGTTTTACTTACATTCACTTTCATTCCTTTCCTCTCTAACGCACCATGCATGATTGCTACCATCTCCTGCAACTCCTCCGCTGAAGATGCAAGTATTACCTGATCATCAGCATAAAGGAGGCATTTGACGAGTAACCCATTCATCCTTAATCCGCAGTCTCTAGAAAATATCCTTAAAAAACATCACGCATCTGTACAATAGCAATACACAAACACTTGCTTCAGCAACTTTCGCTCAGTGTCATAAATTGAAGAAATACCAGACGTTACTCCCCTTGTAATAATAAACGTCGTCTGCTAGAGTTTTATCGTTGCATTAGTAGATGGACTCGAAGGGATGGGCTACGACTTACAAGTTGAGTCGTACATGTGAACTGTCTTCGTGTTGCTGTTTCGTTGTCTTTTATGCTGATAGGGACAGCTTTATGTTGCCAATTTAAAATTGTACTGGATATTGCGAGTCTGATTCCGTAGGTACTTATTTTTTAAATAATATGTTGCCGATTAAATATAGTATTTTACGTCGCACGCGTATCGTTACGCGTATACTTCTTCTTACAAAATATATGTTACTTATAGTTGATTTTTTAACTATTTCATTAAATTGGTTTTAAAAATCTTTTCTTGCTTGTAATAATCTTGCTTCTTGGCATTTCGTGTTTACCTTTGAATCATGCATCATTCTAGGTCAATGAGATCTACCCTTTAAATTGTTATTTTAAAATGCGTGATAATGCGTTACAAGTGTCTAATAAATGGCCGTATCTTCTAATAAGAACAGCCTTTAATACGACTCGCCTGTATTGCAACCTGATAGGTCACTAGAACCCTCCGATTGCCAATTAGGTGGGTAGCAATCAAACTCGATACTATCACGTTTCTCGAGCGTAGTATCATCGATATCACGTGATCCAACACTAACCCTCGTCATCCCACGTGTCGGACAACAAGTTGGTATACGAATATGACTAGTGATTTGGTCCGTATTATTAGTTGCGAACCCGATACTGGAGATACGAATATCGGGGTCGAAACCACAGCGCGCACCAATGACTTTCCGAAGCTATGTGCGTATTAAATTGTTAATTTTCGCTTGCCCTGTGCCTCGGAGATCGCATTAAACCGTCGGTCTCGGCTTTCATGAAGATCTTTGATAAGCCTGACGGGGAGTCGGTACCCTCAAATAAACTGATACTGACCTAAGCCATGGAATTTTGCTATCCCTTTGGGTTACGGAGGTTAGACGGCAGTCGCTCTGTGGAAAAGCTGATATTCTGTCATATCTGGGATCTGGGGCCCAACAATTCTCCTAAATAAATAGGTATAGTTTCGATATCATATCAGTGTCATACTTACGTCACAAAAAGCGTTTTCTTCCAAATTATTTGATAATTGAACGAAGTTGTAACGAAATCGTAAATTGAAACAAGTGTCAAAATATGCGTCAACGACGAACTGTTAAATTCAAATTATACGATAATGACGCTAGAATACCGCTTCTGAGTCTATTCAAAATATAATGTCAATGTCATATAAAAATAGGAGAATTGGCCCCCCCAGTTAGACTAGTAAAGGGTCCCCGGGCTCCGTAGCGATGTCTTGGATGCAACTGGGATATCGCTAGGACGATGATGACGAGATTTTACTTAAGATAGATTTTTGTAAAACTTTCAACAAATTTCGAATCAAAATAGCTAACTAACCTTCTTCAAAGTCCTTGAAACATTCTCGAACAACGACTTATATTATTATTTCTAGTCCTTGATATGTAATGAGGCTTGATGAGTGTAACAGTTACCCGCGATAGTTTAATTAACTGTTTGTTCGTGACCTTGTTACTTGAATGGTTGATTACGTAAACCGACTTGTTGATTTGGCAGTAAAATACTTAGCTCTAACTAAATGTGAAGTTTTAAAACTCAGTGCAGGGTCAAGCAGGGCTTGCTTGGTATATGTCAAGGAACATTGAGTACAGAATCTTTTTAGGGTGCCAGTACAGTAAATAGGCCTAACATTTCGTACGCGTTGATGAACCGATTTTTATGAAAGGTAGAAACAGAAGTTGTGCTTCTCACGAAGTGAATGAACCCACAGCACGCAACGCGATGAGATGGCCGTTTAAACCACAATGCCATACCTGCAATCGGTTCTTCTAATCACTTTCCCAGAATCCAAAATCTTCTGCTGCTGGATAGGCCTCTCTGAATAAAATAATTAAGTATCAGCTTCAGTCAGCCGACAGACCGTCCATTGCTGGACAAAAGCCAAGTCAAAATAGTTTCTACCTACACTAATGAATACAGATTTACATAGAAGCGCAGTTGTTAAAGATTTCATGTGCCGATTCCAAGTGTGGATTGTCTCCAGTTCGTAGTTGGCGCCGTTGGCGGGGCTGGCGTCGTTCTCCGTCTCTCTTGCTCTCGTAGTTAAGACACACAGGTGGAACGTTTGTCTCTCTTGCTCTCATAGAGATAGCTGTCACAGCGCGGCTGCCACGCCGCCAAGCGGCAATTTGGGTTACAGAAAGTTTGTCTTCAGAGCGCCCAAAATAAATGTGGCTGTATGTAAATATCTGAGCCCTTTGCCTACGCTTAGGTCACTTTGTGACGCTTATGGATGTCTAATTGGCAAATTAATCTCTTGCTTAGATTCTACATTTTCTCTTACTTACCTTCGTAATGAAGTCTTACGAAGGAATGAAATGAAGGCTCACGGTCACTCTTTTTAAGGGCAAGGTTCTATACAGGTGACACAAACATTTCAATTCAGGCGTCCCCTAATCAGTTAACGGCCGATAAAGATACCTAAAAATATTTTATTTTGCAAATATGGGTTACATTTTTGGTGACACTTAAAGTAAATATATACAAGTTCAGCCATATCTTACCAGTTGGCATGCAAAAATAACATAAAGAAAAAAAAAAGAAATATAATTTACACAATTACACAAAAAACCAATTACACAATTTTAAAAGGAAACAATTTTAAATTAAATCAGTAAATAATTTACAGTACCATTTAAATTGAGTCTATAAAAAGTAATTAACATTTTATGTATCAGAATGAAAAAAGGATGAGATACAACAAAATAGGTTAGATACCAAGATGGATGTCAACTAAAACTTACTTCTGATAAAAAATCTGTAATATTGTAATATGCTTTATCTGCTAAGAATTTCCGATCCCGGTACATATCTCAAATCTCCGAATCCATGGATAGATTGGATATTGAAACCGGCCGTAAGTATACAATTTCATCATCAGCCCTTAATACTGTCCCACTGCTGGGCACGGGCCTCTTCTCACTATGAGAAGGATAAGGCCATAGTCCACCACGCTGGCCAAGTGCGGGTTGGCAGACTTCACATGTCTTTCGAGAACATTATGGAGAACTCTCAGACATGCAGGTTTCCTCACGACGTTTTCCTTCACCGTTTAGCAAGCGATAAATAACACTTTAATACGCATTTAACTCCCGAAAAGTCATTGGTGCGTGCCGTGGATTCGAACCCGAGACCCTCTGCGTTGCAGTCTGTTGGTCTCTCCACTCAGCTATCGCTGCTCTTACGTATACAAATTACAATCACTCAAATCTCTGTACAATTCCAGATACGTAGCCGGTGTACCGTGTAGTTATCGATTGGCAAATAATCTACCACCCACGTGGACGCCGCATCTGACATCACGTTTTGTGCTCGGTGCCGGAATGTGGGAGATTTGTGCCTACCATTCATTTGTAGGCTGTAGCTGACAGTTATTGACTGATTAACTGTGGAATATGTTTTTGAATTCGTCTATTGTGTGTAGAAACACAAATCTTAATATATAAAATAACTAGAGGACGCCAGCAGCTACGCCTGCATTTTTTTTTAAATTTACCCGTTTTGGCCGATCCCGTGGGAATTTCGGGAAATCCCTTCTTAGTGCACCCCTACAGTCCCCAAGGAACATACATGCCAAATTTCAGCTTCCTGCGCCCAATAGTTTCGGCTGTAGCGTGTCTGTCAGTCAGTCAGTAACGCAAGGATTTTATATATTAAGATTGCGTTACTGACTGACTGACAACTTTATAAAATTTTCAAATATAAACAAGTTTGTAAAGTTACCATCATCTGCATTGTTTGTAGTCTGTCTCACTTCTTGGGCACAAACCTCTTCTCATTATGGAAAGGCCATCCACTACGCTGAGCAAATGCGAAACAACAGTCTTCACATGGATTTCGAAAATATTATTGCGAACTCTCAAACTTACAGGTTTCCTCACGACGTTTCAAAGTCGAATTCAAAGAATACATATTTTGTCTGTAATGTGCATGTACCGTCAACCTCATCCCATTCCTTTATCGGGATGGATGATGCGGTCCAAAATATTAGCGAGAGACCAGTATATTTGAAGGTACTCATGCCCCGTAACAACTTCCATACAACTTCATGTCAGCCAGGAGAAACGAGTTTACGAGCTCCAAGAAGCAAAGAGGTGTTAATTTATGTCTATTAACAAGATGATGACGAATCTGTAGATTGATGCAGTCTCCTCTACGCCACAAATCCCTCAAAGGCATAAATCTACATGATTTTGATCAAGCTTCAGTCGATTTTCAAATCACATCTATGATCTTTCGAAGACTTCGACTTCATTATAATACGGAAAAAGTCTCTTCAAAACTCAATTAAAGACCGAGACAGGTATAAACTAGTGTGCAATATGAATATAAAAAATTGGGCAAGAGCGAGTCGGACTCGCGCACGAAGGGTTCCGTACCATCATCTATAAAAGAAAATCAGGTTCGTTGTATGTATACTTAAATACTTTTTAAATTTCTACCTGTTTATTAAGATCGAGTAACAAATTGCTTACAAATTACGTTTGTTGTATGGGAGCCCCCCTTTATTATTTACTTTTTATATTTAATTATTTAATTTGAAAGGTAATATACAACTACATATTCTGTGAAAATATTAAGCGTCTACCTGTTACAGTTAGTAATTTTGAGCAAAATATACGAAAAAAACACGTTTTTTGTATGGGACCCCGCTCTTAATATTTTCATTTTTTTTTATTTTTAGTTATAGCGTTATTTGTTGTTATAGCGGCAACCGTAATACATAATTTGTGAAAATTTCAGCTTTCTAGCTATCATGGTTTATGAGATACAGTCTGGTGACAGACAGACAGACAGCGGAGGCTTAGTAATAGGGTCCCGTTTTTTACCTTTTAGGTACGGAACCCTAAAAACTTGGAAGGTCGTTCCTGAAAGATACAACAGAGGTATTTAACTGTAAATTGAGCAATAAATTAGATAAC
This sequence comes from Euclidia mi, assembly GCA_944739405.2. Classification (NCBI taxonomy): domain Eukaryota; kingdom Metazoa; phylum Arthropoda; class Insecta; order Lepidoptera; family Erebidae; genus Euclidia; species Euclidia mi. Next base: position 107,168,984 of record OX123186.2, on the reverse strand, counting down.
ACCATAATATTTATAATCCATCGTTGGACAATATATTGGGAACGGCCATTAATTTTATCTGCCAAATGTATCTTATCCTAAAGTTCATAACCTCGGATATGTCTTTAAGCTAGTTTACTCGTGACAACTCCAATCCTTTTTACTAAATTGCTAATTGTTATGATTATTAGCTGGTCCTCTCAAGTGAATTCCAGCGCTTATATTTTTATATTCCACGACTGTTGCTATTCCTTTAATGTTGGTTTACCAATACTTATAACTTACCGAGCAAGGTATCTAAAGCAGAGTTAGGTGTTTTATAAGGCTGTCAAAAATAGTCACACGGATTGTCATTTTATTCTTATTAAATGTAGGTATATATTTCTCTTTCTTTTTCGAATAACATCATGGCGCCCTCTAAGATGAAATGGTGATGGAAAATTTGAAAATTGTATGGTCGTAAAACGCTAAGCTAGGTTATATTGTTCTCTCTGATTGCCGCTAGGTGGAGTTATTTCAGCTGTTACTCGAAAATCAGCATTATTTTATACTAACAGGCATCATATTTGCGTGTACATTGAATAAATCGATTTGTCGCCAGAATTGCGGCACGTGCTTCTCTATTTACGTTCGCCTATATCTTATCTGTTCTTTGTTTATGTATATGGATAGCCAAGGTCCTTGATAACCATTTTTTTTTTTCACGAAAAGAGTATCCATATTTCGCCGAGTCTTACAGGGGAAGCTTTAGTTAGCAGTGGCTGAAAAAACGTTTTACTAATCGAAGAGTGTGTTGAATCAGTAATCTAGGTCTGGTATTATATGTTAGAAGGAAAGGTTGCCTTGTAAAGGTGGGCGATCGGGAGCAACGGAAACAAAGTGTATCGTTTGTCTGTCCCTTAAATGAGTGTTTCAAAAAATACATTTCGTGCACTACACTACAGGCTGGTAGAAATCGATTTCAGCGATAAGGCCGCCCTTTGTAGATACTTATTTGTTTAATAAATTACTTGAAATGTATGTATTACTGTTCAATAAAGAATAAATAAATAAATTAGAACCAATATAAATAATACCAGAATTTAGAATTTCTTCTAGTCGTAAATTCAGAATTTAATCAAAATCTAAGTTTTGCCTGACAATTTTTAGATACAACCTTTACAAATATGTTTCCTTATTCTGCGTATAATAAAATTTACTAAGAACTAGGACTTATAAGAATTATATTTAGTCCCATGTTTTATTGTTAGGCAATAAAAGTTTAATTTACGGCACAGAGGTAAGCGTGTGCATCTGAGGGTTGGATACCATTGTCGTATACTTAGGATCGATTGATATACGATCAATAAAATAAGTAGTTTTCTTTTTAGGGATCAACGAAATCAATTTTATACGTCTCCTTAATATGACCTCACTTTTGTGCTTCCTTATGTAACAGCTGCTTAGTTAGTAGTGACAAGCATCGAGAAAGGCATGTTAAGATGGTTTGGGCACATGGAGAGGATGGATGACGAAAGACTGACAAAGAAGATATATCAGGCAGGTGTGAATGGGACAGGACGAAGGGGAAGACCTAGGCGGACGTTCTCTGATCAGATTGGAGACATCCTAAAAAAAGGACAGGTTAGAAGTACCCTAAACAGAAGAGCATGCATCAGAAACTTGATGGGAGTGAATGAAGCAAGAAAGGTATATCAGGATTGTTGCAAATGGCGTTCCGTAGTCTCTGCCTAACCTTCCGGGAAACAGGCGTGAGTCTATGTATGTATGTATGTATGTATGCTTAGTTAGTAAGCTGTATGTACCGCCTTATTGTTTGAATACAAACCAAGTGCGTGACTTAAATGTTATATGTCCTATGAAGTTGATACGTGAATGTTATACGACCCAGAGGTGTGATACACCATATCCGGATGGTTATACTGGCGTGATAACACTGCAAGTTTAACGAAAGCGCCCGGTAACAGCTCTGCGTGAAACAACGCCCACCCTGCTTTATACCCCCCATTCAAGTTCACTGCGACCGCGCCTCATCCCTAATAATTCCCTAGAATTTATTGCCAAAGTAATTCCAACTCTATTCACTCAACAAAAGTCTCCATACTCACTGCGCGCACAAAGTTCTGCTGGTGTTACAAAAATGAACGCCACACGTTTGTCCAATAAATACAGATCGTTCGAATTAAGACCTTAAGTGTGGGCGTCGCGGTTGAGTTTCCCGCGTCGGTCGCGCGCACTTACGCAGCCTCCCCTAGGGTTGGCACGGTCGATCCTTCCAGTCGCCTCGCCGGCGTGGCACCGACGAGTTCCCGGCGCGTACCGCTTTTATTTTTCACAATTTAAACAAAACAATTCCACATTTTCCTTCCCTGTGCAAGGAAACATGTTGGACTCTGTAACTAAAAAGTAAAATTATTTCGCGTTTTTAACTCTGGCAGTTAATTTCGTTGAAGCTGCCATTTTTTTAGTATATTTTTCGCGAGTATTTCTCGTGTGTTTGTGTGTGTGCGACTGTCGGAAGCGGTACTAGAGTGAAGGAAGTGACGTGATAAGTGCTAAAGAAAAATAAATTAAACCGTCGGAGTGTCGTGTGATTTGGTGTTCGCGATTTGTCTGCAATACTTACGAGCTTAGTTTAACAAGCTTAGTAATAGGCAAACAGTATTATTTTTTTGAGGAGGCATTTATAAAGAGGTATTGGTGAATTTCATGTATTGGATATCGTCCTGTGCCCGCTTGTAGTTTAGGTATGCATTATGTGATAATGCTTTTGTCTTTGTGGGACAAATGCGCTTGGGTGCTGCAAAGAGTACAATGTGCAGGATGACAGTTTGATGCACCACTACGATAGCGAACAATTGGCATAGAACACTGTTCCTACAATACACGGAATGGGGTTTGCTTGCAATTAAATTGACACGGTGGTTTGCACGACTGGTTTTAAAAAGAGGTTTTGTTTACACTATGTCGAAACTGTCCCGTCGATTTACAATACATAATATAATACTGATAGGTCAGTAAGACTTACTTCCACAAGACTACCAGCCTTCATATTTTCTGCATCAGCAATGCAGCTAACTGTCTGTTTTCTGCAGACGTCGATACGAGAATAATAGATAATAGTTATCGGCTAAGTGTGTTATCGGTTGGCATGTCTTTCTGTACGTTATGATCACCTCAGTTTCCGTAGCTATTAGAAATGTCATTTAAAGAGGTTTTAATTGACAAGACAATGATTGCTAACTACAGAACAATAATTGGAGATTCATAAATATTGAGTTCGTCTACCGTTATATTAAAAATTTTAGGTTAGCAGAAATATTCAACATTTTATAGTTGTGCACTTTTCTGTAATATAGAGGTACTTAAAGATTTTCTGCGGACTGTTCACAGGTATTGTTCTACTTCACGTTCACCAAAATTACAGTACACATAGGTTAAGTACCAGTGTTCTCACTTTATGGAATTTTAATTTAAGTACATTAATGACATCGAATATTTGATAAATTTCAATTGCGGAATGTAAACCATTACAAAACAAGTCAGAATTGATTGTTTTTAAAAATAGCCTGAATCATACACGTAATAATTAATTTAGCAGCGCATGTAAGATAATACAGATGAGCTGTGAAAGAAGAAATCGTACACCGATAATATCACTTTGTCTCCTTACATCGCTAGTGATAGTGATAATATTGATGTCCTAGCTCAGCCTATCATTAGCACCGCACATCTCCGTTATACACACAGTCTAGCGCCACCTAAATAATGACGCACCGTCATAGCAAAGATATGACGTCACTTTAGGTAAACAGATTGTCAATCCCCAACGGTGAATGGTACGGCTATGTCAATGTCTGCGTAGGCACAAGTTTGTCCTAGACATGCACTATGTTATAACTGTCGAATGTAGAGACACGCGATTGACTCGTTTGTAAGCACCGAATTTTTTTGGGAGACCTTGTGTTTTGTCTGGTTTTCACTTTGAGTTTCTGAAATATAAAACTGCATATTTACAGTTGTTAATATATAAAATCCTTGCGTTACTGACTGACTGACTGACAGACACGCTACAGCCGAAACTATTGGGCGCAGGAAGCTGAAATTTGGCATGTATGTTCCTTGGGGACCGTAGGGGTGCACTAAGAAGGGATTTCCCGAAATTCCCACGGGATCAGCCAAAACGGGTAAATTTAAAAAAAATGCAGGCGTAGCTGCTGGCGTCCTCTAGTTAATTAATAATCTTTAAGGTATTTGGCTTATATATATTGTATTTTCGGGTATTTTAAAAAACCTGCTACGGTGTTCAATATATTTTTAAGCTACATAATATATACGATTTGGCAGTGAACTACGTGCATAATAAGACATTGAGCCCTGCTTGAGCGTGGTCTAGGCGGTCCTGTACACGCGTTTATTTGGCCGGCACCCAACGTATTAATTAAGATGAATTGATATTTAGCTAGTCAACATTTTTTATCATTATTTTTCTTTCGGGAAAGTTTCTCTGTCTACCCACCTATACGTAGATATAAATTCTTGCCTAAAGATAATAATTGTATAAGGTAAACAGCCCACGAAAGTTACCTCTTACTTTGTCGTGGGGGTAATAATTAGTGTGGTCTTATTCGGCAAAGGAAGCTTCTAGAAATAACTGGTATCGTTTCAGTTTTCGCACCACGTACAATATGATTTGTCGAAGATCGAGTTATTAACTCTGGTGATCGGCGTTGCTCAAAAATCTACCCTAATCATACTTTAAGTGGACCTGTGCACCGAACAATTTATAAACAAGGCAGGTATTATTGAGGAAAATATCTACGTAATAAAACTATTAATAAATAATTAATAGGTATACAAATAATGACATGCGGGAAGATTTATAATTACCCGTTGTCAGGCAATCTATCTATTTTTAAATTAATATTATTTTTAGATCATCCTTTTACACCACGTATTCATAACTAGTAATTATTTGTAGAGACGAGAGGGATTCATGCATTAACTTATCAGACCAATACGAACACCTCATTAAATACCAAGCAGATATATAAGTTAGGCAAGTGTGAATGGGACAGGACGAAGGGAAAGACCTAGACGGACGTTCTCTAACCAACAGGCCGATTCAGAATGTCACGACAAGTAATCGTACGATATGTCAAATTATTGTCCTCGTCTTTTCGCCGCCTATCAGAGACATTTTGAACAAATAAGTTATTGAATTCGGTTTATTTATTAATTTACTTCATACTGAATGCATAACATTGATAGGAAATGCGAAGAGTTTTGACAAAAAATGCGGTAGCCCGTCTGACAATTAACGGAATCGAATGTCAAATGAGATATCGAAAGATTCTGAATCGCCACCCAGATTGGAGACATCCTTAAAACAGGAAAGGTTAGAAGTACCCTAAACAGAAGAGCATTGATGAGGAATTTGATGTGAGTGAATAAAGCAGAGAGATATATCAGGATCGTTGCAAATGGCGTTCCGTAGTCTCTGTCTACCCCTCCGGGAAACAGGCGTGAGTCTATGTATGTATGTATTAAATACCACAATCAGGGTGTACACAGAATTGTATTACACCCACATACCTAACACTTGTTTAGTTTATCTTACGTAATAAGTGCGAATAGGTGTACTTAAACGAGGCTTAATACATATTCAATTTATTTGAACATTAATTATATTCATCTAGGTGTGCCCAATATCCGGTAGTCAATCATTCTAATTTAACAAGAACAAGTACCTTAAAGGTGAACGTACACTTATCCGAGCCGAACGAGTCGAACGAAACGAATTATAGAATTCTGTAATGCAATGCACACTATCGATTCGGACGATTCGACGCGGGCAAGTGTGCGAGGTTTCATGAGATTTCATATACAGAATTCTAAAATTTGTTTCGTTCTTCTCGTTCGACGCGTTCGGCTCGGATATGTGTGCGTTCACCTTAAATATAAGCGAGTCGCGATGAATAATAATATAATATAGAATTACCTGTGCCGCACAATTTAGTCAAATTTATTTTCTGTAGCTTCAGTATAAATTTTTATGTCTGGACTAGCTGTTTTCCGCGGTTTCACCCGCGTCCTAAGGGAACTACTTCGCGTACCCGGTTAATTTATAGCCTAAGTTACTCCTTGGTACATCGGCTATCCGCCAGTGAAAGTCCCGTCAAAATCGGTACAGCCGTTACAGAGATTAGCGAGAACAAACAGACAGACAGACAAAAATGGTAAAAAATTACATTTCGGTATATGTACCGTGTATGGTTTACTATTGTTTAACAAAAAACGTATAACAAAAGATTATTTTACAAACAACGTTTGAAAAACTAATCATTTATCAAACTTTACTTACTTGACATAATACAGGTTTCGCAAATGTTTTACTTAGAAAATAATTAAAATGTTAAGTAATTTTAAAAATAATCATTTGACTAAATAATTCGTTTGCCAAATTGGTGATTGTACAAAAAGTTAGAAGATAAATTATTAGTTTTTAAAAATAACTAATTTCTAACCAATACTTACACGAAATTTTTAAAATATTTAAATAGAAACTAAAGTCTTTTAAAAAAAAATACACACTCCCTGAATTAAGCGAAATAATTAGAATTCGGTTCTGGCACTCGCCGGCCGCTGCCGCGGCACGCTCGCTTCGCTCGCTCGGCTCGTGCGTTGTGGTTGTACTTCTAACCTAACCTAACCAGCCATTGTTTCAGTTGACCCTACACAAAGATTGTTGTATTAACGTAGATTTTGGTCACTAAAATATTTACTAAGCAATGCATTTTGTCAAATGTTATTTATGTTTTACGTTGTTTTGCCAAATAACAAAGACCCGTTTAAATTAAATTGTATGATGTATACAAATCGCGAAAGTTTAAAATCGATTAATTTGTAAATTAATGTTTTAGCATAATAACTTATTTATAGTAAATATATCGTCTAATGAGTAGTTTATTATACAATAGTTTGTAAAATAATAAGTTTATCAAGTATAATTTTGTCAAATGTTATTTGTCAAATGAAAATTTTTCATTTGTTTTTTTGTCAAATGATCGGACACCACCGTGTATACCTACATCCATAATTATATGCATTTAGTAAAAAGCGGTTATTTTAATATTACAAACAGACCCTTCAATTTTATTTATGTGTATAGATACTGTATAGAAACAGTTTGTTAATAGCTCATATTCTGTCAAATCTGATTAAACTTGAAAGCGGTCCCCGGGCCCAAAATCAAAGGAAAGCATAAAAGGAACTGGACTAACGCTAGGTGCATGGTTATAACTTTAGGAAAATTTGAAACAAAGGGTTTGATGCAAATTATTAAAAGCCATACTGCAAGTCGGTGTGTAAGTATGTATAGCCATAGTAGGCCTTTATCTATATGTACACATAAATAAAATTGGAGTGCCTGTTTGTATTAAAATAACCGCTTTTTACTTAATGCATATGGATGTATACACGGTACATATACCGAAATGACATATTTTTCAATTTTTGTCTGTCTGTCTGTCTGTTTGTTCTAGCTAATCTCTGGAACGGCTGTACTGATTTTGACTTCTACTTTCTCTGGACTTTCACTGGCTGATAGCTGATGTACCAAGGAGTAACTTAGGCTCAGGACGCGGGTGAAACCGCGGGCAACAGCTAGTTTTCTTTATATTCTCGTGACTGAGACCTGTTCCAAAAATATTAGTTGGCGTATAAATCGGCAAGTTTGATGATATATCTAAATCGTCCTGCCATCGATTTCCTATTACGTCATAGTCGACTAGCCGTATGAAGGAAAACGAAATATGTGATCCCCTCCCCACCCATCTTCTTCTTATTTGCCTCTCCCTCCAGCTTGTTGAACGTCGCAGTCTTGTGTCAATAAATTGGTGTTTAGTTACACAATTTTTTTTTTATTTATAGACGTCGCAGTCTTGTGTCAATAAGTTGGTGTTTAGTTACACAATTTTTTTATTTATTTATAGACTCACGCCTGTTTCCCCGAAGGGGTAGGCAGAAGTGTAATATTACACCCACACTTCGCCATGATTTTTTGGTCCCACGTAATAGGGGGCGAGCCCGTTGCCGTACCGGGCACATTACCAGACTCCGTGCTGCTACTGAGAATTTCCTAACGGAAAAACCCAATAACACTGCCCGACCCGGGAATCGAACCCGAGACCTCCCAATCCGACGCGCACATTTATACCGCGAGACCAACGAGGCAGTCAGTACACAACCTTACACAAATATTAGTACCTGAACAAATCACAAAAATTTGAAGGTATACTTACTAGATCATTCTGCCATCGTTTTCCTATTACATTACAGTCGACTAGCCATGTATAAACGAGAAAGTCAATACGTACTATCATCATCATCATCAGCCCTTTATATTGTCCCACTGCTGGGCACAGGCCTCTTCTCACTTATGAGCAGGGTATACCTACTATACTTTTCGAAAACTATTCATATACTTTTCCTAAAGTTATTCTTGAAATCATAACCAATTTTGCCTACATTGTTTAATAAATGGTGATGGATCTCACTGTATCAAAAAAGATATGAATTACAAATTACAATTATGACAGATTACCAGAAATACAGGTTGTAAAAAGACCCTTAACGAAAACTGAAATCCCATGTTGTCCCAATCACTACGAACATTTTTTACTTCGGCACCATACCTGGGAAATTACTTTTTCAGGAGATATTGAGGCTCAAAGTTAGTATAGAATTTTTCTAATTAGGTACAACATTGATGCATTTACCCCGCCAATATCTTCTATAGATGCCCTATGACCCCGTGGATAAGTAGCTATTTCGAGCATTGAACGCGCGCGCTTTTAATTGCGGTTTAAAAAATGGGAAAACTTAAAAAAAATCGTTTCCCAGGTATTATTTTTGGTTAGTATGATTTGGAATGATGTCCATAACGAGTAGACTTCGGCTTGGTGGATGGGTCTTGTGACACCTTGTATGTGATCCCCCTTCATTTTATTTACCCCACCCCCCTCTCCTTGTAGCTTGTTGATCGTCGCAGTCTTGTGTCAATAAGTTGGTGTTTACAGTCGCAATGCGCAAGTCCGCCGCCGCTGGCTTGTGGCCAGAATGTCAGCTGATTTGGACTACACTGACTTAAGTGCCTACACCGTGCTGGCATTTTAATGGCTACGTGGATGGGTTTGCTGTTGTGGTTATTGATTGGTTTGTTTTGTAAATGCAACCTGAGTTGATTTTCATGAGCCTTGACAGTTACCAATATACAATACTTAATACTTGTCATGGGCAATTTGAAGTAACATATATGAGGCGTATCCTTCCATCGTACGAGATATAACACTGCTTTTCATTAATTGTTCTAAAGGCTGCAATGGAAATACACCCTTTGCAAACATTCAACAGTCCAAGTCGAAGTCCAATGGCGCAGACCTTTAAAACACTGTACATACTTGCAGATAACAATAACTACTATAGTATCTTAATCAGCCCGCTATTTTTTCCGCCCAAGCAATCACACTTGCAATGTTCATGGCCATTTTGTCTAAAATATTGGCATTTCCCACAGCACAACTTCAAAAAGAAAAAGACCGAAAAATTCGTCGCCATTCGTCTGAAACAACTCAATCCACGAAAAGCCCCACCCAGACTGCATTATGTCCTCTCCACAACTTCAAAACATAAATCCTCTTCCCCCCTCAATAAAACGTACTAATAGTAGGTTCAGACGATTTTTTACTACAGCGAGCGGTGGCCATGTTTTAATAGTCATTAGTTCAACGGCCCTGATGGGCGCGGCTCGGTAATTAAAAGTGCCTTTGATAGCCTCGTCCTTTAGAGATAACGAATTGTGAGGTTAGTTCGTAGTTTTGTGTGGTTTGAACTTGGGAATATTTGGCAAATTTTGATATCTTAATATATAAAATCCTTGCGTTACTTACTGACTGACAGACACGATACAGCCGAAACTACTGGGCGCAGGAAGTTGAAATTTGGCATGTATGTTCCTTGGGGACCGTAGGGGTGCACTAAGAAGGGATTTCCCGAAATTCCCACGGGATCGGCCAAAGCGGGTAAATTAAAAAAAATTGCATTCGTAGCTGCTGGCGTCCTCTAGTAATTACGTATAAGTATAATTCACATATAATATCATCATCTGACCTCAAACTATACTATAGTTACATACCTCCTTATATTCTACTAACAAAAAAACTGCTTACATCATTCCTGTCCATCCAAAGGTTGCCTGGAAGAAATCGCACTTAGCGATAAGGCCGCCGATTGTGCATTACTCGTAGTTTTTAACATACATATCTACATATGCTCCCGCCTTTTTCCCGTCCCGGGGTAGGCAGCGACAATAGAACGCCACTTGCTTCTATCCTTACAAACCTCACGCGCTTCCTCTACATTCGTTACTCTTTTTATACATGCTCGCCGGTTACGGGTGCTTCGGACCTTTCCGTTTTTCAAGACATCCCCAATTTGGTCGGCGAACGTCTTACGAGGTCTGCCGCAACCGGCTTGCCCACACATATGTAGTTTTTAAGCCTAATGTATTGTAAACATTTATTTTAGTGTGCAATAAAGTATAATCTATTCTATATTCTTTAATGTATATTTTAGCCTTATAAAATACACTTGTTTCATATCAGGCATAGATCCATGGTAGACACATTATCATGGACAGCACATACATTCATTCACTAATGCAAGTGTACACTGACTCCTATAGAGTCCAGAGCCATGACTCTACCAGCCATATTGCATTTTCTAGAATAATTGTGTTCAATCAAACTTAGGATAATTTCCGTCTCCTCTATTGACGTAAAACAAGCGCAAAAAAGTACCACAGAATCAACGAACACCTAGTTGATTAGTGCAAAAAAAGCAGGCAAATATTTGCATATTCGGTATCTAAAACAAACATGATTTTCTTAACAACGCCGTCAGTAAACATTAGATAGCGCTAAGTACTATATATAATCGCTGTTGAATAACATTTAAACATTCCACTGATGTCTGGTCATTCATCACCGTGACGAACCGTAAACAACCGTATGTTTACGAAAAACCTCTTTTGTTTTTACGGTTATCGTCGACCTATATTAAACTGTTTGCTTTCAAAACCGTAAAACGATTATTCCGATTCGCGAGTAGCAGACGCCGTTTGAGGAACCACATCATCATAAAAGTGTGAGGTTGCACTTATGAGCATATAAAGCTGTCCAGTAGATCTTCTGTTAAATTACAAAGCAGTCGTAACATTTGTCTTTATTCTTTTATACTTACTAGTGATGGCAAATTAACATACTTTCGATTCCTCTGATGAAGAGCCGAACTGCAGCCCATAATTTTGAGAAAAACTAGAAATGTTGATGCCACTATGCCGACTACATAGAAGACACACTTCCAAACGAAATATGGCAAATATACAGGGTGTCACAAGACCTATCACCTAGCCGAAGTCTACTCGTTGTGGACATCATGCCAAGTCATACTAACCAAAAATAATACCTGGGAAACGATTTTTTTTTTAAGTTTTCACTTTTTTTAAACCGCAATAAAATTAAAAGCGCGCGCGTGCAATTCTTGAAATACGTACTTATCCATGGGGTTATATGGCATCTAAGGGACATATTGGCAGGGTAAATGCATCGATTCCACACTAACTTTGAGCTTCAATATCTCCTGAACCAGTAATTTCCCAGGTATGGTGCCGAAGTAAAAAAATTTCGTAGTGATTGGTACAACATAGGATTTCAGTTATCGTTAAGGGTCTTTTTACACCCTATATATCTACATATTTTATTTTATTTTTCAGTTTTAGTAGCCAAATCCTTTGAAAGACAATATCGAGACCGGTCGTAAAAAAAACAGGATTTTATCGTTTCAACTAACCAAAAAAGTCCTTGGTGGTGCATTAAACTTTACTTTCCGTGGCAAAAAAATTGTTGTAGGTTCTCCAATCTATTGGATTAAACGAAATGATTTGGAGCGACGAAGACGTCGACGCCCTCTGTATTAAAAATGGCGTTGGTCCTGAAACATCCGCCTTTTATATTAGGTTGTTGGAATTCAATTCTGGCAAGGGGAGACACACATTGAATTTTGAGATATCTTATTTCGCGGCATGGACGCCTGAATTTCATTTTAGGTCTCAATTTGGTCTTGTTTGCTATGGCTTGTAATATGTTCGAAAATATATCGAAGTTTATAGTTTTTGTAAAGTTCAGGTGATGAATAATGAATCTATTTTCATTTGCATTACCTGCTAACTGCATTTTTGTTTATAAAACAGACTCAATATCTATCTGGGATTTTAAGATTGCTTACGATGTGTGTGTTTTATATGTTCTGTTATGTTTTTATACGCTGACAATGCTTTTACTGGCGTCATTTAAAAAAGAAATGAAATTCTCAAGAGAACAAAGTAAAATAGTAAGACATTTTTCCACTGCAATTTTAGTACTCAACTTTGGAAAGTTTTGAACTCAATCTAAATGTTCTAGCTTGTAAAGCTTTCCTACTTGGCAGTCAGACTGACTATCTTCCGATGTTTACCAATACTCTTCTGCAGTTATCAGACCGTGTCGTCGTCGCTTGTGCTGCCTACGATCTACTTATCGTACACCTGTCGGCCCGCCTACCGTGTCGCTTGTAACCACAGATGTACAATGGTACAACAAGATGGGTAAAAGTCGGGCAATGGAACGAATTATCGCGAATGTACGAGCTTTTGTTCGTGTGTGATGGACTGAGTGACAAGGTGTATGGAAAGTTTGGAAAATTTCCACTAACGGTATAGTTCTTTGGTTTTGGGATGAAAGTGATTTGTATCTTTCTTAAAATTGCGTAGTGCAAATCCATGTTGTACTTGTACGCACATCGTCCAACCATTTCAGATTATTATTATTTCAATTTGCTGACTTTGTAGTAATTGACTACTAATTGCCAGCTTTACCACCAAACATACTCAGTTTTCATTTCATTTTTACCTTATTACTTAACTACAGCGCAGCAACTCCTTCAGAAACTTAAAATGCTCCTCTCCGCAAGAAACATAGCCGAAGTCCGATTTTTGGAAGTTAGATTGTAGTAACTCAACCATAAGACCTCTTTTATGTCATAAAATACTGCTGTGCCATTTTTTCTCATTGCGCGTTTCAAGTAACTTTTTAACATTTATTGGCTACCTAGTATCCAAGTTCGATTTATTCATGTTACGTAATACTTAAATAACATGCAGTAGAGAAGCTACGTGTGCTGAATTATTTTGTTTTTCGTGTATATGCTGCCAAATTTTAAACCCGATACTTTCGGTTTTGGCAAAGTTCACACGTAAAGGGAATAATTTATTGCTGTCACGAAGTTTTCACGATCAATAAAAGCCGGTTTGTCGATAGAGAATTTTTGGACGAAATACGTACACCAAACTTTGTTTTTAACTTGACAGCTCATAGATCCTTCATATTTTATCAGTAGTAGGCTCGCCACCTATTACGTGGGATCAAAACACTGGCGAAAAGTGGGCGTTTAATATGCCTCTGCCTCATTACATAGACTCACGCCTGTTTCCCCGAAGGGGTAGGCCTTCGGGGAAACAGGCGTGAGTCTATGTAATGTAATTTAATTTTATCAGTATTTATCTACTAAAGATACGAGACATTAGCTCAATACAAAATATGTCAAATATGTTATTTTTCCGGCTATTAAGAGCGTTTATTCCGTTGGATGCGATTTTGCGGGTTTTTATTGTTCTATTACATTACGGATATATAACAAATAATGTAAACTATATAGAAAATATGAAAGTTCAGTTCTTTATCAAGAGAGTGCTAATGGAAAATATATGGGTTACTATAGTAAATATTTTAAAACGGATGAATTTAAAAACCTCATTTTCGCCATTTCTGTAGTTTAGGCCAACATTACTGGTCCCTAGTGCTATGAATACTTATTTTTCTATAATTCTGTAAATGTAAACTGTACAATTAGAAGTTATACAAACGAGTGCTTAAAAAAGAAATTGTAATTTCATTCATAATTTTCAAGAAAATCGGAGATCAACACAGTGCATTTTGCTTAATTTTAGGCCGCAAATTTCCATTTATATCTAAAAAAGTACTGTGATTATTAAAAAGATATATACATATTTAGAAACATTAAGATTCATTTTAAGTCCTATAAAAACATTGGAATCTAAACGTTTCGTTTGTAATTAATATGATTTTTTAAAAAAAGACCTATAAAGCTCGAAGCGCGAAGCTATGTCCGCCATTCAGCGCTGAGCGCTCTCAGAGGACGGACCTGTCGCTCGCGTCCGCGTCCGCCATTTTACGTAAATATTGCATTCCAAAACGTTTATAGTGCGGCTAAAGCCTCTTGATCCGTATTTTTTTTCTCAACGTATTTTTTTATAAATGTGTAAAGTTGATGTAACTTTATTTATGTATTACGTATTAAACTAACGTGTTGGTCTTTACCAACACGTTAGTTACATCTGGAGTCTTCTTTAGATACATCTGGAGTCTAGTGGTTACTGGTTAGCATAGTAGCGCGCTCAAACAGGGGCTGGGCGAGACTGACGGAAACGGACCGCTTTATAATTTACCTAATATGGCGCCTTGAAACATATAATAAAACAGTAAAAAAAGTATTTCGGTACATTGAATATATTTACAAAAAATAAATTCAGGGAGACTAAGAAATAGTAATGGAGCAAGGATCTAAAAAAATCTGTCTGTATGTATATCTATATAGTTTGTCGGTTTGTGCACGCTAATCTCCGAAGTTACTAGACGTATTTAAAATAAACTTTTTTTGTTATATTAGGTCTAGGCAACATATAGGCTATAACTATCACATGTACAGACTTGACTTCTTAGCAAAAGTTGTTCAGTCTGATTAGCATTTTCTGTTGTCTTATAAAAATCGAAAATCTAAAACATCTGATTAGGAACTATAAGATCCCATCTCCACTATACCATATACATCCTTGACGTTGTTAGTAGTTGTCCAGTATGATTAAAAAAATCAATATTGGTATCGTCTGCGATGTTAAAAAGGATGGAGAATCCAAATACAACATCTGTTTCGTGATTCAAGATGGTGGATGGGAAATCAAAGATGGCAGATGGCAACAATTTAAAAAATCAATATGGGTATCGTCTCTGATGATTTATGGGATGGAGAATCCAAATACAACATCTATTTCGTGATCAAAGATGGCGGATAGGAAATCAAAGATGACGGACGGGATATTTTTTAAAGTCGATATAGGTATCGTCTCATTCGTCTCCGATTTTTTAGGAATGAGGAATTCAAAAACACCATCTATTTCGTGATCAAAGATGGCGAAAGGGAAATTAAAAAAAAAACAATATGGGTATCCTCTCCGATGTTTAAAGGGATGGAGAATCCAAATACAACATCTATTTCGTGATCAAAGAAGGCGGATAGAAAATCAAAGATGGCGGACGGGATTTTTTTTAAAGTCGATATATGGGTATCGTCTCCGATATTTTAAGGAATGGGGAATTCAAAAACACCATCTAATTCGTGATCAAAGATGGTGGATGGGATTATTTTTTTAAATCAATATGGGTATCGTCTCCGATGTTTAAAGGAATGGGGAATCCAAATACAACATCTATTTCGTGATTCAAGATGGTGGATGGGAAATCAAAGATGGCTGATGGGAAAAAATTAAAAAATCAATATGGGTATCGTCTCTGATGATTTAAGGGATGGTGAATCCAAATACAACATCTATTTCGTGATCTAAGATGGCGGATAGGAAATCAAAGATGGCGGACGGGATCTTTTTTTAAAGTCGGTATGGGTATCGTCTCCGATATTTTAAGGAATGGAGAATTCAATATTATATAAAAATCTATGTTTGTTTGTTCATCATTTATAGACTCTGAAATGATACGAGATTAAGCGCTATGCCAGTAACTTTGGAAAAGGGGCTTGGAAAAAAGGGAATTAAATAAAGACTCTTAAAAAGGCGATACGGAGTTCGCTGGGTCAGCTAGTATAAGGATAAAACACAAAAAACGTTCTACATAATTATTATCTTAATATATATATTTCTTGTGTGCGTGTGTATGTCACTGAACTCCTTCTAAACGGCAGGACCGATCTTGATGAAATTTTTTGTGTGTGTTCAAGGGGACTTGAGAATGGTTTAGATTCCCAATTCAGTCCACTGGAAAATGATTTTTTACTTAATTTTTAATTTGTAAGTAGTTGTGGATTTTGTAATGTTTCACATTGGAACCGACGGACTGCGCTGCTATCGCAGTGTCAAATCTTATATTAAAAAGTTCGTCAAGGAGTAGATCGAAACCTTACCTGAATAATAAAACATTAAAAAATTAAGATTTCAAGTCGACAACATATAGCCGCAAAATTCAGATTGTCGAGTATTTTGTTAAATTCTAATGGTTCTGACAGACAAATCGCAGTCGCCATATTGGCCATTCTAGCAAAACGTCACAGCTTCACAGATACCGGATAACATTTTGAGTACTACCAAGTCTTAGTACTAAATAGTTTGTATGTGTAAATACTTTTTGCAGTAATATTTCTTAAACAGTTAAAACGACTATAATTATAGAAGTATCCGAAAGAAGGAAGGGATTGAGTGAATCATTATTTAAAAGAAAATTAAGTTCCTTTTTAGTTAATAAAGCTTATTGTGTTTCAGATTTTTTTGCAGAAAAAGAGAATGCATTTGTTTGAATATTTAGAAATGTAAACACGATTGTGTGTCGAATATGTCTTTGTGTGATTTTAATTTGTGTTTTTGGTATTGTACCTTTCGCATGCCTAATGGTAAAATATGGCTTAACCTGAATAATTGTATTTAAGATCATGTACCTACTGTACCCATGTTTGCGAAATAAACTAAGTATCTTATCTTATCCGCCCAATAAAGGATATTTGTGTTACGCCGAACATAGATGATATACTATAACTAGAGATCCCCGAATTTACGCGAGCGAAGCCGCGGGCAAAAGCTAGTGTCTGTATATATTTGATACCATCCGACCGAAGTATTTCGTTAAAAAGGCTATAACGTGCAGTTGGTTTTAGAACTACATATAAAACCATTTTTCTTTTTCTTTTATAGCATAGTAGCACGCACAGATATCAGCTAGAATTGTATAATAATAATCATAATTTGACATCACAGTCATTGTATGGATGGGTGACCGTTGAATTTACAGAGCCCATGTATGAGGTTCTTAAGGGGGGCAAAATTATGGTAATTTTTGAGCTAGGACGCACCGTTAGCATAATACCAATTTAATAGGTATTTAGCTAATAGGTACTATGCAATGGAATTAAAATCACACTTGAATCGAATATTATCTTACAACGCACATTTTTTTACGTCTGCCATTTTGTTTACGTACAGTTACTTTAGTATGTGATTTAGCCACACATGAGATATTGTGTACGTTAAATGTTTATACATTGTAAAATAATATAGTTTATTAATTTTATATTTTTTTCTTACTCTTAATTAAGTATTTCCTTTTACCTGACTCTTTTGGTTTTGTATTTAGTGTTATTCGTGGGTTTTCATGCATTAATAACGCAATCGATGTATATTTGAAATGTGACAATTATGTACATGACAATTATAAATTATTTCTATCATATAATATAACTGCGCCAAATTATTATAAATAGTCTTTGTTATCCTGAGAAACGTCATCCTACTAAACAAATAATATCTATCTTTATTTGATACCTTTAAATGCATGTGCATTGAAAATAATTAATTTGAATACTATCTTAACATAATCGAAGTATTACATAGACGAATACTATTCATGTACTTATTGCAAGAAGGATCAAGATTATTATTCCACGCGGTACCGTCACAGTGCGCCGGGTCTCGCATCCGCGGTGCGCGGGCGACCGCGGTACTATAAAAACCTAAACTCGAGCAGCCGCTCGAGGCGTATACGCTCTTAATCTTCTGCCTCCGTGGTGCAGAGGATAGCGTATGCGAGTGTTGATCGGAGGTTTCCCGGGTCGGACAAAAGTGTTACTGGGTTTTCCGAATACTCAGTAGCAGCCCGGAGTTTAGTGATGTGCCCGGTAACGGCAATAGGCTCGCCCCCTATTACGTGGGCCCTAAAAATTCATGGTGAAATGTGGGTGTAATATTTACACCTCTGCCTACCCCTTCGGGGATACAGGAGTGAGATTATAAAAAAAACTTCTATGTCCGTGGACGACAAGTAGAACCACCAAGGTCATTGGCCACAAAAGTTATCAATATCATGAAACATCCATGGAATGTACATGTAGGCTGTGTAGTAATTCAAGCTTCCTAAATATTCAGTGCGTCTAGTAAAAACATACCTAAACGTGTAAGTAATCCGTATGTTGAAAGCCAAGGTAATAGCCATAGTACATTACCATAGACACGATCACGCATTCTCCACAGAGGTTTAACGCAAGTAGTTCGTGACACAGTACTCATATATCTATATTATGTAAATGACACAATACCGAACGCATTTCAAGCTAATTTATAGTAATTAATACGTCTAATTACACAATATTGTCTATCCAAGTACAGAGGCACGTACTTGGAAGAGAAAACCGCTGTAATGAATTGTTCATAGGGTTTTGATTGGATCGCTTAGGAGGAACTCATACGTACCACAACGACAACTCTTGGATGGGCGCTTATATTATGTATGAAAAGAATTTGAATTCACACGGACCATATTTTGTCGTCATTATCGACCGCGTGTGTGATACCGACTACATTGAATTCACGTCAAACCGCCGCGTAATCACGTTGGCGTTTAGGCGTCACCGCGAGCTAGTAGTCGGCCACATCTATACATATAAATAAAATTGGAGTGTCTGTTTGCAATATTAAAATAACCGCTTTTTACTAAATGCGTATGGATGTATACACGGTAACATATACCGAAATTACTTTTTCAACATTTTTGTCTGTCTGTTCGTTCTCGCTAATCGGATAGCTGATGTACCAAGGAGTAACTTGGGCTATAAATTAACCGGGTACGCCAAGTAGTTCCCTCAGGACGCGGGTGAAACCGCGGGAAACAGCTAGTCACAAATACAGCGCTGCGTCGTCGCACGACACTGCGCGCACAAGCTTAGACCTGTACCCTTGTCATCATGTTGAAGTCTATAACCACTAGCGACATCAAAGCACATCCTCATTTTGTAGGTACCACAACGCAATCGCAAAAAGCCACAGCGACATTGATCACATGCAACCACAGGTTGGACCACCTTTAGGCGCTCCACCCACTGCACCGCGCCCCGTCGCGTAGCGCGGGATGGCAGATTTTACCATTGTATGCAAGTATCTCAATTTATATTTTAAATAGAAATTACGCCTAGCACAACACACTGCCGCCGAAATGCGCGGGAAGGCGCCCCGCGCGCAGTTTCTGCCAATCTGCGCAGAATAGTTAACAACAATTTAAAATTAAGTCTGAATTTCTGCAAATTACACCTCTAAGTAAGGCAGATCTGCGCTGCCGTCGCCGCGCGCGTTATCCGTCGCTTCGCGCACAGCCGCGGGACGCATCTTCAGCGGGTGAACCGCCTTAGTCGCGTCTCGCGTCGGTGCGCTATGGTTGTGTTACGTGTGAAACAAGCCTTGCTATAATGTTGAATGGAGCGTGAATACCGATGGCTGATGCTAAAGCCTTCGCCTTAGGCTTTTAATGGTTCAATACATTACACGGATGTGTTGTGGGTTAAATGGCCGTCTCACCAATGCCTCGAGGATTAATTAAAAACTCTACGAGGTTCATATTGGTATGGTGCAATAAGATTTGTAAATAGACTCAATTTTCGTTCGTTCAGGACGCCATTTTAGTCGTCAAGGGAGGCTCTATTCCTCCTTCTTCCTCATGCCATTTCTCCTATTCTCTTTCCCAACCCCAAAGGGCGGCAACGCACTTGTGACTCCTGTGGTGTTGCTGTTGTCCATGGGCGGCTGTAATCGCTTACTATCAGGCGATCCGTCTGCTCTTTTGCCGCTTATTACACAAAAAAGTGCGTAATGTAATTGTGATGACACCGAGATTAAATAATGAAACACCACCAAAGGTCCATAAAGTAGACGTAATTATCTCATAAAGAAAGGACTAGACGGTCAGATATTATGTTCCTAAAGAGCAAGTAGAAATATCGGAGAGTATACAAAAACAATCTTAATATATAAAATTTTTGCGTTACTTATTGACTGACAGACACGCTACAGCCGAAACTATTGGGCGCAGGAAGCTGAAATGTGGCATGTATGTTCCTTGGGGACCGTAGGGGTGTACTAAGAAGGGATTGCCCGAAATTTCCACGGCATCGGCCAAAAAAAAAATTTGCATGCGTAGCTGCTGGCGTCCTCTAGTAATCTATATTAGCTGTTTTGTTATCTTCTTTGTTCTTGAAACATAGTTTTAAACCAAACAGGTTACCCTTTTAATGATGGCTGATATAGTCAAATTTATAAGGGCAATCTTTTCACGATTCCAGGATAAATAGATAAATACCTACCGAATATCCGTGTAACACACGCTTTTCTGTAGTAAAATAATGGCCGCACGCTCGCACTCACAGGGAAAGTTTCATGGTGTCTGGCTAGACGAATGGCCCTACGGATTAGTCTGGCTGCGTACAAAGGGTCTTAAAATAGTACCTTAAGTAATATATATCAAATTTAGCTTTGCTAAAATGACGTAGTTTACATAATTTTTAAGTAACTTTCAAGGCGTCTGGCAGAAGTAATGGCCCACGGAAAGTGTCTGGCAATAATGAATTTCAATTTTAGACAGTATTTTTAAACACATATTTGAATAACAGCTTTGATACTTTAACGTAAGTAAGTATGTTTTTTTGTTACCTTTACTTCGCGCTACCTGTGAAATGGCCCAGCATTCAAGTTAGTGGGTCGGCATACCTCTTAACAAGATTGTATACTAATAATCCTCAAAATTTCAGCTTTGCTAAATGACGTAGGTCTGGCGGCTCTGGGATCTTGGACTATATAGCATAGTGATCCTAAAAGGTGTCCGTATTACCATTTGATGTAGGGACTGCGCGGAGCCGGGAAAACACATTATTCAGCTAAAGTTAATTAAATTGCATACCCTATGCATAATGAGTCCATTAAGTTTCCATCAAGATTAATGATTGGACGGCGATGGCAGGGTGTTTTACTCGGCAGCGCATGCGGTCATAGCTCTCCAGTACATGAAGAAACTGAGATGGTAGTGCATTAATCTCCGCGTACTTATACCGAATATCCATCAACCAGCTCTGAGTTAGTCATAAAACATGATATTGAGGCTAACAGCTTACGTATCCTACGTCTCATTTCTATTTCGACGCAACACTGTCCAGATGCAGTGGTAAACGAACTTTAAGTAAACTTAATTATATCGTTGGAACAATATCCCACCATATCTCGCGTGCGAGCGTGCTGCAGCACGCACGGTGCGTGTGCGCATCGAGGCGCGAGCGACCGGCCAGTCAGTCACCGCGACACGCGCCAGCCGCGCACACCTCCCGCCATTACTTTCTACATTCGAAATTCCAACATCGCGAATTCGAAACTGAAACATTTCAAATTCAAACTACTTTTCTTTTTTTTTGTGTTGTATTTTTTTTCGTGAATGGACAGTGTATGAACCAAAAGTGCTTGTGTATTTTTTTGTTTTGCGAAATTATTTTTTTAAATAATTAGCGTGCAACGTTATCGGAATGCGTAGAAATCGTTTTGCTTGAACGATCGAAGACCTATCATGGAGGTAACCATCGGGTACTGCTACCCTCATCGATTTTAAGCATCGCTGGCTCTTTCATGGCTGGTGCGACGGCAGTTAGTACGATTATTTTCTGATTGGCACTTGGTTTAATGTTAACTAACAGTTGAACACATTATAATATAATTGATTTGTTTTGGAGCACTCACTGGGCGTAGCGAACACTGAATCCCAGAACGGCTAAAGTAATTCACGGGGTTTTTCTAACAAGAAAACGCACTTTGTTGAATGGAGATATATTATACACTGGTTTAACTGCCGGATGTTTACTGTGGGGTGCATCTGGGAGTACCAACTGCGTGCACATCCCGTCAACCTTAACCTACTAACAATAAGGGTTAGAATACATTGATAATTTAGTCTGTTATCCTTGCACCGTTTTCTTCTAAATCCGTAGTTCGGAATATGGATATTCGGTAGTTAGGATCTAAATTTTGCGTTGTTCCGCAGTGTTAATAAGTTGGTGTGTGTGGTATTATAATAGGATGTTTTGAATGATGGTGATGACGAATTTATCGCTGAACAATGTTGTATGTAAATTAAATGGTATTCCAACATGTAATGGCTTTATGACTGCATCTCTTGAGTGGTAGACAAAGGATTAGAAACCATTGTTATCGCCTGGGGTTTCAGACGCCGGACACCCACTTAGCTCTGTATCAAGTAGTCCTTAGCGCCATCAAGTCTTACCAACTTTCCAGAAACCAAAAAAATAACAGTCCTGTCTATGATCGGGTTTAGCCCTGTGTAAAAGTGAGAGCGAATATATTTTTCCGTTCGATTTTCGAAGACGCTCTCGAAAGCAAAAAAAAACACTTCACATAATGTATCTAAAAATAAAAAAATATGTAAGCTAAGGCGTTTTGATAGATCCACTATGATTACGCCTTCGATTAGTAAATCGGGATGTTATGCTTTTCTATTGTATGTTGTTAATCCGATATCAAAATACTGGCGTAAGCCGGCTGATATTTATGTACCTAGATCCGGTACGAAAGTAAATATTATTGTAAAGAATTAATTAGTAGCCGATGTTTTGTATTACTCCAAAGAGTTTTTATGCAACTGCCAGAGGCGTAGGTTTACGGTTTGTGTCTGAACATGAGAGTTTAAAATTAGGATGTTGTGTCAATATTTGAATATAATATGATTATCACAGGTGATCTGTTATTTCACTCAGCAAACATGCCAGTTAGTATTTTTATTACATACATACATACATAGACTCACGCCTGTTTCCCCGAAGGGGTAGGCAGAGGCATATTAAACGCCTACTTTTCGCCAGTGTTTTGATACCACGTAATAGGTGGCGAGCCTAATGCCGCTTATTGGGACATTTTGTTTGCCAGAGCCTCGTCCGTTGATCGGCAGGTGCACCACCTGCAGGTGAGGTTGGCTTGGGACCCTAAGTTCTTGGTGGGAACCCTATGCACCAGTATTTTAACTATTTTGATAAATTATAGCCAGGTATTCTTGCTTTATCAGGTCTTATGTTGTAACGGTTATTCTAAACACTGTATGTACAAGTAATCATCTAGACTCCTAGATTTCTGAAAAAGCTTTGCAGTTATTTTGCCAATCGGACCGATGCACTATCTATACCTACACAATCCAACTGAACCACAACAACCTATATACACCCAAACATAATCATAGATAATCAAATATTAGTCAACAACAAACCCACTCAGGTCACCTGTCTAAGAACTCGACCTTCGATGTCACAGCCCACACCAGCTTCCAACATGGAGCACATTAAAGATGCACCACGCATCGCTTATGTAAGCGTAATACAAATTAATTAATAGTTTGGACTGTGACTCAGGCTCTAAAGTACGTAATGATGAGGATGAGATGTGGTGTGAAGGACAGTCGATTTGTATCTGTACTAATTAATTGCAGACGTGTTAAAAAATTTACAGTTTGTAAGTCAAAATCGCTGGATTGATGAATTTTAGTATTGAAAGTAGATGAGACCATGGAGATGAATATTGATCAACTTTTGTTGTGAAATAACTTAAATGTCTAATTTAAAATTGTCTTTCGGGATATATACCACGTACCCCGAAAGACGTTTTAAAATAAGTGAGAATACCATGAAACTTAAAATTTCTATATGTACCTAATTATATAACTTAAATGATTTGAGACAGGGGGCAAAGTTTTTTAAGGGGAATTCCTATTTTAAGTTATGGATTCTTTACTCTTCCAGTTATATGCGGCTATTACCTAAATACAGATATTTCATCGTCTTTATTAATTACTAGAGGACGCCAGCAGCTACGCCTACAATTTTTTTAAATTCACCCGTTTTGGCCGATCCCGTGGGAATTTCGGGAAATCCCTTCTTAGTGCACCCCTACGACCCCCAAGGAACATGCATGGCAAATTTCAGCTTCCTGCGCCCAATAGTTTCGGCTGTAGCGTGTCTGTCAGTCAGTCAGTAACGCAAGGATTTTATATATTAAGATTACATATCTTATTATTCCCCTGAGATGATGTCCAACACCACAGTTTATAAACACACGATATTATCATTAACTGTCCGGTCTCCCGCCAAGTTATAACAACAAAGAAACACGAAGACTGTTATAATAACATGTCACAATGTTTTCATTCCCTCTTCGCCATCGTCAAAATATTTACAAGCTTCATCATCAGGCTGACATAGTCCACTGTTGGATATAGGCCTCTCCAATGGCACGCCACTGAGCCCGATTTTCGGCTTTTCGTGTCCAGCAGCTGCCATCCATTTTGCGTATATTCCTCGCTCCACCTAGCCCGAGGGCGTCCTACTCTACGTTTGCCAAGGCGCGGTCTCTACTCTAGAACACGACAAGCTTACTGTCCATTAAAATGTAAGTAGCACACGGCTATTATAGTGTCTGAAGATTTATAGTCCACTTGCCCGGTGAACTGAATTTCGGTGTCAAAGGTTTTCGTTAGATGATTCTGAAATGATTTTGGTGCGTCAGTGGTTCGGCAATAGTAGAAGTAATAATAGTATTGAAATAAATGGCCTATTTCAAAAATAATTGATGGGGTACCAATACAGAATGTAAATAAGGTTTATAGTCTTGTGAATGGGCTAAAATAAATCCTTATTGTAAAGAATATAAATATACTGCATTGATATTAAATGCTCTATTCCCGCGTAAAGGAAGATGCATACCTATATTGTAGCTGCCACTAAAAATATAAAAATAAAAGTTATCTTAAACCAAAAGATCTTTTACAAGCAGTAAATTCGTAAAGTATTGCTATTTTATAAATGGCCCATGACTGATAATAATTTAGCCAAATTATTATCAGTCTTCCACAGTATCCTGAAGTTAATATTCTATCAAATCAAGGCCAGAAAGCGACCCCAGGCTTCAAGGCAAAAATGTCATACGTCTTTTTCTCGTCGGGGTAGACAGAGACGACAGAACGCCACTTGCTTCTTTACAAGCCTCACGTGCTCCTCATTATTAATTGCTCTTTTTTTACATGCTCGTCGGATTCAGGTGCTTTAGACCTTTTTCAAAACGCTAATACTCTGTAAAGTCGCAATAGCATCTATCCTATATGCCTTTACCATGCAGAGAGCCACTACAGACTTCAGAACTGTTCCATCAAGCAAGCCATCTGTATGCTTTTTCACCCTTTTTATTCTACGTTTCCATGTAATCAGATTATGATTCAACATTCTACCACCTATTAGAGCATACAACCTATTTGCGTCGCGATCACACAGTTTCTCAACTGATGATTCTCTGTATTGGCTCGTGTGCATTTGTAATGCGTTTCGATGCGTTGATAAACTTGCGAGAGTCCACGCAAAAAATGGTTTACTGCTTGTAAAATGTCGCGGTTGGCTGAATGCATTAATTATGCAGTGTTTATGCTTGTTTGGAGATTATTGAAAGATGCCACGCTTGTTCCCAAGGCGGTGCCCACCAAAAGGCGGTGATCGATTGCGAAAGCAGCGGTAGATACTGGTGTATTTTACCACCTAGGGAAGCATACAAGAAGTTAATAATGCCTATCACGGATTTAACTTCATGTCAAGTTTTTTTTTTCAGTAGGTATGTGTGGCACTGATGTCTGTGACAACAGTTAAAAACGTCAATCGCTGTAGAATTCATAACTCGTCGCCAAATAACTCATTTCTGTTGCAATTACTCTTCATAAACAAAAAAGAAAGTATTAACAATCTACGTGTATTTGGTATTCTTCCAACAATAGTTTATTCAAACATTTTCTAACACTCGTTCAACGGGAAACTAAATAGTTATGTCAATCATCCTATTAACCGATATTATATAAAAATGCGATAATTATCAATTGTGTATCATTAAAATAGCTGGTCTTATTTGTATATACGGCGCGGCGCGGTGGCACGCGAGTGACATAATCTTGTGGTTGGACGTGCGATGCATCGTTATTATTGATGAATAAGTCAATTACCTATACCTACTACATATGTAGCAATATGATTGTGTTCTTATATGGGCTTATAAGTCGGTTTACTGAGAAAGTTGAAGACGTCGGTAGATTTCTGTGTAGAGTCGTCATCACCATCAGCCTCATTTGTAATCCATCCCTCTGCTTAGCACAGAGTTCTTATTATGGGATAGTTCACCAAGCTGGCCAATTTTATTGCGGGTTAGCCGACTTCACATGTATTTTATGAACATTATGGAAAACTCAGACTTACCTTTAGGTTTGTCACGATGATTAACCTTACAGTTTAGCTAGCGATAATTAACAATTTAATAAACATTTTACTTCGAAAAGTCATTGGTGCGCGCTTTGTTTGACACTAGACTCTCGCTGTGTATAGAATGGGTATTTATTTAATTTAGTGCAGACAAAGAAGTACCTACGATAAAAAATAAACAAACCCAGTGATTCACAATAATACGTTGCAAGAAAATCTAAAAACTGTTCAGTGGGTGCGCCAAATATTGTTGACTTACGCAAATCTAATACGGATCACACAGCTATTGGAGATTGCAAATTTAAAACGTGCAAGTGAAAAAGACTGAGATTATTAAGCGATCATTATAGGAACATTTAGAAATTAACTTTTATCGTATTTATTGAAATAATATACTTATTCTTTTTTTTGGCATGTTTATACTTCAATCTCTTTGATTAAATCTGAATTTGAAGAAGTATTTTTACTATTATAATGTGGATATACCTAAGTATTTCTATCGTCTCGTTGGCTAACTTTATGCACAAAAAGCTGCTTGTAAAATTTTCTAAAGTTTCTGCCATAAGGTAGGTCTTACTTATCATAATTTTAAACACTACAGAGTGCAAATTGCACCTACTTACAAAGAAAAGCCAGACTCGGTACAACAATTTCAAGTATTTGTGGGTTACCTAGATTTTAGGGCAATGACCTGCGAGGTCGGAGCCGGCTTTAAGATTAATGAGATGCAGTTTTTTCTAACGCAGTAAACATTAGTATGTCCATTACATCGTAATCTAGAAAGTTACGTCCACATCACTTCAACCAAGATACATTGACCTATTATACCGCTCTTAAGGCATAAGAAATAAGTATCAAAATCGTACAGCACCTATTTATCTTCAGCTTGAACAAGTCAAGGTTGACAGTTGCAGTAGGACTTTGATACTTATTGCCTACGCTATTAGAAAGACACAAAGGTCAAAGTGTTTAGCTTGGTGAGTAGCCGAGTGTACCAATAGAATTGTCTTCCCAGCTACGAAGTTATGTCTCGTAATTTTAATATGAATGTATCGTTGTGTATGTATTTCTAAAATTAACATTAGTAAAATCAAAACAGTATAAAGTCCAAACCCCCCAAGATCTTGACCTACGCTCCGAAAATACACAAATTACCTAACTTGTTACAACTCGTCGGTGCCGCGCGGTGTAACGACCGCGAGTAATATTATTTATAATTAGTACTTGATGACTCATAGTAGCGCGGTAAAGGGGTCACGGAGTACCGTGGCTGGGAGAGTACGCATGTGTGCCACAATTGTAGAGAAGAAAAAAAAATAGAAGCAACGTTATCGCTCAGCAATAAAGCCCTTTAATATCTATAGAAAAAGAAAAGTTTTTGGTATGCAGTTGTAATGTGATGACCATATGATAGCGCATGCATTGTTCCCAAGGGTATTAAGAGCTTCTAGCCAAGTATATTTTGATATTTCAAAGCTAAACTGCATCCAATACAAAACGCTAGCCCTTTCTCATCCATCGTGTAGTAGCAGGTCCAAGATTTTGTTTTGGAGACCTTATTTTGATTGCGTGGAGAGGAGAGGTTGAACATGGTGAAAGAAGGTTTTACGGAAGCAATAAAAATTGTTAATCTTTGGAAGATTTGATCTTATAAACATCGTGGATGTAATACCGCTACTGTAGTATTTTATTTTTTATGGTAATAGGCGGCAAACGAGCAGACGGATTGCCTGATGGTAAGCAATTACCGCCGCCCATGGACACAAGCAACACCACAGGAGTCACAAGTGCGTTGCCGCTTTTGGGGTTGGGAAAAGGGATAGGATGAGGAGTGGGATCAGGGAGAAGGGATAGGGCCTCCGGCACTCTCACTCACCGAACGGAACGCAATAGTTTAGGTACTGTTACTTTACGTCGATTTTCTGTGAGAGGGTAGTACTTCCCCGGTCGAGCCGGCCCATTCATGCTGAAATCAGCAAGGCTCTACTACCAAGGAAAAGTAGTTCGTTCGGGCCGAGTGGTGTAGATAATTTTTCCTGTAGAAAGAAACAGTATTGTAATGTGAATGAGCCGCTTTGACTGACAGTATAAAAGTTTACTTGTAGAAAGTGGGGCTAGTGTTCTAATATGGATACAAGCTGTTTGGATTTGAGGCTGTGTTTGGCCCTGATTCGATTTTTGTTTAGACTATAATGACCTCTTGGTTGGCAAAGAAAATGACTGTTGATGATGATGAACGAGAATCATTAAATTTAATACTGTTTTTTTTTTTAATCAATAATCTCGACAAACTCTCATGTCCTCAAAGAGTAGTAGCATAGTTACAATTTTGTTCTAATGCACTCTTTGAGGCAGTTATTGATACATTAGCCGTGTGGTTGACGGCATAGAATACAAGTGTCACCACCCCCTTTCTTCCCGTGGGTGTCGTAAGAGGCGACTAAAGGATAACACGATGCAAATACCATCTTTGCGTAGAGACGGAAAACTCGACATCAAACCCTATACGACTGCCTCGTTGGTCTCGCGGCATAAATGTGCGCGTGGGATCGGAAGGTCCCGGGTTCGATTTCTGGGTCGGGCAGTGTTATTGAGTTTTTCTGTCACGAAATTCTCAGTAGCAGCACGGAGTCTGGAAATGTGCCCGGTACGGCAATTGGCTCGCCCCTTATTACGTGGGACAAGCATATCTAGCGAAAAGTGGGTGTAGAAATACATATCTGCCTACCTCTTCGGGCTTATAGGCGTGAAACTATGTATGTATGTATTGATACATTTTCTCACTAGGTGCCTCAAGGAGCCTTGCTAGAGCCAAAAGTTCTATGAGATCATGGTGTCGGTGTTCCAAAAATACACAGCTCTTTAACACAGCATACTTTTTTTTACCCAGCAGTTCCATGACAATACTTTCAATTATATCTCTGCTTACTCGTAGTATATGCTACATGCGTGAAGCTGGATCTATTGTTGTAACCACAGATTTAACAAACAAGAACCAGATGTAGCGTATTCGTCCAACTAAGTGAGGCACGTTGACAGCTATGTGTGCGTGACATTTGGCGACTGGCACTGTACGGACACGCGCGTCTATGTGTGTGTAAAGTTGCCAGATTATGAATAATCTCCCACTATTTTGCATATAGTTTTTGCAAACGAATATAAAATATTACATAGGTAATATTTTATATTCGTTTGTGGTTTTGAAGAATTTACCATAGATTTAATTAATGCTTTTAATATGTAATGCTGTTGTGAAAATTATTCAAATAAAAGATACCATTAAAGTATGCTTTTATAAATACATTTCTTAAAAAATGTAGGCTCCGAGTTAAGTTTTAACTAATGTTATTCGTAAATTGGGAAATAAATAGATAGGCTTGCGTCATAAATATTAATTAGCTAAAAACATTTTGTCATGCATACAATAAATTATGAATATCATAATCATAAATCGTAACCAAAAAAAAATGCAATTAAAAATAAATAATGGCTACAATCAATAATTTCTGTTTCTGTACTTAATGTACACACGGCGCCAAGTCAAGCTAAATAGTCGAAGTACGATTTTGATACTTATTCCCAACGCCATAAGAACGGTACAAAGGTCTAACAACGGTACAAAGGTCAAAGTGTATAGCTTGACAAGTAGCTGCGTGTACACGAATATTTGGACCGTTTGGGGATCGAACTCAAAACAATGTAGGTATATACTAATGGAAATCCTATTAGTATATTTATAAGAAAATATATAATCTACAATATACTTTTACAATACGTTAATGTATTTTTCATTAAAATGACAATCATTATTACCTACATAATCAATTGACAAGTGCATTTTCCCTAATTCAGGGAAAACGGTGTCGACGTAAACTGGCAACACTTACATATTTTCTGCAGAAATACGAATTTTATCGAAATAATATTATAAAACGGTCAAATAATCCATAGTTATCTGTAAGAATATATTCCATCTTCCTGTATTTGCTTTTAGAAACAACTTTTACAATGTTTAAAAACGCAAGACGGCATTTTATGAATTTAAAAGCAGGATCGATCGTGGCGTGTGAACTGTGCGATGCTTCGCAGCGCACTGAGTCGAGTTTGTATTCGCTTTTCAATTTTGTATTTGCTTTAGTGGCCTCACGCAAGTGTTCCGCGCGCTCTGTCTGCCTTTTAATTCTATAGTCTTAGGTTGTAACGTGAATCAGCTGTTAAGAGAACAACGGTTCCATCTTAGAAAGTGGGTTGCTCCACCGTTCTTATAATGCGGTGTTGCTGCCAACTTAATACTTGGATGGCATATTAATGATTTAACAGCCTCGTAGGGTAATGCTGTTGCTGTAGACTTGATTAGCTGGTTATTTATAGAAAAAGTATCTTTATAATAAACAGATGCTATTAAGCTGGGTCCCTCGGTATAACTAAATAACTTGCCAACGCTTTTGAGAATATACAGGCCTGGGTAAAAATACAGGCCTGGGTAAAAATACAGGCGCTGCACAGTGGGGCCACTGCCCTCAAAACGTACCGAAAATCCAAAAACTCAAAGTGATTTTAGAGTACCCTCATTATATCACTTATCAAGAAAACTAACCAAGGTATCAGTTGACAGTATTGGAGCGTCGGTCGCGCGTTTAGTTTGATATGAAAGTGAAGTAAACATACATATATTGTCGATAAACTATTTAGTGCTCGTAATTTACGCGCAATTAAGAGCGATTTCTTACTAAATTTAATTATTTTTGGTGTTATTTAGGCATGGAAATTTCATCCTCAGGTATGTGCCAATGTCATAGTCATTATTGTTTCTTTCTTGCGTAAATACTTTCTAGTAGCCGAGATAAATAAAGTCTTATAATCAAATGATGGAATTTTTTATAAACATTTGATGTTTTGTTTATGTTCAAAGCAATATTAAGTTATGGTTGTTATCTGAAAATATTCTTTACTTTATAGGCTTTTATAAATAAGTTGAAAATTTTGCCACATTTTGCCACTTTACGAAGTATGTAAATTTTTAGTTCATGACACACAGAAATATATTTTTCATATTTGACTTTCTTATTTAAAACTATTTATTTTCTTTTAGGACCGTCTAATAAATTGCTATTTATTACAAGAATCTGAACTTATAAGCATAATGAATAGTTCAGGCAAGAATATTTTTGAGCAACGATACATACATAATCAAAGAGCTTGCAAAACGAATTGGTTGTGACGTCGAGTACCTATATGAAAAATAAATTTAGTGCTTTTGTCTCAATACAAATCAAGATGGGCTAAAGCGAATAGAACTGAAAATAAATTTAGTATTAATAACAAAGAATGGCTTGAAACATCAATTTCTTTTCCACGCACTGAGCCCAAACGGAAACGCGGCCGACCCGTTACCTCTTTTGAGAATTCTTCGGATAATTGTAAACGTACCAAAACCAAGCAGTTACGTGAATCAACGACATACACAGACAAAACTAAAAAACCGGTCAAAAACAAAGTTAAAAATATTCCTCAAGAAGCACTTGTTCACGTTGAAAGCTCCATTCCCAAATAAATCAGTTGATGAAGTTGCCGATGATGATGATGACGATGATGATGATGAGATGACGATGACGGTGCTTTAACATATCTTCAATAATTACTCAACATTGTTCATAACTACGAATTTTGGAGGAATTAAATTTATTTAGATTATTAGTTTATTTAAATAATAATGCAATGTGCCATTTTAACATAAAAAATATTATTATCACCAAAATTGAGTTTATTTCTAGAAGAAGCCACGTTCTTGATAATATCTGATTCATTTTAGAAGGTCAAACTGGTTTAGTTGATTTGATGGTAGGAATGAGGATATATTGCCCCACTGTGCGCTGGGTAAAAATGCAGGCCTGGGTAAAAATACTTATTCTGGCTATTAGATATTTACACAAATTACTTTACGCGTTATCACCCAATGTTTTAGTCGTGTACAACTAACTCACCAAATCGAATGAAGCCTATCTTAAACTATAGCGGATATACTAAAACAATGAGAATGTATCTCGTCTCCATCTCGTGCGCTCGAATAATAAAAAGTAAATGATATCTAAACGTATACTTAATCAGTACAAAAATGTAACTGTAGTCACTTTTAGCAACCGACTGCTCAAAATTCGAAAAACAATTCTACATTTAAACTTTTCATAAATTTGCAGCATAAACAGCGTTGAAATCTAATACTAATTTAAAAAGCTGAAGTGTTTGTTTGTATGTTTGTTTGTTTGGTTGAACGCGCTAATCTCAGGAACTACTGGTCCGATTTGAAAAATTATTTCACTGTTAGATAGCCCATTTATCGAGGAAGGCTATAGGCTATATAACATCACGCTATGAGCGACGGGAGCAGTGCAGTAGCCTTAAATAACGCGGGTGTAACCGCGGGCATTCTCTAGTATCAAATATAACCTATATTATTTTCTTCATACACACTTCACCATCTAGTCCCAAACTACGCAGAGCTTGTAATAATATTTATAATTGACGAGAAAATACGCCCGCGGTTGAGAAATGTCTAATTAAACGAATATTCTCGAGCTTATAAAACAGAATCTATTAATAGGCGCCATGTCGTAATATTGTGGAAAGGATTTTCTCCCATCTGGCTCGGATTTTCATTGAGATGTGATCTAAAAACGTTCGAGGCCATCTGTCATTGCACACTTCTTCAAAAGCGTTCACTACGCCGAAACAAACCAATAATTTAAATAAGTTTTCTTAAAAATATATCGCTTTTCTTTTACTTATGGCAAAGAATTTGATAGCTTTATATATTTCGGAATGTATACCGCGTACTTTTGTTTTGAGTAACTGATCTTTCGGAACGTGCCTTCACGTTTGGCTGTGCATAGAGGGGTGTTGGTACCTACACTTATGTATGGTAGTGAAAGTTGGGTATGGCAGAAGAGTCATGAAAGTAGAATAAATGCTGTAGAAATGAGAGGACTGAGAAGTATGTGTGGTGTGTCTTTGACTGACAGAGTAAAGAATTTTGTGATAAGAGAGTGTTGTGGGGTAGAAGAAGATGTAGTGACAAGCATCGAGAAAGGTATGCTAAGGTGGTTTGGGCATGTGGAGAGGATGGATGACAAAAGACTGACCAAGCAGATATATAAGTCAAGTATGGATGGGACAGGATGAAGGGAAAGACCTAGGCGGACGTGCTCTGACCAGATTGGAGACATCCTAAAAACAGGGCAGGTTAGAAGTACCCTGAACAGAAGAGCATGCATGAGGAATTTGATTGGAGTGAATGAAGCAAGAGAGATGTCAGGATCGTTGCAAATGGCGTTCCGTAGTCTCTGCCTACCCCTCCGGGAAACAGGCGTGAGTCTATGTATGTATGTATCTATCTTTCGGAATTGTTTCAAGCGTCATGTACACAGATGTACTGGAGTATGACGGGTGGATGAATGTTACGAACAAGTAAAACGGTCTACCTGCTTTCTTATTCGGTTATAGTTAATAATGTCATGTGTAATAGTCTTAATGTTACGACCACGTATGTTTTATTCCTTTAAAGAATATGTTTTTGCATTTTAATTCTTGTATTATTAGATATTTAATTGTTTCTCTGGAAGTCTAGACAGAACTGTAAGCAGTATCTACGGCGTAGATTGTTCCATAATTTACAAATTGAGTCCAAAAGTGATATCTTACAGAATACCACACAATTTATAATCTCATCTTTACTATAAACACAATATTTAGTAAGTAAATCTTTTTGTGAGATAATTGTTTCTGGTCAAGGTTTATGCATTGTCTGAGGATTCTTAAAATATGCACGACTGAAATCCTTCGCAAAAATAAAATTTGCTTATCTTTAAAATAAATGACATAAAGAGTCTTACATTTTATCTTGATATCTCAGTAAACTTTATGATACGTGCCAGTTGTTATGTTGGTTTATTTAATTTTGTCGTAAGTTGATCACTCAATAAGAACATAACACAAAAAATCAGATGAGCAGGTGATCACGACTATCAGAAAGGCCCTTACGCAAAAGAGCATTCTTAAAAACCGATTATTACTCACCAAAATGTAAAAAGGATACTCAATGCTTTCATTTCATATCACAAAAATACCTTCAAATAATTTTCCTTATCAAAATCATTTCGTATTTTCGACTGCATGTACACAAGCTGGTCTAAATTTGCATCCAAATATAAAATTAACCGGCAGATGCTACGCCAAAACGGCGTGTAGATAATCAAATGTTCCAAATATACCTTCTGTTGCATAAAAAGCATAAAACGTATAATCGTATGCAAAAAGCTCCGTGTCCGTATGAGTCACTCGCAGGTGAGTGGCGTCCATATGTCTACAATCTGTCTGATGACACACATCACACACAACTGTGTCAACAGATCGCTAATGCTTTTTAAAAAGGCTAGAGAGCAAAGGCACGGTAGTAAGATTCCAACGTAGAGGGTCTCGGCATGTGCCACTGACTTTTCGAAGTTATGTGCGTATTGTTAATTATCGCTCGCTAAATGTTGACGGAAAACATCTTAAGGAAGTGAACATGTCCGAGATTTAACTATGTTGTATTCTAAAGACATGTAAAATCTGGCAATCTGTACTTGTTTATAGCGTGGTGCACTATAGCCTATAGGTCTATGCTATAGGCCCGTAGTGATTTTCATTCATCAATAGACCCGATTAAAATATTGTAACATAAAAGACTCATTTAAATTTAGGTAAAAATCGCGTAAAACATGTAGACAATTTCTTTACAAATTCTTTATCGAAAGCTCTACAAAAAAACACAATATCTATGCTATTCTTGCCAATTTTAGTTTAAGCTAAAATTTTGATCCTTCTTATATTTACCATACCGTTTTAAAATACGTTTTGCTGTGTCACGAATATCCCCTGTGTATATTTACGACGCCGACGTCTAGTAAAATTTCAGCGTTCTGTTTTGTATATTACTCGTATGTGCAAAAGTTTGTTCGTTTTACGGCCAAGCTGGCCTCGTAATTTTTAGTACCGTACATGAGTCGAGTGCCACTAAAACAATTGCAGACATTTCAGTGGCTATGAAGTGGAATATTCATGACATGTATGAAATTATGAAGTTTATTATTTTTGGGAAAAGAAATCTTTTGAAGGCTTTCTTTAGCGTACGAGTGTTCTCTTATGAATCTTATCTTAGAAGCATGTCTCGTCATATGTAAACCATCAAATCGCCTTATTCTATGCTGAAAATCTTCGAATTTCCACATGACATTCAGCATTTTATTAACCTACCTTATTCAAATATGCATTGTAAGACCCATAACTACGCCCGTAAAAAGCAACATAAGCAGTTATGCAGACTGTATCTGTGACTTATGAAATGCTTTCTCTATCGATAACCATTACTCATCGTACACTACCATCATTGATAAAGTTACTCAACAGCATGAGTGTTCACCAATAAATAAGTGGTTGCTATCGGCGAAGCAATCATACCGCGCATAGCTGAGAGATCAGCCAACATCGGCATGTCGCCCGGCGGTCGTAAGTCATTCTGTAATGGCTGGCATTTGTATACAACGCGCATGTTTGTTACTAGGGATTTTTCTTCGTCGTCACAGAGGGACAACTTAATATAAACCATGATGGAATAAAATATACATTTTGTAAAGTTTCTGTCTCTAAAATTCGTTGGAACAAATGTTGAATCAAAAGAAAAATCTAGCTCCTTGGAAGGGTTCTTAAAATTCGGTATATCTAGGACTAAATCTCGTATTATATTTAGTGATCATGCCTAGTATAATTTACTGAAGATTTTTATTTATCTGGTTACAATACAAGTGATTTAAGCATCCACGTTACCAGGGGCCCTAAATGAATATAGTTTCGATATCATGTCAGTGTCATACTTAGGTACGTCACAAAAAGCCATCAAACAGCGTATTCTTCTAAATTATCTGATAGTTGAACGAAGTTCTAAAGAGATCGTAAATTGAAACAAGTGTCAAAATATTTCAAATTATACGATAATGTCATTAGGTTATCAGAATACCGCTTCTGAGTCTATTCAAAATATAATATCAATGTCATATAAAAATAGGAGAATTGGCCCCCAGGTTGTTGATAGCATTTGTCTGACTGCTATTCGAGATATTGGATTGCAATAAAGATGTCAGTTACTGATTGTAAGTTATCCGGTTGTGGAACGGGTTATCAGGGACTTTTTGCAATTTCTACGTCCGTTGATATATTTACCTGTCATTTCTTTCCTACCAATAATATCTCCATTCAAAGTTTGCTTGGTAGAAATTTCTTTCAACGATATAATCACCTTTTGTCCGTGAGATTTTATACGTGAGATTCTTTAGAATGTTTGTCTTGGAGATCAATAATGTATGAAACATATAAATAACATGACAGGATGGACTTTGTTTGTACTTTAAATTGGAAAGCAATTCATAGGTGAAACAATTTGGTTGTAGCCCAGCTGTTTAACGCACCTTTACCTCATTTGATTGAGCCTTTAAAAATAACAATTAAATCCCTACTAATATTATAAATTCGAAAGTGTGTATGTATGTATGTGCCGTTTTCACGCTAAAACGGATAAACCGATTTTGTTAAAATTTAATATAGAGATATATTGGATCAAGACGGACATAGGCTACCATAAGTTGCAAAAATTAAACTGAGAGGGATTGTAGGGAGGGTAGAAATTTGTACGGCACAAATTTACCTCTTGGAAGTAAGAACGCATGCATGTGCTGTAAGTTGAGTGCTGCGCATTTGCTATCTGTCAGTAATGTCACATCATACATATTGTCATTTTGTGCACGATGATAACATTATTCGCATATTATATATACTAATCATTATATAAATAATTTTAATCGGCTGAATCGATTTTCTCTACTAATATTATGAATGCGAAAATGTTTATAGACATAATTATATTGGACATGTATTGGAACAAGGCCTTGACGTTTGACTGTATGCAAGGTGATGAAGGTTTATGTATGTACCTTTCGGTATATAATGGTAGATAATGTCATGGATACTGACCGAATTACTTTATACCCTATAGAGTTTCTGAACTCTTTAGACTAATTAGGAGTGCCTTCACACAACTTGAGACTGAAAGTAAATTTGTGTTACCCCGAATTCAACGCGCGCGAAGCCGCGGGCAAAAGCAAGTATATTTATATATCACGAAATATATTTATGTATCACGTGTACTTTAATCATTTTTCAAAGCTTACGTTTCTTCATCGGAAGACATTGATGATATTGACTGACATTCAATTGTGTCTGATATTCTCCGTTGGGAATAATAATCGAAATTATGACGCCCACCATTGTTGAAGATATTGAAAAATATTGAATGGCCATTGATTCTTACAAGTATTGGAAATGGGCAAGAGCTTATTTGAATTTAATGAGTTTTATTTTTACTGGCCGTGTGGTTGACGGCATAGAATACAAGTGTCACCACCCTCTATCTTCCCGTGGGTGTCGTAAGAGGCGATTAAGGGATATAAAGATGCAAATACCATCTTTGCGTAGAGACGGAAAACTCGACAACAAACCCTAATACGACTGCCTCGTTGGTCTCGCGGCATAAATGTGCGCGTGGGATCGGGAGGTTCCGGGTTCGATTCCTGGGTCGGGCAGTGTTATTGAGTTTTTCTGTCACGAAATTCTTAGT
Source organism: Euclidia mi (assembly GCA_944739405.2). Taxonomy (NCBI): domain Eukaryota; kingdom Metazoa; phylum Arthropoda; class Insecta; order Lepidoptera; family Erebidae; genus Euclidia; species Euclidia mi. Next base: position 107,130,751 of record OX123186.2, on the reverse strand, counting down.
AGCAGCACGGAGTCTGGAAATGTGCCCGGTACGGCAATAGGCTCGCCCCTTATTACGTGGGACTAAAGTATATCTGGCGAAAAGTGGGTGTAGAAATACATCTCTGCCTACCCCTTCGGGGATAAAAGGCGTGACGATATGTATGTGTATGTATGTTTTTAGTATCTAGTTATCAATGACCACAGAAGGTTCGAGGTTAAAAGTGCGTCTTGAAATTTTAATAGCTTATTATTATCGCTTATTAAATCGAGAGGAAAACATCGTGAAATTCGTGAACAAACACGAATATCTGAGAGTTTTCTACCATATTCTTTTACTAGAAAGTCTGCAAATTGCACTTGGTGAAGCTAACCTAATTCTTGTCTTATTGATAAGAGGCAGCCGTGCCTACATACACAAAAATAGAATTTCAGGATACGTCCATGTTTAAATGTAACATAAAGTAGCGGTCATAGAGTGACCCGACTTGTCGTTCGTAATAGATCAGAAAAGTTAAGCAACGTTTACAAAGGTCCCCTCTTGGATGGGTGACCGCATGTTGTGACACATAATAGAGCGTCAGCATTGCTTCGAAGAGCACGTAATGCTGTTGGTTCCGGTTATTGTATTAGGACATGAATCGTTTGGCCATGTCAAAGGCCTTCGGGCGGTTCTCAAACTCCGACACCAGAGTTGGCCACACACTCAATACGAATAGACAGATAGATATATATGACAAAGGAGTAATTTTTCAATTGTCAGTTATAATTTATTCGACAGTTATGACCGGCGATAGCCTAGTGGTGTACGTAACGGACTGCCGAGACGATGGTCTCGGGTTCGATCCCCAGTTACCCCGGGCACACACCTCTGACATTTCGAAGTTATGTGTGTATTAAAAATGCTAATTATCACTCGCTTAATAATGTGCCCGATAGATGGCAATAGGCTCGCTCCCTATTACTTTAGGAGCGAAACATAACTGGCGAATTGTGGGTGTGTAATGCACCTCTGCCTACCCCTTCGGGGATAAAAGGCGTGAGGTTATGTGTTATGAGGTAACCTAGCAGAATTCAAAAGTAAAACATTTTTTTATCTGTACGTTATGTATTTATCCTGTGAATAACTTTTATCTGACGATTGACAAATCAGCACACAAAGATTTTGAAATTATTTGATTAGACCATCGATGGTCTTGTCCGTCTATGGTCGCGTGGGTGTTTATCTAGGATATCTAATTGTATGTTATCTAGATCAAGGACTAGTCTAGATTAGATTGAGTGCCTATTTCTGAGAATTATCTAATTCGCAGCTGGCTTTTAAATGAATTAAACAACTTGTTGAGATTGGTTGATTGCTATTGGTAATTAAGTTTAGAGTAATTTATACCATTATTAACATAGCTTTGGTTTCCAGCTTAGGTATTTATTTTAGTAACACTTGATTTCCGAATTCTCAGTAGCAGCGAAGTCTTGCATTGTGCCTGGCAATAGGCTCGCCCCCTATTACGTGGGCCTAAAATTCATACCATGGAGTGTAATGTTACACCTCTGCCTACCCCTTCAGGTATAGAGGCGCAAGAGTATGAAAAAATATTACTAGTTAGTGTAGATTGCAATCCTGCAACTCATTCAAACCAGCAAAAAAGATCTTTAAATATTTTTAAACAGCATCGTTACAGTTGTCCGTTTCGTTTGTCCGTGTGGTGACGGATTATGAATACGGAATGTCACCACCCCATATCATCCCATGGGTGTCGTAAGAGCCGACAGACGGAGAATATTGCCTTATCAGTCGCTCGCGCGTATCGGTACAGTGCAGTCACGTACGCATCGATCGTCTATACTTAACTAATTGTACCAACTACCTACGAATAAAAATAAAAAAATGGCAAAGTGTGTTATATGTGCAAAACTATTAACGAAAAAGTCTCCCGGATTGCAGTGTAGTAAATGTAATAAATGGCTTCACGCCTCTTGTGCATCACTATCAGCAGACCAGCTAAACGTGTTACATGCAACAGACTCTGTGGATTGGAAGTGTAAAACGTGTTGTGGAGGCAGCAAGCACAAAAGACTGTCTTGTATCATGCCCGATATTGATGGAGAGGAAAACACAGATACCGAGTCTATTACCCCACTCTCTGGGATCCAAGATAAAATGATGCAACAAATATTACAAGACATTCGCAGGGAAGTAAGGCAAGTCATCAAAGACGAGCTGCAGCGTACTTTGGAATACTACTCGGACAAAATTGATGAGTACGAATCGAAGATCCAGCAATACGGGAAGACCATGAAAGAACTCGAAAATAGATGCACTGATTTACAAAATCAGGCCAAAAACTCAAACATTAAGTATGACGTGGTGGAAACTAGAATAAATCAACTCGAGCAAGCACAACTATCCAATCATATCGAAATATGTGGCATCAACCAATCGGACAATGAGCCTGAAGAAATTGCCAAAACAATTGCCGTTGCCATAACGCAGAACCCGGACGACGTCGTAAAAGCTTACAGGAAGAAAAGGAACCCGTCAAATGTGGCAAGAAATAAAGATCAGTCTACTATTACTGTGATACTTCGAGAGGGAACCCGTGATCAATGGCTAGATGCCGCAAAAAATACGAAGATATCTGCTGCGAGCATAGGACAAAAAGGAGTAGAAAATATATATCTTCGAGAATGCTTGACGCCGCCTACCGCCTTTCTGTTATGGAAAACAAAAGAAGAACTCAAAGGATTGTGTAGCTACATATGGTGTAAAAACGGCAATATCTTAGTGCGTAAAAGCGAGCAAGAGCGTAAAATACATATAATACGTTCGCTCACCGATATTGAAAAGGTAAAATCATCGCATAGTAAACAATAGGTGAGTCATATATTCCTTTCTTACTTTCTATGGTCATAATAAATATATAAGCATAATACTTGGCACTGGATACAACAGATCATACTATATTTGAAACCAATTGTCAAACATGGGATGATTTTGTCTCTTACATACCGGTTCCTAAAAACTGTTTGTATTTTTTTCATGTAAATGTAAGATCCATAAAGAAAAACTTTGCTCAAATTGAGAATATTGTGCTTAACAATCAACAATTGATTCACGTCATATTGTTGACTGAGGTGAACATAAAAGAGGATGTAGTGCATATGTTTAGACTTCCTAACTATAACTTATATTCCGCATTAAGAATAAACAGAAGAGGTGGGGGTGTTTTAGTGTACATACATAATTCTATATCTTTTAGTAGATATAACAACTTGTGTATGCAAGAGTTTGAATATGTGGCCGGCGAATTAAATATAAATAGTCTAAAAATGGGCCTTTGCGCCGTGTATAGACCGCCTAACACATCCAAACATAGATTTATAAAAGAATTGTCATCCGTAATATCGAATAGTAGCAACTTACAAGATTATATTATAATGGGAGACATGAATATCGATTTAAAATTATGTAACCCTGTAGTTAATCATTACTTATATTCACTATGTACCCTGGGATTTGTGAGTAGTGTTAACTCATACACACGTTTAGAAAAATATGGCGATAATTTAACTAAGTCATGCATAGATCACGTGTTTATTCGCAATGTTAGTTCGTTTAGTATCTATACATCTGTCGTGAATATTTCACCGGCCGACCATTGCATAACCGCTTGTGCGATAATGAACGCGATCGACAAGGATGACTCACGCAGTTCTAGTCAAATAATAACAAAGATAAACAATCGCAGAGTGCATAGTGAACTGAATAACATTGATTGGAGTACTCCATTGCAGTATAACTGCCCAAATAAAATTGTGAGTTTCATATACAGTAAATTTATAACTATATACGATCAATGTAAATACACTTTTAATAAAAAGAACTGTAATAAACGGAATGCATGTACATGGGCAAATGAAAAACTGAAAAAAATGTGTGTAAAGCGTGATCTATTGTTTAATATTTGGCTCAAAGATCAAAATAATTCAAAAAAAAAATTGTTATATAACAGATATAGAAATAAGACGAATAAATATGCACAATACATAAAAAATAAACATATTATGATGGATGTAAAAAGTAATTTTAACAATAGTAAAAGAATTTGGAATATTGTGAATAATTTAACTGGAAAAATCATGCAGTCTATTGAACACGTATTACTTGTAACTTTTCGAACGGATCCTTTGACTTTAGCCAACAAGTTCATGACAGAATTTAACACAAATGTTAAAAAGATTTGTAGTTCTTGCGACATACCTCTTTTAGATAAACGGTCGTATCAGATAATTCCTGATAGATCGATAAGAGTAAAACCTGCGCGGGAAGCAATAATTGAAAGAATAATCAAACAAATCAATGACAAAAAGAGCCCAGGCTATGACGGAATACGAGCTAAAGATATTAAAATTGCTTCTTCTAAATTAGTCCCAGTTATAACTCACTTAATAAATCGCTGTTTGGATACTGGTATTTATCCAGATCTCTTAAAGATCGGCGTGGTTCGTCCAATCTACAAAAGCGGTACCCGTGATGATATAAATAACTACCGCCCTATAACTATATTGTCTTGCATAGATAAGATAATTGAACGTTATATTGGTAATGAGATAAATTTGTTCTTACAAAAAAATAAAATAATAAACACCAAACAATTTGGATTTCAGAGAAATAGGAGTACGACACATTTATTAAGAGAATTTACCGATGAAGTTAATAGACATTTAAATGAAAAAAGACACGTATTAACCCTTTTTATTGACTTTAGCAAAGCATTTGATATGCTCCGATTTGAAATATTATATGACAAGCTATCACGTAATGGTATACAAGGCCCTTTATTGGACTTATTAAAAAACTATCACACAAATAGATACTCAACGGTAAAAATACAAAATGAATTTAGTACTAAGGTTACAGCCACACAAGGCACAGCACAGGGCTCGATTATTGGCCCGACAGAATACCTACTTTACGTAAATGATATGATAAATGTGATCAACTCAGCTTCTGTGTACCAATTCGCGGACGATACGTGTATTGTGGTCGCTAATAAAAATATTCAAGAGGCCGAATATTGTCTGCAGTATAATTTTGATCAGCTATGTAAATGGGCCCACGACGTGGGACTAGTAATCAATGCATCTAAAACGAAAATTATTCACATACATTCATCGCAAAATAAATGCTCCACAACACCTACAGTCATTGCACACGATCACTCTTGCTTGCACAGGTCGCCAAATGCTTGCCAATGTCGACCCTTACAAGTTGTCGACAAACATATGTATATTGGTCTAATGGTTGATAACCGGTTCTGTTGGGGCCCTCATAAAGATTATGTATGTAATAAGTTAAGATCTATATTAGGTAAACTAAGTATATTAAAATACAAATTGCCATATAAAACATTAAGAATGCTCTATTTGGCCTTAGCAGATTCGGTCATAAGCTATGGCCTAAGTAGCTATGGTAGAACCTACCAAACCTATTTGGCAGATATCTATAATCTACAATTAAAAATATTAAAAGTAATTACACCTAAATATATAACAAAGAAATTTAAAAATAAGCACGATGATTTGTTTAAATACTGCAACGTCATGAATATCTATAACAAAGTGGAATTTATGACTCTTGCTCAAGTCAATAAACCGGAGTTATTAATCGAAAAGACGAGGCCTGGATTTTTGAGATCTATTACTCATAAAAACAAATATATACTACCTAAAGTCAATAACGTATACGGTACGCGGGTTGAAGAATACTTGGTTCCAAGTTATGTGAATAAGCTGCCGGAAGAATTGCAAATTTTATATAAACAGAGTTCGAAAGGTTGCAAGTTCAAAATGAAGCACTTTTACATGTAAGGTATATTAATTATTAATTAAAATACAAGGTATGTTTAAGTAAATTAAAATACATTGTTACAAGTTATATTAAGTAATGCGTGTGTTCGTCAATAAACGGCTCGCCAGTACTCAGATAAACCCTGTGAGGTTTTCGTAGTGCGGCAACGTATTATGTAAGAATGAGTAAATGTATTGGAAAACACAAATAAAATAAAATAAAAAATTATGCAGAAACAGCACTGTAGAAGAAGGAAAACTTGATACAAACCCTATACCAACCCGTTTGGCCAGCGTGGTATAGTAGGCCAATTCCTCCTTTCAAAGGAGAGGCCTAGTCCAGCAGTGGACTGTTAAAGGCTGATGATGATGAACCTTTCAGATTGCCTGATTTATTTCCCTGGACCTACCCCTCTTTCAAACCATGTCTAGAGTCAGTGTCGTTTGGATAAAGTATGTGAATACTTATTCAAAATAATAATTATGATTATTTCAATATTATCTTAATATATAAAATCCTTGCGTTACTGACTGACTGACAGACACGCTACAGCCGAAACTATTGGGCGCAGGAAGCTGAAATTTGCCATGTATGTTCCTTGGGGACCGTAAGAGTGCACTAAGAAGGGATTTCCCGAAATTCCTACGGGATCGGCCAAAACGGGTAAATTAAAAAAAAATGCAGGCGTAGCTGCTGGCGTCCTCTAGTTTAATAATAATTTGCTTCGAGGCAATGATATGTTGATAATATTATTTGCGCTTTCGTTACTACACTGATGTAGGTGTGTAAATCCAAGGTTAAGACAAGTCTACACAATATCAATTTACCGGTGAGTAGTTCGCTGCACTCGACTGTAGAGTACACTTGTATAAGAAAACCTACGAGGCTCAAGTTAATCGGTTAAAAGGCTTAATCGACTATAAATACTTTAAGTGGCGCCTCTCTATATGTTTGATAGGTTGGTATATGTGTAATGTTTGACGTTTTGACTTTGGATTATAATTAACTTTTATTATAGTTGTCTCAACCGTCGTCGGAAAAATCTTTATCTTCCGAATTGAGGTGGTACATGATAAGTTTACTAGAGGATGCCCGCCACGCCCGCGGTTACAGCCGCATTATTTAAGGCAACTGCTCCGCTCCCGTCGCTCATAGCGCGATGTTGTATAGCCTATAGCCTTCCTCGATAAATGGGCAATGTAACATTGAAAGAATTTTTCAAATCGGACCAGTAGTTCCTGAGATAAGCGCGTTCAACCAAACAAACAAACTCTTCAGCTTTATATATTAGTATAAGATTAAAGGGAGGGTTATACAAATAATACTGGGTAAGTCCATTGTGCGCCAAACTTTTTCGAAATGGCGACAGTTGCAGGAAGTAAAACATGCAGTTATATATCGTGACTAGCCGAGTCCGGTCTTTAGGGCTACTGCTCCGCAGTCGTGGCTCATAGCGTGATGTTATATAGCCTAGTCCTTGATAAATGGGTTATCCAGCACAAAAATAATTATTCAAATCGAACTAGTAGTTTCTGAGATTAGCGTGTTCAACCAACCAAACAAACAAACTCTTCAGCTTTTATAGAAAAGATTCAACAAAAGTTTCTATCCCTAACCGCAGACTTTGGGCTCGGTTCCTTACATTTTCCAAGATGTTTGTAACATTCCATTTGATAACATTTAACTAGTACGCTATGCCTACGTTATTTACCAACGTTATCCTTAGTAATCGATCTATAATCCGCATATATCGATGTCCACACGATCTGTCGCAACCGGTGTCGGTGTCATGTCGCTAAGCCGACTGACTTGACGGGCGAGCGAGTAACGCGATCTGTCGACCCAGCAATACTAGTTTACAAAGACTGCACATTTTAGAATAGAAGTAGGCTATATAGAAGAGCAAATTCCTGTACTAGGATAGGAACACATCCTGTATCGGAGAAGAACTCGAAAGAGACAGGGAACGCGTCAGCACGCCGCGGCATCGATCGTGCTGACGCGTTCCCTCTCTCTTTCTCGCTCTAGTAAACGACGGTCCTAAGTGACAGAAAAGGATAGAAGCATAGGAAAGTGCGATGCGGTGCTGATAGCTGTAGCTCAACCCTTAAGACACATTCGTCTCGCTAACAACAATTTGTGGATCATAAAAACTTTTATTCCGTCTGGAGATCGAATCTTTACTTCAGTTAATAACTTCTTAGTTTCTTGTCGAGAATTTTCGATTAGATGCGGCCAAGGAAAAGATGGATGGACTGTGTGAGGATGGATATGAAAGAGAAAGGCATAAACGATCGGATGACTGGTGACAGAGAAGTATGGAAGCGAAGGACATACTGCGCCGACCGCAATTAAATTGGGACCAGGGCAAGACAATGATGATACTGTCCTTCTGAGACACAGTACCTATTGATTTCCGTTTCTTAACCAATCAAGACCGTTTCTTGTTAATAACCCAGCATAGTTATAATACAGTTGCAACAAGAGATAGTATTAGGTCAGCAGTAACCGCACACCAGTGATTGCGGGCGCCGCGCCGACCGTGTAGACCGCCGACGTGTGTACGAAACCTTATAGCTACGGTCAAATACTGACCTAAATTTACTACGGACATTTTAATTTTAAGTAGATGACGCATGCGCCTTAAAGTCCCTTTGTATCCTTACTTACATAAATAGATACCATGGCTGTAGGGACATTGACTTATGGGTGGATAGCGATCGCGGTGGAAAATAAATTTAAACGCCAATTTTGTCAACCTTTAATGGACTTTATCTAATAGATAAATTTATTTAGCAGGAACTTATCAAACAGCGTTGAAACTGGCCACTAGTAAACTGAAGTCTTTGCGGCGTATATCAGCTAGTAAAACGTATGTATGTACATATGTAGGACATGTATTGGCAATAATATATCTCAAATAACAACCATGTAATGAATAATATATAAACTGTAATATTTTCGTATATAGAGCGGGCCATATGTGTTTTATCGCAATTAGTTTTAGGTGTGCAATTATTATATTAGCTCGTGTTACAATTAATCTACTCACTACTAACAAACGGGTTTATTTTTTTCTATGTGAAGGGTTGGGCCTGAAAAACCATAATTTACCAGGCTTGCCAGGGACTACTACGTAGACTATGCAAAACATCATAGAATTTTTGACGACACAGTGATATTCTCAAACAAAATCAATTTAACTATTTTATCAGAGTATGCCTTTGTAAAAAAAATATCTACATATACTGCGCACAAATCTGAGTTCAACGTACAACACTTGTAAGTTATCGACAAGGCGAGTCGTGTAAGTTATAGCGGCACAGCTACAAAATTTATCCATGCATCTATAATGACACACCGCACGACTCTGTCTGGCCTACTTACGACAAATATCCGTGAAAGTATGTCTTTTAGTGTTAAAAAGTTATATTAACTAGAACCGCATTATGATACAGTGGTACCGTGTTTATTGGACAGGTGCACTTGCACGTCTCGTAATGGATTTCACGATTGTTTTAAAGCGTTTATGGTGACCGACATCAGTCGCATCATACTTTATGCTTGCTCGTATTTTAGCGTGTCCTGCAATAAATTATTCTACTTATAACCTAATGGAAGGAAAGAGGAACCCACCACGCACCCTCGGATTGACCACCCCAACTATTGCAATAGAAAAAGGTTGACAATACCGAACTCCTCTAAAAGCATAAGGGATATAGGAATGGTATGGTATGGGTTCCAGGAAAATACCTGACTTGCAGTATCCCGCTGTATTCGCCGACTATTCTTCGACACGTGTTTCGCCTCTGCACGAGGCATCCTCAGGAGCGATGGGCAATGACTGAGCCTAATATAAAATTATATAATTCTACTTATTAAATATTCGGACACTACTCTAAATCAACATACATACATACATTCACACTTCCGAATGTATAATATTAGTAGGGATAATATGCGAATAATAACTTGGCACGTTTTATCATATCAATTGAGCATCCATTCTGCACTGTTACTCATTTACAAACAACTTTACATATTCTAAAGTGATTTTGTATATTTTCTTGTTTGAATACATCCAGGATTTACTCTTGGCTTGTACCTAAAACTGCAGTTAAATCTGCAACACATTGATCTGACAATACAGTTTCCTTTCTCTTTCTACATGAAGAGCTAGTACCTTATAAATTTGGTAGTGCTTTTGAATAATATCGGGCACTGTGCGTTCGTGTTTCACAAACGAAGATTTACGAGAGGCCATATTTTTGGTCTAACGAAATATTCTACTGCATACACTGTGTCCTTGTTCTCTTATATGTGCATAAATATTAATGCTGTTTGTTGTGTTGGGGTAGTAAATGTCTTTATGCGTATGAGACTTCCGAGTTTCAAAAATTTTTTGTATTTAAAATTTATAAATAAAAAAAGAGAAAAAAAAATGATTTGATTGAAAACAAATCTTTGGCATATAGAATGTTTAAAGTTAGACGAATGGAATGGAAAACTTCTGCTTTATATCCATATCAAAACTACAATTTTTTTTTTATTAAATTGTCTAACTGGAAATGCAGATTACCTACATTGAAGAATCTTAGAAAGATCAAGAGAAGATAAGAATTTAATAACTATTTTTAATGTGTGAACAGGTAGCCAAAAGAACAAAAATGTAAATAGGTCTCCTCGTTTAATGTAGTTTAAGTAGTACAGTAGAGAGAACACTATTGGTCGTGTAGAATGTTTATATACCGGCCAAATTCTTAACAAAAATCTTATTTTAAAGATCATGAATCACCCCCGCATGTACAACAAGCCGCCTTTGTAAGCCGGTCGAAACAGTAGCTGCTGAAAAATGCCTTTCTCTCAAAAATCTCGTGGTCATATTCGGTATGTCCGCTATTGTTAAATGCACTGAGAACACGAGTGTTTATGTGTGACGGTGCTGGCCGGAGCCAACAATGACGATTGATCGTATTGTGAGGTTCTGCTAATTGAAATGTTGATGGTATGACTCGTGGCGCACTTTTGTTGCCGAAATGTATAATTTATGTGTTCTGAAGACGGTATCTTCTTCATTGTTCTTAGAAAAACTAAAGTGTGTTATATTATGTACTAACCTGAGTTTTACCAGTATGTAATTAACTACAAATGCTAAGCTTCAATATGTTCCATGTTCTTGTAGTACATTTCAAAACTGGTTGTGATTTTGATTTTGACATTGTGTTTCTTCTATCAATCTTCAATCTGTGTAATATATGTGCATTCTTAATAGGCTCACACCTGTTTCTTATGAAAGTTGCGCCTGTTTCTTATGTATGACTCATAGGTTATTACCTCATTAATTTGTCCGTTCCAAAATCGAATCCCCCTTTACTACGTAGGACATCCTCATAAGAGTTCAAAACGCTGGATAAGGGTCTTTGAATGTAAGTTCCATGCATAATGAATAAATATTTAATCCTTAAGGTTATCTTCCTAAGATCGCTATACCACCCAAAGCCAAATAAGCAGATTATGAATCAGAAACTCTCACCTATTCACACGGTAAACACAAATAAAAAGCTGAAACCTATAGGATTATAAATTCCAGTTACATACCTATAAAATGCATCATCCCACTCGTGGCAACAGCATCTTATTACATCACAACCTGGATGAGTCAGACGGTGGGCGAACGACCGGTCTAAAGCAAGACGGGCGTTTTTATATCAAACGAGACTCGACCACTCGGCCCTATTGGGAAAATTCTACATTCTGAGGCAATTTACCACCCGTGTAGGGTATGGAAACCTTATCTGGACGATGCGTAATTGTGTCATTTGGCTCTCGCTTTTAATGAGCCAATAATGCTGGTAGTTTGGTAATATTCGGTGGAACTTTTCGGCCAAATTGCTGCCTTTTGTCTTAAGGAATGGAGGACAAAAGCTCAAATCAGAGTCTTTATCATTGCTGGAAACGAAAATAAGTAATCCAATTATTTAATTTTGCAGATATTATGTTGGTTGAGTGTGTGATTTTGCATGAAGACAATGTGGTATGGACTAGACTTACTATATACTATTTGTATTTGAACGATGTTTTGCATGTGGGAGTGAAGTTTGTGCATGTGTGTTCATGATAAAAAACGACGATACTTGCATAAGTCGTACTGGTGCTGAAATAAGGTTGTTAATATGCCTGCTTCATAAAATACTTTAAGAAAGTAACAATTTCTAGAAACAGGTGACCTAGCGAAGACTTTATTTTATATCTGAACGATGAGTCGTGTCCCGTGTTCTCGAAGCAATATAACTTTCTGTAAACATAAGTAACATTGAAGATTCTCAACAACTATCTGCTGATTCATGCGGGCCGTTTGCATAACTTGAATCGTTCGATTGTCTGTTTAATACCTTACACTTTTCTTCTCCTGGTTCGTCCTTGCCCTATATTTTTGTTCTTACGAACATTCGTCTTTGTCAAACATTATCTCGCATTTTAGCCACATCATCTTTCACTCTATTCATTCATCTTACTTGCCCATCCACTCCTAAACCTATCCATTCGAAATATCGTTCACATTAATGCGGTTACTTGCGCGAATTCACGATCATCATAAATTATGAGTTGGCTGCATTCAGTTTTGACGTATATTGTGAAAGGTGCCACGTAAAACAGTTTCAGTTGAACAATTCGTGAAACTATAATAGCAAACATATCAAAATACCAGGAAGTAAATCAAAATTTCTATTTCAAGCATATCAAATAAAACTTATCTAGATTTGAAACAGATTCAATATCTCACGGTACTTATTATCTTTAGTTCTTATACAACATTACTATTTTGTGCAGTGTCAAATAAGATTGTAGTCAGTATTGTCTCTTCACGTTGATTACATCTGTTCATTCATTTCGTTTGCTGTAGTTTTTTAGTCTCAATATAATATGCTACCGTCACACTCCACTTTCTCTGAGCAATCAATTATACGGCACAAATTGCGAGACGATTGTCAGAGTATCATGATTTATATCATCTATTTTTAAGTTGTGCGGTTGCGCAATTCGTGTATTATCTTTTATGTTAGTATAATATCTTTCTAAATTACGTTTTTGATTAAATGCTTGATAATTTATATTACTTATTTTCGAGCTGTTGTGTTTTAGATGATTCTGTATTTCAAACAACAAGACGTGTGGCTTTAGCATGTAGTCTCGAGTACAAGTCGTAACTGTAGGAAGCCATACGCACCTCGGAGGGGTGGGATTGCAAAAACTACTGCGTCAACTTCTTAATTACAGCAGTCTTTCAAACTCAACACAAAAGAATTTGTTACGTTCATTGCCGATTGTAACATTAGCATTAATTACTCTCGAACCCAAACTCACTTAGTTATATCATGCAAATACCAATAATGAACTACTATGAAACTGAATTATAAAGGGAAATAGGCGTATTAAATTGAATCTAGGATACAATAGGACACGAAATAATTAACAAAAAAACAATGTATCCACACTAATGAAGAACACATTTTTAATTATATGCTCTTATAATTAAAAATATGTTCTTCATACGCAACACTTAGAAGGTATTATATTCCGCGGTTACACCCGTTAATTTTTCTTGAACTCCACTCCTCCTGCAAAATCGGCACTTAGCTGCGGTCTTCTATATCTAAACACTAGAGGACGCCAGCAGCTAAGCCTGCAATTTTTCTAAATTTACCCGTTTAGGCCAATCCCGTGGGAATTTCGGGAAATCCTTAGTGCACCCCTACGGTCCCCAAGGAACATGCATGCCAAGTTTCAGCTTCCTACGCCCAATAGTTTCGGCTGTAACGTGTCTGTCAGTCATTAAGTAACGCAAGGATTTTATATTTTAATATAATGCCTTCCCTCTAATTTTAAATACATAAATATCTCGTATTTAGTTAGAAAGTGACCTTTCGCTTTTGAGTATATTTCAGACACAGTCGCAAATTAATAGGAGTACAATAAGCAACGCTCCATTACTTGTAACCTAGATATTTTAATCAATATATATTAGCGCATTGGATTGCCGTGTACAAGACAATAGAAATTCTCGCCTCGGTCGGCGATGAGCGGCATCGTTCAAAACATTCATTACGTAGAATTGCTCGTCTCAATCGCTGTAAAGCAGTTCTACATTTCAAAAGCTAAATCGAATTCTCGACCACTGACCGACGCACTTAGGCTACATAGCAAGTTGTAAAATTGCAAGCATTTTACCGGGTTGTTAAGAAACAGGATATTAATAGTAAAATAGTAAGGGAGCCCATGAAGGGATTTCGGGATTTACTCGAGCGCGTCAGATATTGATAGCATCCATGTCCTACATATTTTTAATAAAGTAGGAATGATAATCAGATCGTTTGTATAGTGGAGGTAAGATTTCAAAATGTAAAAGTAAAAAAATAATTAAGTGTGTCAGATTTTCTAAAGGGATGTTAAGTGAACCTAAAAAAAGGTTCTCCTTGAATAATCTGACGATTTAGGTATCACGCAAACTCGTGGCCATTATTAGAAAGTTGCAAATGTGAATGAGTGAATTCGACGTTTTGGAATACTCAAGCGCGTCAGATTAAGATATATATGCTTTATCCTAACGTCCTAGACGTGCTTACTCTAAATCTGACGATTATCTGCAGGGATTAAGACAGCAGCTCGTTTTAAAAATTTTGAAGGTCTCTAGCCGCTCCCCCACCGATTATACATTATTTACATTTTTATTTTCTTATCATCTAAGTTTTGCAACCCAATAGGTCTCTATGACGCTCGAGTAAATCCCAATTTAGCATCGTGGGCTCCCCTACTAAAAGTAGGTACTGGAGGCGATCAATCTAACCTATCATTATTTTTGCGTCACTTAACGATGAAGACATTCGCAAACATAACGAGACTCTATCATAAGATTAGTTGGCGCTTCGCCAGATTTCTGTAATGGAATATAAGTGACAAATTGAGGAATATACCAATTGACCTGGCTAATCTTATCTACAATACTATTAACTATCCCCTCAACGTCTGTGTAACCTATCCTTTCCTTATATTACGAGTTATTATCTAATTTCGTAACATATTCCTTCTTCGCCCACTTGCTCATTGCTCTGAACATTGTATCGCGACCCACTCGTTGATTTGTATGCAGCTATCAAACGTAAACCTTTTACGGGTCTATGAAGGCGTACGGTCACCAATATCAATTTTGCATACTAATGGTGTGGAATTCTTATTTTTCTTTGTTGTGCCTTCGGTATGTGGAGAGAAAAAATTGATAACCACTATGCTAATTGAATCGCCAATATTTTTAGTACCTATTTTAAATACGTTATACCACTTTATATGTATAGTTTTTTACTGCTTATTGTTATACTGTCCTGTTCAAGGAAGTTTCCAGTTCTTTGAAATTTTCTTCACTGTATCTGTAATCTAAACGACTGGCAACAATAAGCGAAGAAACATTTACAAGCATCATCATCAAATTATTGTCTTCTATCGACCGTCGTCGGCTTCCGAGCCCAAAAATCCAGGCCGTGATTTCCTTCGTATCACGGTGCGGCATCAGCGCGATTGTGTTGGCAGTACTTGACCCCATCCGCTCAGGAAATTGCCAACACTTCCATGGGAACACCAACCTTTTATACTTATTAATGGCTTGTCTGATGCCTGTCGAATTACGAGGTCGACGTTATCGAGAATCTAAGATAAAAGATCATTGGACGGAAAACTTATTGAGTGTGCCTCAAGGATGTAACTTAGGTCCGTATGGAAATTGAGTAGTCATAAATATCGTACTGCTTTCCAGATTTATGATGTATTTATTGACTTTCTCACTTGAAATGTTCAATTAACTCTTCTTAATAAATATTTTCAATATTAATGTCATGAAATGAGCTCTTTAGTATTTTATGGACTTGCTGTGCTTTGTTTGAAATTGACTTTCTAAAGTAATTAATTAATGGAAAATAAATTCCTTACTACAAATAAATAGCTGCTTTATAATTATATATTTGATTTCCATAGCTTGACAATCATTTTCATGCAGTTCTTTATTTCGAAGGTCTACTTCCTACTTTCAAGGTTAATTATGACACATGGTAGCCATTTATCATCGTAAGAATCGTATTATGTAAGCGTCATTACGTAAATAGGCATAGTCGGCGTTATGCGTAGAGATTACCATTTCATAAACTTTCTTTTATGGTTCACGAAATACTCATTTATTCGAAGAAAGTACTTTACGTACGTATAATTTTGTAAGTTATCACTGGTTTAGAATGATTGTCATATATATTATGTAGTAGATAATTTAATGTTTATTCTATGCCTGATGAAATGGCTTCTTACAAATTCGTTTAGAATGATTGGAATCTTCTTAAGATATTTTAATTTTTATTCTATGTCTGTTGAAATGGCTTCTTACAAATTGCTTTAAATGATTTGTAGGATTTTGATAACTGCTTCCAAGCTTTTTATGTTAATTAATATTTAAAAAGGAATAAAAGCCTGTGTCCAGGAGTGGCCTCGTCGGCTGATATGATAATGATGAGTATTTAAAAAGTCATCGTCTTAGCTGTTATAGTAGTGACTGTCATAGTTCCTGAATTAGAACTTTGTAAACACGTAACAAATTAAAAACCTCACAGCAATTTCTAGACAAAGATTTAGTACTGTCTGTGCTGAATACTCGACGTAACGAGGACGAAGCAAACACTAAACGGCTGTTCCTGTGAATTGACTTCGTTTCAGAGAATGTTGTCTCTACCAAAACTCTTTAAATGTTTACCAATGTTTATAATAAGTACTCTTATGATTTGTTGAATATGTCAATAATAGTATTAATGACTATATTGTGAGAAGTGCCTCGGAGAGCACGTTAAGCCGTCGGTCCCAGTTGTCATGAAGATCTTTGACAATCGTTATAGGGCGTCAGTACCTTCTAAAATAAACTGACACTAGTCTAAACCATGGAATATCGCTATCCCTTTGGGTTGCGGAGGTCAGACAGGCAGTCGCTCCGTGGAAAAGCTAATATTCAGCCAAATCCGGTTAGACTAGAAAGCGGACGCCAGGTTGAGACTGGGATAACGCTAGGAGGATGATGACTATATTGTGAGAAGCTCAAGGTCTCAATAATCTTTTCCTTGTATGTGATGCCCGTATTTTAAAGAGGTTGGTAATGCTTGTAACTCGTTCTTCTCAGCAATTGGTTCCTTTATAAAGCATCCAATGCATTCTTATTTGTTTATATTATGTCTTCTTTCCTATATTATAAAATTTTCGAATACCACAAGTATTACGCCAGTAAAGTTTACAAACATTATTCACCTTAGTTTCTATTGTATAATATACCTTCAGATTATGCCATTATTTATCGTCATTAATCATATGAATCGATGTCTGTTGTTCGCCAACAAGAGTGGAAGCTGATTCATACGTATTATTTAATCGCAGGCAATCATAATATTATTAGAATGTCTTTTCAATGAGCTGATGTGACGTAGAAATTGCTTGTCTTTCAGAATTGTAACAATGGAAAAAGTGACAAACATGTTGGTATGTGTTGTTATGCTCCAGCGAGTTGCCTCATGGATGTTTTCAATGCCTCCAAAGACATGGTATCACTCAGTAACGCTGTTGATCCTGTATCCAAATAACACCGGTTCTGCCTAATGTCTACTTGCTGCAACCATTCTGAATCTAAGTTGGTTGGAAATGTTTCGGATTGTCGGCTATTTATAAAGACTGTCTCCGTGGTCCAGTGGATAGCGTATGCGACTGCTGATCGGAGGTCCCGGGTTCGATTCCCGTGTCGGGCAAAAGCGTTACTGGGATTTTCCGAATTCTCAGTGGCAGCACGGAGTCTGGTGATGTGCCCGGTAACGGCAATAGGCTCGCTCCCTATTACGTAAGAACTAAAAATTTATGGCGAAATGTGGGTGTAAATTACACCTCTGCCTACCCCTTCAGGGGTACAGGCGTGAGTCTATAAATAAAAAAAATAATTTATAAAGACCTCTCACCAATGTTTATAGCTTTGTCTCTATCACATGTCACTTGATAACATAAGCTTTAATTAAATTTAACCGTAACTGAACTGACTGTAGGTTAAATTTGATTAAAGTTCAGTTACATAAAGTTAGACTCCTTCTTTATTACAAATATTATTAGCTAGAAAAGAAACGAATTCTCGTAAAGTCGTTCACTAAATTTGCAATCAATCGTACATCGTGTTCATGTTATCTGCTTGTGGGATCCATTGATAATCCAAAGTCATGAATGGTTACGTCTGCTCTGACATAACACTACGTGTTCAAGAGTTCACGTTCCGGATAGGTAAAGGTTTCTGTCTATTATATCGTATCGTACTACGAAAATAGGGCTATAATAGCGAAGTCGTTGGTCTCGCGGCATTAATGTGCGCGTGGGATTGAGAGGTCTCGGGTTCGATTCCCGGGTCGGGCAAAGTGTTCAAAACAATTCATGGCGAAATGTGGGTGTAATATTACACCTTTGCCTACCCCTTCGGGGATACAGACGTGAGACAATACATAAATAAAAAATAAATAAATAGCGAAGTAAGAAATTCTCAATCAAGACTTAATACGCTTACCAGCATTGTCAATTAAATTTTGTGTTTGTAAGAGGTTTATAAATGTGTATTTTGTACTTATATCGCAACCGGTGTCGCCACTCCTAGGTCTATCTTCAATACTGATAATTGCTAATATTCCACTAAGCTACTGTCAAATCTAATTTCTATTACTTTATTTTATTATACTATTTATTTATTCTATTATACTAGCCGTCACCCAAATATCTTCATCATCAGCCTTTAACAGTCCACTGCTGGACTAGGCCTCTCCTTTGAAAGGAGGAACTGGCCTACTATACCACGTTGGCCAAACGGGTTTGTATAGGGTTTGTATCAAGTTTTCCTTCTCTTACAGTGCTGTTCTCTGCATAATATGCTCCCTCTGTCGGCTCTTACGACACCCATGGGATGATATGGGGTGGTGACAATCCGTATTCTTAATCCGTCACCACACGGAAAATATCTTACGGACCCCAATTTTTTTAGAAAATAAAGATTTTTTAAAATCGGTCCAGTAGTAATTGAGTTTATCAATTACAAACAAACAAACATAAATACAAATTTTTCCTCTTTTTAATTAATATTAAAAAGAGGAAAAACTTGTATTTCTGTTTGTTTGTTTCTTACTACTTACCAGAATTATTTCTACACTAATGTGTAGAAATAATTCTGGCAAGCTCAACGTTAACATAACGTTTTCAAGATCGGATTGTCTTTTATTCCTCTATAAAAACTGCTGCCATTCTTCTATAAAAACTGCTGCCGAGACCATTAGTACCAATATTTATCTTCTTGCATGTACCATTAAGTTTAAGATTATAGCAATACGTTACAGCGAAGCAGACAGATACCTTAACACGTGGGAGTATCATTCATTGCCTGTCAGATGTACAAAGCGCTCACTTTCATTTTTAACTTTATACGCCATGCAATGTTACGGTCTTAGTTATACGAGAGGCGCTGTGAAATAATCTTATATTCGAGAGTAGAGGTTTCTGAGTTCCGATAGCTTGCGTTTTCGTTTAATTTCTTTTTTTATAATTTAATGTTCGGTACTAGGCATATATCGGTGTGGTGACGGATTAAGAATAAGAATTGTCACCACCCCATATCATCCCATGGGTGTCGTAAGAGCCGACAGAGGGAGCATATTATGCAGAGAACAGCACTGTAAGAGAAGGGAAACTTGATACAAACCAACCCGCTTGGCCAGCGTGGTATAGTAGGCCAATTCCTCCTTTCAAAGGAGAGGCCTAGTCCAGCAGTGGACTATTAAAGGCTGTTGATGATGATGATGATGAACTAGGCATAAATCCTGCATCAACGAAGGGACACAACCACAAAGAACTTTAGACTCGTAATTAAAGTTTGTTGTTTAAAGTCTAATATCGTGTGGCGATGAAACTTTACACTCTGGGTAGTTGTTTACGGCGAGGCCTCCACTTAAGCAACTAAGCCATATATACCGTCTAACCGGCATTACATTGATACTGGACTTAAGATCGAGATGACGTAGTTTTGATTTATATATTACTTTTTTAGGCACTCAACACAACCCTGCCAACGTCTATCCCTTGCACAAGCTATTTAAGGGTCGGAACATATCTGACGGAAGATGCGTCGCGTATTATCGGTCGCGCAACGCCAAAACATACAACTATATAGAAGATTCAACCTTTCACACTTGACCGACGATCCGTTAGTACGTCGAGCGTACAGCGTCTGTTCCGTTTCCGTCAACGCATTATCGGTCGACGTCGCGCGCACCACGTCAATATTGAGTGACGCGTTGGGCGACGTTTTAAAATTAAATGTCATACAAAGCAACCGCACTGTATTTGCTGAACGCAGAAACTGACTAGACGAGTAATGTAGCAGGTCTAATTTGACGGAATAGACGCGACCGATGTAGATACGCTCGACGCATTTTCCGTCAGATGTGTACCGAACTACCGACTCATTTAACGGAATAGACGCGACCGAAGATATGTTTGACGCATCTTCCGTCAGATATATGCCGACCCTAAGCCTTATGAATGATACCTTGATTTCGTGAAAGTTAGACTGACTTACCCTAGAAATGTCTATCCTTCTCTCTATCATTTCCACTGATCGACTCTATACATTAAAATGGTAACAATTGCTGCCTGTGGTTAAACTGAATTAACCACAGCTTTCCAATATATAAACATACATATTTTTTCTATCGTATGCAGACTGTCATAGACGTTTGACCTGTCTCAGTTATCTTTGAGGAAACAGCATAAAACAAGTATGAATAGAAGCGTTGAACTCACTGTTCTACAAATTTTTTTCATTGTGTCGCGTAGAACAATGCAATGGCGGACATGTTCTATTGAACAATACGACTAACGTCGACTGATTGGTTTCCGAGTAGGCTAGCTTTTTATGCAAATAATGTGACAAAGGTACATACGCCCGGATGGTGGTTGGAGGTTATCGCAGTTCATCAATAATAGTCATATGCAAGTTAGTGTATATTTAAAAAAAAAACATATTATCAGTGATGTCCAAAACACAAAGATCTGATGTGCTAAAGCACTGCAGTAATTTTACGTAGAGAAAATTTATTTTAATAGTATTTACTTGGTCATATCTGCAGAATGCATCCCGAAAAATGGGCACATATCGCCACGTAGTGATCACCGTAGGGACGTCGTGGTCGAGGTAGACCCAGGAAACGTTGGCGAGATGAGCTGGATGCCTTCTCAGATACATGGAAAGTAACAGCTGGAGACAGGGACCTTTGGAGAAGTGTAGGGGAGACCTTTGCCAAACAATGGGACAGTATAGGTTAGAAAAAAAAATACTTATCAGTGTGCTCCCTAGACTTACTAGTCTTCTTATTACTCTAAATCATATGCCATGGGGGGAGGGGGGTAAATTAAAATAAAAAAAACATTTATCAACGAGCAATGAACACCTGGATTTTTCAGTTTGTGGATCTCGATGGTCTGGTGAAAATTGAACCCACAACACACTGGCCGGTGCTAAACGGCGAGGTAACAGCTTTCAACTACGCTATCCTTGCAAACTTCAGTCCCTACATATAAACTCTCAGTTTACACCTACTAGTAGGTCTGGCATCAGCCAAAGTCTTGCATCAGATATTCAATGTAGTTCACACGACCAGCATAGTGCCACACTACATCACACCACTTCCTCCTCCAAACATTTCCTATTACTATTATTTACATCACCATGGAGACGGCTCACAAAAAAGTTTTTACGCAAACGGAATCCAAACTTCTTATTCAGAAAGATGTTCACATACCCATCACATACCTACATAGATATCTTATTGTGGCATTTCTTATACTGCACTAGTTCCTGCATTATCTTTCGTAATATTCTTACGCCTTATTAAGTCATTAGCTATTGTTATACGACGTTTTCGTTGGTGTAGTTTTTTTTTACTTTATTGTTATGTGTTTATTGTTAGTTGTTACGTTTATGTAGGGAAATCTTTTTATTGGGTGTTTCTCATACGCGTAATATGATGTATTTTACTGTTATAGTGATGACTTAATTTGTTACGGAGTTCTTTACACACATATTGGATACGAGAATACCGATATAAGTAGGAACATATTGCTGACTACATTATGAGTGAGTTAGATCCTCTTTCAAAATACTTATAGCGTTAAATGTTCCAGTTTTACTCGAAAGACATTATCTGCTAGATAAATAAAAGCTATGTTATCTGTTAATTAATTTATTCAGGGCTTAACGCACCGTGGTAAAACTGTCTGTAGTCGACTGAGAGTTAAAATGCGAATACGGTTTCTTTAGCTTGTTCCATGGAAGACCCGTCATGTCTTGTGGATAGGCGTATACTTCTTCAATCTCAATATCCCGTTCATGGTACAAACCAGCTTAGTTAATTGATGGCTAGTTACACAGTTAAGTTAACTGTGTGCCTGGGTGGGGCGATGGATCGGGTCTAACTGTGGTCTCTTTTACAACAGTATATTTGAGTTTATGAGTTCTTAGGTCTACTGCTGATAAAATTATCTCAGGTTCATATCTGGGTCAAACAAAGTACATTTTCAATTAGAAATATATCGTCTGTTTTATTTAGGATATACTTAATAGTATTTATCAAAGGTTGCAAAGCAGCGATAGCCTAGTGGAGAGACCGACGGACTGCTACGCAGAGGGTCCCGGTTCGAATCCACGGCGCGCACCAATGACTTTTCGAAGTTATGTGCGTATTAAATAGTTAATTATCGCTTGCTAAACGGTGAAGGAAAACATGAGGAGACCTGCATGTCTGGGAGTTCTCCATAATGTTCTCGAAAGACATGTGAAGTCTGCCAACCCGCACTTAGCCAGCGTGGTAGACTATGGCCTTACCCTTGTCATAGTGAGAAGAGGCCCATGCCCAGCAGTGGGACAAATGATATACAGGGCCGATGATGATCAAATGTTGTGTTTGTATAGCCTACTAATAAAAGGTTTGAAACATTGCCAATTTACACTTTGCTACGTAATTGTAGTATGTTTAATTAAAATTTCACATCAAAACATTTTAGTAAGGTAAGGCACAGCGCAATGCCAGCTGAAAACGGAGATTACGCTCAAATCGAGGTGTTCTGACTTGATAATGTTGGTAAGTACCTACTTAACCTACAGAACTTCTTAGCCTAAGAATCTTGTGTAAGTAGCTATAATAGATTTAAACTAGAGGACGCTAGCAGCTACGCCTGCATTTCTTTTTAAATTACCCGTTTTGGCCGATCCCGTGGGCATTTCGGGAAATCCCTACTTAGTGCACCCCCCCCCCCTACCCCTACGGTCTCCAAGGAACATACATGCCAAATTTCAGCTTCCTGCGCCCAATAGTTTCGGCTGTAGCGTGTCTGTCAGTCAGTCAGTAACGCAAGGATTTTATATATTAAGAAGATAATGGTAACATTGTCTTTGAAATTCACTGTCGTCGTTCAAATCTTTATCTTATTATGCTGCCTCTAAATACTTTAGAATGTAAACCAGTGAGAGAGTTATTTTTAAAGATAGCACATTTCTTGCCTATCCCTAGTAATAATAGTATTGCAGGTGTATATGACCCACCGCAATTGTTAATCAAAACGTGGGACTGTTTCCTTGTTGCGTTAAAATAAATACTATTATTAATTTATATACTCACGCCTGTACCCCCGAAGGGGTAGGCAGAGGTGTAGGTAATATTACACCCAGAATTCGCCATGAATTTTTAGGTCCCACGTAATAGGGGGCGAGCCTATTGCCGTGCCGGGCACATTACCAGACTCCGTGCTGCTACTGAGAATTTCCTAACGGAAAAACCCAATAACACTTTGCCCGACCCGGGAATCGAACCCGAGACCTCCTAATCCCACGCGCACATTTATGCCGCGAGATCAACGAGACAGTTTTAATATAATTTATCCAACTGTTCGTTTTATAAACTTCCATGACAGTAAACAAACGTATTCTAAACTAACAACTTTAAGTCAGCTAGTTTTCAGTAATTAATTGTAATAATTAATTTATATCCCTTGTTACATTGGTAACGACTTATTTGCGTGGCAACACTCACTTTGCCGCCGTTCGTGAAGCAACTTACTGTTTTCTTTAGTTGTGAGTTTCCTAGTAGTTTGTGTTTAGTGGAAAATATATACAGCTCGTTTTATTTTTGCCTCGTTTAGTTATTTTAATAGAACCCGCAATTTCACCCACGTGCATAGCGCTTTAGCTTTTGCTATATATAAAAATATAATCGATGTAAATAAAAATGACAAAAATAAAAACTGTGCTTACTTATCAAAAAGCTTAAAAAAGTAGGTCAACATAACTCACTATGCAAGTAGCAAATTAATGCAACTATCTTAGTTCTATCTTGCGGTTAAAACAACGGTAGCTAATATAACTGAAAATATAGGCATTGCATATTGCCTATAATATATGCCAATTATTTTCTGTTTACCCCTATTAGGTAACAAATTACGAATCAAACAGAATTCGGCACGGCGTGTCACGACGACCTTAATTTATCCATTACACAGTTTATACAATCACGAAAAGTATAAGTACGAACAATTAAAC
The DNA here is from genome assembly GCA_944739405.2 of Euclidia mi. Lineage (NCBI taxonomy): Eukaryota > Metazoa > Arthropoda > Insecta > Lepidoptera > Erebidae > Euclidia > Euclidia mi. Next base: position 107,106,240 of record OX123186.2, on the reverse strand, counting down.
AGCAACTATTGCAGTCAAATTACATCGGCCGTGACTTTCTTCAAACCCTTGACTTTTCTCCTTAAGGTCGACTTAACAGATACAAGCTTGATTCACGTCATTTAATATATCGTAAAATCGAAGCAACAAGCTTCGGAAACTCGTAAAACTTAATTATAGGAATGTTGCTTCCAACTTTACTAGTTCGCTCATTGACGTATGAAGCTGAATCGTTAATTCTGACAAATATCTATACGTCTATACATATAAATAAAATTGGAGTGTTTGTAATATTAAAATAACCGCTTTTAACTAAATGCATATGAATGTAATACACGGTACATATACCGAAATGTCACTTTTAAATTTTTTCGTCTGTCTTGTCTGTCTGTTTGTTTTCGCTAATCTCTGGAACGGCTGGACCGATTTTGACGGGACGTTCACTGGCGGATAGCTGAAGTACCAAGGAGTAACTTAGGCTATAAATTAACCGGGTACGCGAAGTAGTTCCCTCAGGACGCGGACGAAACCGCGGAGAACAGCTAGTCTGTACTAATATTATAAAGCTGAAGAGTTTGACTGTTTGTTTGCTTGAACACGCTAATCTCAAGAAATACTGAGCCGAATTTTTTAATTATTATTTTTGTATTGAAAAGCCCATTTATCGAGAAAGGCTATATAACATCACGCTATGCGCCACGGGTGCAGAGCAGTAGCCCTAAATAACGCGGGTGTAATTGCGGGCTCAGCTAGTTCTAATATATTTCTGTCAGAGATGCAGGATGTTTATTGGATTTTCATTGACCGTTTTAATGGTGGACAGATGAAAAATCACCAAGGTCAGTTATGTGTTTATGATATAACTCAGCTAAAAATATAACAGCTCGATTGGTGAAATAACATCCTAGACAGTCGATTTTTTTAATAGTATTTTGCTATTTTTTTTTTTTATAGCAATAGGCGACAAACGAGCAGACGGATTGCCTGGTGGTAAGCAATTACCGCCGCCCATGGACACAAGCAACACCATAGGAGTCACAAGTGCGTTGCCGCCCCTTGGGGTTGGGAAAAGGGATAGGAGGAGGAGTGGGATGAGGGAGAAGGAATAGGGGATAGGGCCTTCGGCACTCTCACTCACCGAACGAAACGCAACAGTTTAGGTACTGTTTCGTTCGTTATTAAAAAACGTTTGTTCTTTGTGGTTATTTGTTTGCTGTAATAATAATTAACATTTTGTGACTACTATCTCAACTGAATATTACAAAAGCTAGTATGTATATACCTACCTAGTTTTCATGTTAAAGCGGCAGAACCGAAATTGCTGATTATAGCATAGAGATAGTTCAGATCTTAGAGACGGCTATTAGCTATCCTGCGACATTTGTCGTATCCAAAAACAAAACTTAAACGTATTGAAATAGATGTCGAAGTAAAACTTATTTGCTATTTTGATATTTTACCGACTGTACCAAACTATGGTCAAAAGCTTGTAATAAAACAATATAAAAGACAAACATTTTGTTTGACAAAACCAAAGAATTATGATGTCATCCCAGCATAATTGTAATACTCTGCATAACTGTTTGACGATTATAAGCGATTAAATATATTACGTTACAATTAGCAGAACAAAAATTCTTTGTTATCAATAGAGTCCATCTCAGTCAATAGGAATTTGTATTGACGTGTTTTGTCAATACAATACGTTTGAATGCTTTTACAGCTGACATTTACGTTTAGTATATTTTAAATATGTTCGTTTAGAGAAGATTATCTTAAATATGCTTGATGTTTAAAAGCAGCTGCTGATCTGATTGATGTTTTGTTACGTTGTGGTGTTGTTATATTTGTCGGTGATTCTAACGTGAAAATATTCGAGAGATTTAAGTAGCAAATAAATAGACTTTTGCATGTCAAAGACGTGGTACGATTTCGTAGATGTTTATAAAGAAGTTTCAGTCATTATATCGCAGAATATTCATATATTACTGGCTAGTAATATATCAATATTTTCTTTTGTCCGTGTTGTGACGGATTAAGAATACGGAATGTCACCACCCCATATCATCCTAAGGGTGTCATAAGAGCCGACAGAAGGAGCATATTATGCAGAGAACAGCACTGTAAGAGAAGGAAAACTTGATACAAACCCTATACCAACTCGTTTGGCCAGCGTGGTATGATAGGCCAATTCCTCCTTTCAAAGGAGAGGTCTAGTCCAGCAGTGGACTGTAATGTTAAAGGCTGATGATGATGATATATCAATATCCCTAACCTTACCTGCGGCATTGGACGCGGATGAAAGGTACCATAAGTATAGCATGCCAATGAATCTAATAAAAAACATATTTGTAGATATCCTTATCTTCATAAAATAATTATTTCCTGATGGTATTTTTTGCCCCCTATTTCAAATCTTCCAACTTTTATCTTTACAATAACGGTGCTCGACCGCCTCTGAAGTCTAATATATTTTTATACTTTTATTCGTCATATTTTACTTTCGCCGTTTTCCACACAAATGATATAGTAGGGATAGATTTTATATCAAGATCTGAGTTAGTTTGTTGGCAACTATTAGGCAGGTAAAAAAAATGTTGGCGACCACTGAAATTCAGGTGAAATAGCCATTCCAAAGCTCAGCATACCAAGGGCGAGATGCGTCATACAATTAAAATATACCTTTTGATTCTAGTAGCTATACCGCTCTTGTCATCCGTTTTTATTTTAACTGTAAAATGCATTAAGAGCAGGCATTATGCCTTTTTGTAAACGTTCAACAGTTTGCTGACATCCATGCAATCGACATCCATGACCCTCGTAATTGTCGACCCATACCCGCGTTAACCCGACCGAATCATATAACTATTACTTATTATTTCTGGAACGGTTAGTTATCACGAAATAATAAAAAAATAAGCGTGAAATACCTTCATTTATCCCGTAACCGTTTGGTGTAACCCATGCTGAAACGTCGGCGAAAACAAAAATGTATTTCACCTAATATATTTAATTGAAACCCATATTCATAAATATTCGTGTTTACTAATAGCTAAAGTTAAAAGAATCTTATACTAATATATAAAGCTGAAGAGTTTGTTTGTTTGGTTAAATGCGCTAATCTCAGAAACTACTGATCCGATTTGAAAAAATCTTTCAGTGTTAGATAGCCCATTTGCTGAGGAAGGTTATAGGCTATATAACATCACGCTATGGGCCACAGGAGCGGAGCAGTAACCTTAAAAACGGCGGGTGTAACCGCGGGCTCATCTAGTTTAATATAATTCAGACTCAAATCGTTATATTAACATCTATTAAAAGTATCTGTAAAAAATATTTCCTGCCTATTATTGCCACTAGAAAGTATTTTAACGCTCTTAGATGACAGATTAATAGGTGTTGCTACAGCACAATAAAAACGAATTAAATTTGATTTCTAAGTCTCTCTTACAGATTTCTACAATCTAATTGATGTGGATGATGAGGAAATAATTCCCGCCATATATCTCAATTACAGTGAGCAATATGTCATGTTTATTTAGCTGTCCGATTTAGGGTTGCCACTTAAAAATAAAAACAAAAATACATCTATGTTGTATACTGCCAATTGCCGAATGTATCTTTGTCCATTTACCATTACAGCAATTTAATGGAAAATCCAGCAGAAAGGAGAATCCTCTATGTGTAAAATTCCTTTAGCGGTCATTCAATACCCAGTCGATAAGATCATTCGGCCTAACCTACAAATCCTTCTCTGCTATTGAAATATCACATTCCGTATTCCATTAATATTCTAATTGGCAACCCTATTAGGAAACTGTCAGTCATCGCGATCAATCATAGCGCACACGAGCCGCTCCGAATCCGTCTCCATGTGTGGCCTAGCATTCTATATTGGCTTTGTTTCTAGTTCAAAGAGCCGGTGGTCTATGCTCACAGTGGGAGGCTGTCTTAGCTAGCTATTTTTGGCTTGATTTAATTATTTTTTTGCTACAGTGTTGTGCTGTGGTGTAGATTGATTGGTTTCAATGCCTCGAATTTGATTATCGGCTGCTAAAATCAATTTTTAAGATTTTAGCAGCCTTATAGGGTTTTGAATTGTCAAAGACATTGACTTCTATAATGGATATTAATCCGTGAACAGCGAAGTCGTGTTTTTATGGAAAATGGAAACGGATGAACTTTCTTAAGAGTTATATTTTTGACTGCCTGCTACTACTACCTAAATTGAAACGATGGGCATAATTACATGCCCGAGTTCTGTGTCTTATGGCCGGTTTCAATATCCGATATATCACTTAAATATAGCTCCTAGAGATATACAGGGTGTAAAAAGACCCTTAACGAAAACTGAAACGCCATATCATACCAATCATTACAAACATGTTTTACTTCGGCACCATACCTGGGAAATTATTGGTTCAGGAGATACTGAGGCTCAAAGTTACTATGGAATTTTTGTAATTAGGTACAAAATCGATGCAATTACCATACCAACATGTTCTATGGATGTCCTATGCACCCATGGATAAGTAGGTATTTCGAAAATTGTCCGTGCACAATTTTAATTGCGGCTTAAAAATGTGATTATTTGAAAAAAAAAAACATTTCCCAAGTTTTATTTTTGGTTAGTATGACTTGGCATGATGTCCCTCCAAAACGAGTAGACTTCGGCTTGGTGATGGGTCTTGTGACACCCTGTATATATGATATAAGCTCCATACAAAGTGTCAAAATGTAGGTATCTCTAGTAGCCAAGTCCATGGATAGATCGGATATTAGAACTGGCCGTTACATAATTATGTTTATCTACATAAACACTGATCCAAACCTTGAAGAAACCAGCAAAATTGGATTATGTTATTCTCGTGTTGAGCTAAACCCATCCTATTAGATGAAACTGCACACATTACCTAACTCCAATAGAGATAGCATTCGTTTCGAAGGTCGCGTCTGCGAGCCAAGAGTACGGTGAACAAACGATAGTGTGTTGTGGGACATTCCGTTTTTTTTATGTATGCAGTAAGTTCCCGCTTTCTGGTACCTAAATCTGACCAATTAAGACAAAAATGTTCAATATTAGCGTAATAAGTACCTACCCGCCTCAAAAAAGTAAGCATTTGTTTTCTGTGCCGTTTTTTTTTCTGTGACAAATGACTGATTTTTAATTTAGCAACAGCCTATCGATAGCAATTGTTTAGTGAAAAAAAATACAGATTGCTAAGAGAGGGGCCTTGGGTAGGACACAAGGCGCGCACCACTTACTTTCAAAATTTTGGTGTGTATTAAATTGCTATCGCTTGCTAAACGGTACTGAGAAACAACGTTAAGCAACCTACCTATTTGAGAATTCTCCGTAGTGTTCTCGAAAGACATGTGTGAAACCAGCACTTGGCCAGCGTCGTGGACCTTACCCTTCTCATAGTGAGGAGTTTCCAGTGCCCAGCAGTGGGGCAATTTATATACAGGGCTAATGGAAATGATGATATTACTTGTTCTTCTCTCGTTTTTAAGCAAGCCGGTTCTTTTTTGTTCAGTCCCATTTAAAGTTTATAGGTACTCCCATATTTCCCTAATATCCGAGTAAATTAAAAAAGTTGGCAACCCTATCGAAGACGCAAGTGGCGCATTGCAGCGTAGATGCAGTGGCCCGGTGCGTTTCCCAGAACCACTATGTAGGTTAACTATGACATACAAATATATAACGATGTTACAAGCAGGTAGAATGTTTCGTCTGTTGGTCGATCGCCAGGCTATTAATCTTGTATGAGTATTTCGGATATTGCGGTGCTGTCCTAGTTATGAAGTAATAGATTCTATCATAATAAGTTAGAAGTACCCTAAACCGAAGAGCATGCATAAAAATTTTGATGAGAGTGAATGGAGCAAGGGAGATAAATTAATAATAATAAGAGTATGTCAGGATCGTAGCAATTGGCGGGCTCTGCCTACATCTACGGGAAACAGACGTGAACTATGTATGTATGTAATACGTTGCTACTTTTGAGTATATTTAAATATCTATTAAATTGGTATCTGAATGAATTAATATTATGTATTGTATTTATTATAAAACTAAATTCATTAATCAACTTCAACCAACTGTGTCGTGATGTCGTCACATTTGTGGTGGACTTTAATAAATTGTAGTGTCGATGGCTTATTGATGTGATAAATAGATTATGGTTATGTTCGAAAAATAAAAATTGCATAAGCAGCTGTCTGTAACAATATTTTGACACAGAACAATTAGACATATATTCTGGTTCTTTTTCAAACAAATCTCCTAAGATTTGTTTGAAAAAGAACCAGAATAAAACATTATTAATTTCTGCAGAATTTAGAATAAAACATTTTTAATATTTGTTGTAGTACCTATACTACATGCAGAAATTAATAATGTCTTATTCTATTGATGAAGTTAATAATGTTTTACGATTTATCTTATTCTAAAATAAGTAGGTACATGAGAAGCATGCTTTTCTAATAAAATGCTTTTCTAATATATTTTTTAATAAAACATTGACAAGTTACACTGCTATTGCGAGCCTTGTGTTATTGCTCTGTAGAGCAGATTAGGCATTTTTCTGTCCAAGTGATAAAACATTTTAAAGTAATTCTTCATTATTTAAGGAGCACTTTACCTGTGTCTTATCAGTTATCAGTGTTATCACAGAACGTTTTAAACTTTCGTATCCCAGGACTTAGTTTAAAACTGTACACTAGCTTACGCAATCTCGTAAGGTGGATTTAGATCGGTTTCCGACGAATTGTGGTTTATTTTAGACGTCAGTATTAATATATTGAGACCGGAAAGTCATTAACGTTCCCTCGGAGAATTTTCGTTACCGAATATAGCTTAAAAGAACCCGTCAACTTCCAAAGCTGTAAAAGTTTATATGGAAAAGAAAACGAATTTATTTTAATAGGATTTTTTGATGTCATGGTGGATGCATTTGCATCAAGGCTTATTTTAAATTGCTATTATATGGTCTTTGGCACACAAATAAAGAATGCTTACTAATTGATATTATCCTTGATCTGTTTGTGGATGGATGGTCGAAGATGTTGTTGGTATGCCTGAGATTTTGTGAGATTGACTGAATATTTTAATTATCTCAACTTTTCTTTTATTTTTTAAATTTGCTTTTATTTTAAAACTATTTTTTTTTAATTTTCTAACCTGACCTTATTTATTCTTGTAATTCTGTAATTTTGTATATATTTTTAACTAGAGGACGCCAGCAGCTACGCCTGCATTTTTTTTAATTTACCCGTTTTGGCCGATCCCGTAGGAATTTCGGGTAATCCCTTCTTAGTGCACCCCTACGGTCCCCAAGGAACATACATGCCAAATTTTAGCTCCCTGCGCCCAATAGTTTCGGCTGTAGCGTGTCTGTCAGTCAGTCAGTAACGCAAGGATTTTATATATTAAGATTTTGTTTTAATCAATGTTATTGGCTATCATCATCATCAGCCTTTAACAGTCCACTGCTGGACTAGGCCTCTCCTTTGAAAGGAGGAATTGGCCTACTATACCACGCTGGCCAAACGGGTTGGTATAGGGTTTGTATCAAGTTTTCCTTCTCTTACGGTGCTGTTCTCTGCATAATATGCTCCCTCTGTCGGCTCTTACGACACCCATGGGATGATATGGGGTGGCGACAATCCGTATTCTTAATCCGTCACCACACGGACAGTTATTGGCTAACCGCCGTTCTAATAAATAAATCAATCATTACAAAATTCTATAGGTTATGATGTGTCATGTGAGAAGTCTGTTTCTTATGAAATTTTATATCCCCCTCTGGCAGGTTAGTGTTTATTTCATCCCTTTTCCCTTCTCTTCTATTCTTACAAAAATCCCTTTGGAATATTTAAAGTGTACTTTATAGTAGATAGCCTTTTCTTTTGCCCAATGCAACAGTCCTTGTAAGGGTCGGCACATATCTGACGGAAGATGCGTTCGACGCATCTTCGGTCGCGTCTATTCCGTCAAATTAGACCTGCTACATTACGCGTCTAGTCAGTTTCTGCGTTCAGCAACTACAGTGCGGTTGCTTTGTATGACATTTAATTTTAAAACGTCGCCCAACGCGTCAGTTAAAATTCACGTGGTGCGTGGTGCGCGCGACGTTGACCGATAATGCGGATCATCGGTCATGTGTGAAAGGTTGAATGTTTATTTGTATGTTTTAGCGTTACGCGGCCGATAAAACGCGACGCATCTTCCGTCAGATATGTTCCGACCCTTAAACAGGCAAAAATTACGCTGACAGCGACTCGTAAATCATTTTAATTTGGTGTTATGCGTGCTATATTCCATGATAATTGTAAAGCCGTGTACTACAGCACGACTAGATAGTAATCATATCGTTTACGAATATCCTAAACAAAGCTGAAATTAAAACAAGGAAACACGATTGAGAAGCACAGCAGTTTATCACGCTTGACATTGAAAATATTTTAAGCCCATAACGTACCCGTACAGGGCAAAGGTCTCTCCACTCTCCCTCCATTAATTTCAGTTTTGTGCTTCTAGGTACCAATCCTTATAAAAAATTCCATTCCCTAGGTAAATAAAAAAACGCAAGCCTGATGCAAGTAGGTACTATAGATACCTACTTTGTAAAATACAGTAACGCTATAGCACTTAACATTATTGCATTATCTAATAGCTGTAAAGGTAAATATATGCTTTAGATTAAGTTAATTTTATACCATGTTCAGCTAATTTACTTGAGTGAAAAGCTTTCAACTATCACGAATGGCGAGGTATTCTACTAAACAATACACTGAAGGGAAATTTTAATTTGATTGTTTATTTTTATGTGGTGTTTTTGAAATGAAATGAAATGAAATGAAATACTTCTTTATTTCGTGTAAACTTTGAAAGTACTTACGAAACGTCATTAAAAAGAAATATTTAATACAATTATTTTGTGTGTCGAATTAGAACAGCTCAGTCCCAAGCGTTTTGGTCGTCTTTATAGTCAGATATTTTATAATAGGCTTTTGAACATAATTTCGCTTTTACAATAATTTTGAACTTATTTATAGATAGGTCTCTTATATTATAAGGGAGCTTGTTATAAAAGCGTATACATTGCCCCATAAAACAGCTACTTATTTTGTGGAGACGAGTGCTATGAACTACGAGATTATTTCTGTGTCTTGTATTTACAGAATGTATATCACATTTTTTACAAAATTTGTCAATATTTTTATGTACATATAGCAGATTTTCATAAATATATTGTGATACAACAGTTAGAATATTTATTTTTTTGAACTTTTCTCTTAGAGAAACTCTTGGACTGAGGTTATAAATTCCCCTTACAGCTCTTTTCTGCAGAACAAATATTGTATTTAGGTCTGCAGCATTCCCCCAGAGAAGAATCCCATACGACATTAAGCTATGAAAGTAACTGAAATAAACCATTCTAGCTGTTTCTAAATCTGTGAGGCGTCTAATTGTCTTAACTGCATAAGCTGCAGAACTGAGTTTGCCCGAAAGCCTTTCTATATGTGGACCCCATTGTAGTTTGGTGTCCAGCATAATACCTAAAAACATGGTTGTCTCGACGGGCTCAATCCTAGATTCATTAAGTTGTACATTGGTTGGCATATGTTTAACATTGGGCATTGAAAATTTTAAAAGTTTAGTTTTCTTATTATTAAGTAATAGATTATTAACATTAAACCAATTGACAACTTTAGAGAGTGCATTGTTTACTTCGTCAAAGTTACTCTGTCGTCGTTTAATATTAAAAATCAAAGAGGTATCATCAGCGAACAATACAATCTCATGATTATTCTTAACGTAATAAGGTAAATCGTTAATATATATCAAGAATAGAAATGGTCCGAGAATTGAACCCTGCGGGACACCCATTTTCAAAGCAGAACCTGGAGATGTCTTACCATTAACCTCGACCTTCTGGATTCTGTTGCCCAAATAAGAAGTCAGGAGATCGAGAGCTTTATTTTTAATGCCGTAATGATATAGTTTCCTGATAAGAGTATCATGATGAACACAATCAAAGGCTTTAGACAAGTCGCAAAATATACCTAACGCATCTTGCGACTTCTCCCAAGCTGCAAAAATACTTTTCAGTAACTCAACTGCTGCGTCAGTAGTTGAACAGCCCCTCGTAAATCCGAACTGTTTCTTGTGAAGAAGATTATGTCTGTTGAAATGACTAAGTAGCTGACTAAGAATTAGTTTCTCAAAAATTTTGCTAAGTGTTGGCAATACAGAAATAGGTCGAAAATTTGAGGGGTCTGATGTGTCACCAGATTTAAATAAAGGTGTTATTTTGCTATACTTCATTAAATCAGGAAATGTTCCAGAAGTGACACAACCATTGAACACTGTTGCAAGATGTGGAGCAATTAATGTAATAATAGACGAAACAGTCCTTACTGACAATCCCCACAGATCCTTTGTCTTTTTCATATTAATAGTTTTAAATTGTTTAAGAACATCATCTGTAGTAACAGCAACAAATTCAAAGGCCGTAACACATTCCGGCACGCAGTCTTTAAGCAGCATTTCAGCAGACATGGAAGACGATTTGAGTGACGCTGTAGTTACAATGGGTATATTAGCAAAAAACTTTTCAAATTCCGTCGCTACTTCCAAGTCCTCTGCAATACTCACATTATTGATATTTAGTAGGTAGTCGCGACTGCGTGTTTTGGCTCTACCAGTTTCGCTATTGATCACATTCCAAGTTGCTTTTATGGTATTTTCAGCGCTTTTTATTTTATTTTTCAAATAAATTGATTTTGCAGCATAACAAGCTTGTCTAAATGTTTTTGAGTATTTTTTTACATAATTAATAAAGGCTGGACTATTATTAAAAGTTTTTTCATTATAAAGTTCATATAACCTAATCCGACTTTTATGAATGCCTTCAGTTGCCCAATCACTAAACATCAGACGGTCAGTTACATTTAATTTTTTAGGTTTAAATACAGTAGAAAATTCATCACTAATCAATTTAAATAATGAATTATATAACTGATCCGGATGGTCATGAATAGGCAACCAACGCATTTTATTTGATAGATTATTTTTAAAAAGTTCTAATCGGTTTTCATTTATAGGTATAAAATTAATAATTTTACTCTGAATCTTAGGGCTTTTTCTTGGACAACAGACTAACTGCCCACAGTGATCAGACTGTAACATATTAATTAAGGATTTTTGTAAAGGCTTAGTGTTAATAAATATATTATCAATACAGGTAGCACTTGTGGCAGTCACTCTAGTTGGTTCTAAAAAAGTATGACTTAAATTGAAAGATTTAAATAGATTTAAAAAATCAATTGATAAAGAACATTTCTCTAAAATGTTAATGTTGAAGTCACCACAAATAGCAACCGTTTTATGGCAATTATTAACTTTGCTTAGGGCATCCTCCATAATTACTAGAAAACTTTCAAAATGTGCACATGGAGGCTTGTATACACTCATAACAATGAACTGATCAAATTCGACACAAGATATCTCTATAACTCGCTCAACAGAGAGGCTCACAATATCAGACCTTTCTTTAAATTTTAAAAGTTTATTTATTATAATTAACGAGCCTCCTCGAATAAATTTTTCTCTGCTGAATGAGCTTGCAACCTGGTGGTTGTTGAAATTGAAAATGAACTGGTGGCTTTTTAGCCAATGTTCTGTAATACATAAAATATCAATATTGTTACAGTTCATGAACAATTCCAACTCTAACTCCTTACCCATCAACCCTTGTATATTTTGATGCACCAGGTTAATACAATTTTTTAAATTATTTTTTGTACAATGTGTGGTTGATGAAAGTGTGTTTTTATTACTTATATTTAAATTTATCAATGTCTTGTCTATGTTATTGCCAGAGATTGACTCTATTGTCTCATAACTTAATTTAATTTGTATATTGTCGGAATGGAACTATACGAACTCCGGGACACAAAACGATAGTTTGAACATAATACCTGGGTTTACAGTAACAGGCGGTTTCAATATTCGATATACCTATGGATATGGAGATTTGAGATACCTACACAATTAACATAAGCTCCATACAAAATATGTCATCATCATCATCATCATCCTAGCGCTGTCCCGGATGCACTCCAAAACCCACGCCTTGGAGCCCAGGGTCCGCTTTCCGGCTATGTCTCCTCCACTTCGCACGGTCTTCAGCATCCCTGGTGGTTAGTTGGTTGGCACGCATATCATCCCTTACGACGTATCATCCATACAAAATATGTCAAACATGTGTTATTCGAGAATGAACTAAATTTGATTGGAATATAATATGTCAATAATGCAACTTGTAATAAGTTTTTGTCCAACGTAACTTTTGGTCAGTTTCTACAGCGAATAGAATTATATCTATCTACTCTGTAGAATTATATCTGCTCCACTGTCGAGGAGCTTATTTTTGAGACATGCAGGATTAAGGAGCCTCTTACCCCAAGCCATTTGTTTTCTCCTAAAGATCATTTATCTTTGAGTCATGAGTGTAACACTTTTTTGCGTTTTCCCTGATAAAACCTTCCTAAATTTTGTTTTTAATTTTTTTTGTTTTTTTTTTTCGAAACCCTTTCCTTCTCTGAGCAAAATAAGCCTCTCCCTCAAACAAAATCCTGGACAAGTATGTAGATTCATTTGAATTCATTATCATTAAAATTTCGATTCATTTGATGGGTGTCGACGATATTCGTCGCTATACCTCTAGCGGTTACATTAAGATTTAGTTACAGAATGATCTAAGTTATACTCTCTGCTTAGTGTCATCACTTTCACTCGCCTATCACTTCGCTCACCGTGGTTAATTGCCGTAATAAAACGCTCACACTCTTTGTTTCTTTTTGTAACAAACTATAAATCTTTGGAGAGGATACATACGTAGAATAAATGCGGATTAAGTGAAGTGGTACGCAAAGTTTACAAACAATTTTTTTCTAGGTAGTAGAGCTGTTGCTGATTTCAGCATGAATGGGCCGGCTCGACCGGGGAAGTACTACCCTCTCACAGAAAATCGACGTAAAGTAACAGAATCTAAACTGTTGCGTTTCGTTCGGTGAGTGAGAGTGCCGGAGGCCCTATCCCCTATTCCTGCTCCTCATCCCACTCCTTATCCTATCCCTTTTCCCAACCCCAAGGGGCGGCAACGCACTTGTGACTTCTGTGGTGTTGCTTGTGTCCATGGGCGGCGGTAATTGCTTACCATCAGGCAATCCGTCTGCTCGTTTGCCGCCTTATACTATAAAAATAAAAAAACACATCAACACCCAATTATTACAATAAGTATCTATGCAAGTATGTTGTCCAGCTCATGACATGACTCAAGCTCGATTGAGGTTACCGAGTTCTGAACTATGAGTACATATACTTAGATCTGTGCTACTAAGAAGACCTAAGCAAAGTATTGCGATAGATAAACATAAAACAAAGTTAACTTAGTCAATAATTTATTTGATGAATTAAAAATAAGATGGTGCTTTCCTGTACCTGTGGCAGATAATTAACTCGCCCAGAGACCCAGTAATACCGTTATCGTTTTGTCGTTGTTTCCTATCAATATTAAAGATTTTTCCGCCATTGTTGAGGATCGTGACACCTTTTTAGACGAGCAATGGTCTGCCTCCAACTAATACTATCCGTCGCCTAGTGGAGGAATGCTGACAGCGAAGATAAGGTCGGGTGCCAAAAAATAACCATACAATTTTTGAATATGCAATTATACAAAATAATAATAAAATACCGTACATCGCTCTTACTATCAAATTCCTACTCAAAATGCTTAATTAAAACTTTCTCATTCACAATTACCACGTGTCTTCGACCTCTATCTAAAATAAACAAACATCTCATACGTCATATCGCACGTGTGATTTCGCATCGAGTTTATCGCGAGTTTTATCTATGTAGGTGACATTGGTGGCGTATAGTTGTCTATTACGTTGACATTGGACGGAAAACACCGTTATTGGCGGTCGCAGATTGGGGAAAGGTTTTGTTATCTGTTGGCAATGATTTATCAGATTTTCTTGAAAGATCTTGTTGTTGTGTCACATAAGTTATTGCTTTTGAAGGATTTTGTTGTGTTTTATCATGAGTTATAGTGGTTAAAGGCCCTGACTGCTAAGGCGAAGCACGTGGCTTCGTTCCACCCAGCATAAATCTTAGTATGATGAGCGCCTTTTTTCAGGGCCAGTCGTATTCACGGGAAGTCTATTACCTGTCGATAAAATTAACCAAGCCGCGAAAGTTTCATATCATTTATTGTTTATCTTTGACTACATTGTTGTTAAACCGACATACATATGTAGATGACGCGTCAAGCGACCTCGTCAAAGCAGCCGCGTGTAACGTAAATTGCGTGATCCCGGATAGTTGTATTCGTAAATTGATACAGAGTTTCTAGGTTCATTACTTTTGCCATACATTTCTCTAGATTAGTTTAGATTTATAAACGTATGCAGGACAATATTTTATGTACCAGAACATTATTTCTAGTCTAGGTGTTATTTTTTTTTATAGTACTTAATAGGCGGCAAACGAGCAGACGGATGATGGTAAGCAATTACCGCCGCCCATGGACACAAGCAACACCACAGGAGTCACGAGTGTGTTGCCGCCCTTTGGGGTTGGGAAAAGGGATAGGATGAGGAATGGGACGAGGGAGAAGGAATAGGGGATAGGGCCTCCGGCTATTTGCGTCCGTTACTTGAATGTTTGTAAATGTTGTTACTCCTAAAAAACAAAATGCCTACTAATTTTAGACTGAATATGCTCTTTTAGTGATATTGTACATCTGCAGCTTGGAACCCTACTTAAAAAAATACAAACCTGTAAAATGGCTCGCGGTATGTAATTACAAAGTTTGACAGCTAATATATACAAAACAAACCAACAAACATTAGCATAAACGCAATTACAAGCGCGTTGATTTCTATGCGCCCATAATGGCCACTGATGGCGGTGAATGGCCCGATCGTTGCACCTTATCTATCGCCAGTTTCAGGCTCCGCTCACATCTGCAGGCGACAAACGTTGCGAACAAGAGAAATGAGTGAACCTACGAGCCAAAGACAAAATGACGAACTAGTAAATGTACATAATATGTCTAAATACTAATTTTCGAAAACTAACGACTACATTAAATTTATAGTAAGTGCTGCTAGGCATTTTTCATTATAACTTTTAATTATCGCAACACTAACGACTTAATTTCGTCAAAACTTTATGCGTATGGACAGTTGAATGAATTTGTGAACATAAAAACATAATATAGGCATAATACCCAGACACCGTGTCTGGGTATCATATTATGCCTACATTTCACGGATAGATAAACATGGAGACCACGATTTATGTACCCGTTATAGGACAGCACTCGGCGCATTAGCACAATTTGAATAACGCAAAACTGAATATTTGCAGTTCATATTATACTATGCACGTCTTCAATATGCAAGATTTCAATTCGTATATATCATCTAATAAAGACTTTTTATATTCACTGCTGAGTTTCAGATGTTCGGTGTTAGATCTGAATCATACCTTTAACGTCGGTCTAGAGTCTAGACTAACCGTCTCACTCCAATTACAATAATGGTCGGGGAGCATCGCTCAATACACTTTCTCTCATCTGAGTAGCTTTGTTATTATGTATACGGGTCCCATATCGCTGCAAATCATATTCAATTCGTGACTATTGATTTTGCACCGTTCTCGAATATTGTCAGGTGATCTAGTGGCTAGTTACCATAACTGCTAATTCAGAGGATGACTTCGATCCCCGCGTAGGACATTTGCGAAATGAACACTATTATTTGTTGTTATTTATATGTATGTATGCAGTATGAGCTGCAGGGAAGACGTAGTGATGACGCAGCGTTTAATCCTCACATATGGGATAGCACTTTGTGTGTTTGTTCCCACAGTTGTTTCAAGTCTGAGACTTTTTCGTGTTCTCTTTGTGAAAATCCTCGCTGTACGTGATTGTACCGAGTGCGGGCGTTGCCATTTTTTGTAAAGAAGTTACGCATTCCCTGATATTCTTGTTATGTTAGTTGTTAGTTGTGAATCGTATTTAGGTATCAACACCTCGTTCTAGACTCAAATTATTATAATGCCGTATACGTCTCAATATAAATAAATATTGTTCTTTAATGATCTTGAGATGTTCGCCGTTAGTTGTGAATCATACTTTTGATCGTTGGTCTAGACCAACCGTCTCACTCCAATTACAAATGGCGAGGTGCATCGCGAAATACCATAGCACTTTCACTCTAAGTGGCTTTGCTTTCATGTTCCTAATGGTTGCAGAGTACTCTTGTTTCGTTTTGTTGTTGACTAATGTTCGCCTCTTTATTCTTCGCGAACGTTGTTACGCGCGCTGATGAAATCTGAGTTGTTTGTTTTTTATCGTGATGGCTGATTGTATGACTGTGCTATGTTGCTTTTTGTCGATGCTTTTTGGCGCAGCGAAATTCGAGATGCCGACATAGGGATGTAGAGGGCGTCTAGGCTTCAGTTTTCACGTTGAAGGATAATTATGCAAGAGTAAATAGATTGTAAATAAGTATTATACAATGAGCAACAATGACCACCCATTACCATAGATAGCTGATTAATAATTTACTAGACGTTGCCAGCAGATTGCCCGTCAATTATACATATAAACCTTCCTCTTGAATCATTCTATCTATTAAAAATTAAAAAAAAACCGCATTAAAATCCGTTGCGTAGTTATTAAGATTTAAGCATACAAAGGGACAGACAGAAAGAAGACAGTGTTTTATACTATGTACCTAGTGTAGTAGATACAAAATAAAACACCTAATTATACAGGGTGTAAAAAGACCCTTAACGAACACTGAAATCCCATGTTGTACCAATCACTACGAACATTTTTTACTTCGGCACGACACCCGGGAAATTACTGGTTCAGGAGATATTGAGGCTCGAAGTTAGTATGGAATTTTTCTAATTAAGTACAAAATCGATGCATTTACCCCGCCAATATGTTCTTTAGATGCCATATGACCCCATGAATGAGTAGGAATTTCGAGCTTTGCACGCGCGCGCTTTTTAATGCGGTTTAAAAAATGTGAAAAGTTAAAAAATAATTCGTTTCCCAGGTATTATTTTTGATTAGTATGACTTGGCATGATGTCTACAACGAATAGACTTCAGCTTGGTGATGGGTCTTGTGACACCCTGTATGTAACTGAAACAAAAGATGTATCTTCAGTTTAAATACGTCTAACTATTGTTATTAGGTACGAAAATAATATACTTATTGAAGTAAATATGTGAAAATGTGTAGTTTACCACACAAAAATAATTTCTACCCACTATTGTACGGTACTCCACGTTCTAAAACAAACATTCTATTTCGATCGTATCCCTCTTCCTGTGACGTTTGTCACCGGTCCAAATCTGTCACTAGCCCCATTCGTTTTCCTTCGTCAAAGCGTGTTTTAAAAACAAACGATTGATTCTACGGTTGTTTGTTGAACCTTGGGCAGTAGGGTCGTTTATGACCCTTAAAGATATTTTAGGATTAAGAATGGTTGCTGTTGAGTAATTCGGATTGTTTAGATGGATGGTCTTCTTTATGCTGTGTTAATGTTTATGCTGTATGTGAATGTCGCTACGAAAATTATATTTTATTGACTGCAGGGACGGTGTAGTGTAGTGGTTTTAGCGGTCGTCACACCATTTAACCTTGCATCAAGTGTGGTAGTAGAGTATAACGCCACACTATACAGAGTGCTGGACCAGCGTGGTGGACTATGGCCTTACCCTTATCATAGTGAGAAGAGGCCCGTACCCAGCAGAGGGACAGTATATAGGGCTGATGATGATGATCATTTTCTCATATATATGTTTTATATCAATATACATGATATAAAACATATATTCAGTTTAAATCCAAACTGTAACTTACCTAAGTTACTTTGACTTGTCTGTCGATGAAACAGCAGTACATTATCGCAGCGGATAAGTCTCCACAATGCGTGGTAGTGCGTTGGCGGTAACGCGTGGTACGAACGATCTTGGTACGTAATCGGACGGAACGGCCTTATGCCAATGTTTTCACTTGCACAACCAGTTCGATGACCCGAGGCCGATTTACAACGATTTGTTTATACGACTAAAAAACAAAAAAAGCTTTGGCTATGATGGTATTTCTACTAAAGTCATTAAATTTGTATCTAGTTCTATAGCCGCTCCGCTAAGTCATATAATAAACTTAAGTATATATCATGGCATATTTCCCGAAAGTTTAAAAACCACAATAATAAAGCCACTTCATAAAAAAGACTCTAAAGAGAATATGACCAACTACAGACCTATTGCTTTAGTACCGGTGTTTTCTAAAATAATAGAAAATGTACTATATGAATATCTTTATTCTTTCTTGAATAAATTTAACGTGCTATGTGATGAGCAATATGGTTTTAGGAAAAATAAAAATATCAACATGGCAATATTTGATTTCCTCAGTAAAATAATGCCAACTGTAGACGAAAAAAATCAGGTATGTGCAATCTTTACCGACATGTCTAAGGCCTTTGATCGGGTAAATCATGAAACTCTCTTATATAAACTTCAGGCCTACGGCATCAGAGGAAATGCATTAAATTTAATAAAATCGTATCTAGAAAACCGTAAGCAATTTACGGAAATCGACAAAATTTGTTTAAAAACCAAAACTAAAGTACAGTGCAAATCTACTGCTAAAAAAACACAATTTGGCGTCCCACAAGGCAGTATACTCGGGCCACTGCTTTTTTTATTATATATAAATGACCTGCCTCGACAAACATCCCATCCTATGATTTTATTTGCCGATGATAGCACACTAATAATAAAATGTCACGATAAAGATTTTTACGAAAATGATATAAACAACAACTTAATTAGTATAATAAACTGGCTTAATAACAATAACTTATTAGTTAACATTCAAAAAACTAAAATTATGCACTTCCATCAACGTACATATCCGGCAGATATGAACATTAATTATAATGGACAAATTGTACAAAGTGCTAATGTTACGAAATTTTTAGGAGTTTTAATTGACAGCCAATTAAATTGGAAGGCACAAGCAAATTATATATGTAATAGGATAAGTACATCTGCCTATGCGCTTTATAATCTTTCAAAAAAAGTAAATACTCAAACACTCCTTGTTGCTTATCACGGTCTAGTTGTTGCAGTATTAAGATTCGGCGTAATTTTTTGGGGCAATTGTAGCGAAAGGGAAAGCATTTTTAAATCCCAAAAACGTTGCATAAGAGCAATGTTTAACTTGAAAACAACCGATAGCTGTGCACCTATATTTAGACTCCACAAATTGTTGACACTACCATGCTTGTATATTTTAGAAATATCATTATTTGTCAAAAGGAATAAACACTTATTTCCATCCTTACATGAAACCAGAAAAAGGACAACTAGTTTGAGGTCTCAATACCAAAACTTATTATCAACCGGATCTTACAAAACTACTTTATTGAGGAAAAGTGTAATTGTTATGGCCCCTACTGTATATAATAAGGTTCCCAGTGATATTAAAGAACAACCATTTAATATATTTAAGAAACAGCTTTCAAATCTTTTAATTGATAAATGTTACTACTCGATAGCAGACTTTTTGAATGATGGTTCTCTTTGATTGTTAATAAGCAATATAATTATAAAAGTTAAAATAGGCACTAAATGATACTACTGTTTTTTCTATTTTATTACTATTGTAACATTAAGATTTGCACGCCTTAATGGCAAAATGTACAAGGATTCATATTATGTATTTAACACCTAATGTATTACCTACATTTTTTGGCAAATAAAATATTCTATTCTATTCTATTCTATACTAGGGTTCCGTAATGTATGAACCCGTTGTTATAACTATGTGGGTGAATGCTGTTACTGACGCTTTGGCTTTTTCTGCTACTTTGATCCTTAAAGCTAGTCCTGTATGTAACAATTTCCTATTTATATTTTACTTACTGACATACGATCGCCAATCGTAAAGATAGCCTGAAATTTCGCCTGAAAGCTCTTTATTTTTTTTTAGCTTATGGCTAGCCTAAGCTAAGGGAGTTAGGTAAAAGATATTTTGTCAAAATCAAGGTCGAAGAAGATCAAATAAGTAAATGAAAAATATGTTAAAATTGCTAATAGGAGTGATCGTGTGTCATTGAGCGGAATTTCTGTAAAAACATACTACACAATTGTTGAAGAACACTCAAATAGACAGTGTTACATGTTTTGTAAGGCTATTGCTTTAATTTTTTCTAAAATATGCTTGCTATTATTAACTGTTGTCGATGTTGATCTTTGTTGCTAATTTTCTGATTTTCTGTTCCTAAAACTCAAAGCACTAGGTCGACTACAAAAAGCTCTCGCAACCTTTCTATTTCTTCCATCGTACGAATGTTGCTTTCATATTTCGTATTACGGGAGTGTCACCAATAACCGCAAACTTATGCACCATAACCAACCAGGAACTCTACCTTAATACCTATAGTTATATCATAAAAACAATACGGAACCCGCACGACGAAAACCATACGCCATATTTTCACACCACAAATCAATAAAATAACAGATCAGCTTACCCTAGAAAAGCCGCGTCCCAACCTTACCTTGAATTCGCATATAGTTGCCATGCTCAATAAAGTTTTATCGGCTATGGTGTATAAATTAAATGGCAATCTTACGCCTACCGCGAAGGCTTAGATAGACCTATTTGGGAATATACCTTGTTAGTGTTACGGCTGACTCATCTGAAACATGGTGGGATGTTCTATATTTGAAAAGCTTTTTATGGAATAAGTGATCTGTACCATTTTTGAACTTTTTTGTGTGTGTACGAATTACCGAAAATAATATTTATTGTCTACTGTCTCTCGCTGGACAGGGAATGGGTTAATGTGCAGGAATTGATGGACACGAATATAATAATGTATGAATATTACATAGGTTGCTATACTTTTTTTTTCTCTTTCTCTAGCTTTTCCACGGAGCAACTGCCTGTCTGACCTCCGCAACCCGAAGGGATAGCGATATTCCATGGTTTAGACTAGTGTCAGTTTATTTAGAAGGTACTGACGCCCTGTAACGACTGTCAAAGATCTTCATGACAACCGGGACCGACGGCTTAACGTGCTCTCCGAGGCACGGGACAAGCGATAATTAACAATTCAATACGCACATAACTCCGAAAAGTCATTGGTGCGCGCCGTGGATTCGAACCTGATACCCTCTGCATGGCAGTCTGTTGGTATATCCACTCGGCTATCGCTGCCTTAGGTTGCTATACATTTTATTGGCGGGAAAACTGCTACGCTTTTTTTGCAATTCTGCATGGAGGAAAATAACGCTATTTCAGTAGGCAATACAATTAATTTTTGCCGACTTCAATTACATTTTTCTTAGCCATAAATCATATTGAAACATTAGCCTAAATTATGACTGGTATGATATCTCTTTTCTCTGTATCTCCTACATATTTATCTCTTTCTCCCAACCATTCCGCTCCCTATGCCTCTTACGTATCAAGTAGCTCTCATACATCAAGTTTAATTACTTCGAACATAAATTCAACTTCGGTACTACTTAACCGCGCGCTAGAAGTGCGAGAACTAAAGTTTAGCCAGCACATTCAGAAAGTTATAGACACTCATCCATCCTCGGCTTCCTGTTTAGAAATTCTAAATGCAAAGTCTTTATTTATTAATTAAACTTTAGACGGACAGGCAGAGCATATATAGGTGATCTTAACTCCTTTGGGCATTTTCTTCCCGTCTTCCTTTGAGAATCTATTATTTTCTTAAATAGAGAGAAACGAACTCTTTATTCTATTAAAATACGGAATACGAGACTTTACTAATCAAATACAAGCTCTAGTTGTGCCATATAAACAGAAAACATGCATCTATCAACTTTTCTAAGGGCCTGACACTCTATTGAAGTCACAAATCTTCAAATAAAATGAAGTGTCACCAACGGAAGACAAAGAATTATTGATTTCTTAAGGGATGTTGTCCACACGCTTTGATAAACACGCCAAATTCGCCGTGCAAATTTACGGTCGAAAATTACGAAGCGTTAAGGTGATTTTCCACCAGAGTGGCGAGACGAGACTAGGCGAGAAGAGAATTGAAATCGCACTGACCCTTTTCCACTAAAATAGCCATCGCGAGCTCGCGCGTGACCGCCGCGCCGCCGCCCGTAGGCTTCATTAGATAAAGATATAGGTACAGTGCTGTTTGAGTTCGTCTTGCAATACACACGCAATTTCTATCGCGAGAAGCGTGTTTCTGTTGCAAAGTTAATTTATACTCTATGTTGGAAGCAATACGGTTCATTTTTACACAAACAAATATTTCAATTCACGCCTCGCATATTCTCGCCAATCCACACTGTTTCCACCAAAGATGCGCTGGGAGAGAATTGAAAATTTGCCATACAAATTTCAATTCTCTCCTCGCCTCGCCACTCTGGTGGAAAATCAGCTTTAAGAAAGCGCGTCTCCGGACACGGGTTACTTACGGCACTGCTGCCGTATCTAAACTGGAGCACCGTGAGTGCTTTGTATTTTATGATAATGTTGTGTTAAAGAGATTGATTAAGAGTTAATTTTCATGACAGCATATGAACGTTGACTTTGTTTTAAAATTAGTGTACCTATATCAAGAAATTATTCATAAATGAGAGCCTTGTGGTTGACGGCATAGAATACAAGTGTCACCACCCTCTATCTTCCCGTGAGTGTCGTAAGAGGCGACTAAGGGATAACACGATGCAAATACCATCTTTGCGTAGAGACGGAAAATTCGACATCAAACCCTATACGACTGCCTCGTTGGTCTCGCGGCATAAATGTGCGCGTGGGATCGGGAGGTCCCGGGTTCGATTCCTGGGTCGGGCAGTGTTATTGGGTTTTTCTGTCACGAAATTCTCAGTAGCAGCACGGAGTCTGGAAATGTGCCCGGTACGGCAATAGGCTCGCCCCTTATTACGTGGGACTAAAGTATATCTGGCGAAAAGTGGGTGTAGAAATACACCTCTGCCTACCCCTTCGGGGATAAAAGGCGTGACGATATGTATGTATGTATGTATTCATAAATCGTTATCAAGATTTACCACCTACCGTTGTGTAGCCTGAGTAAGTGAACCGCACTTCCTCTTGGTTTTCCGTAGGTTTGTCATGTTCAAAACACGCATACAACGTAATACACACGCGGCGAGTTCGCCACACCGAAGTAAAACCGTAAAGAATCTGTGCTGTGAACAAGGGCTCTTAGGGCGTGTGACTGAAGCTCCATCGTAATGTCAAAGCGTGCCAACTGGGTCGAGTGATGTTTGAAATAACTAGCCGCTCTCGGGTTGCTGTGGCGGCTTGAGAACAGCTAATGTACTATGGATGCTGTTCACATCTCGAGCTGTTTGATGACTTTGTATTGTTTGAGGAATCTGCCTCGATGGTTTTGTTAGGGGTGGATGGTTGGGTAGCAGAGCGTGGTAAAAAGAGTTTGCTAGTAGACGTCTACTGGACTCAATGACAAGCAGGGATGGATCCAGAAACTAAAGGGCTTAACCCAACCTCTGTTAACCGCATCTCATTCCACCCATGACAAAGGACTTTTTATTATTTATCTTTATAATAAATAACCTCCCCACAATCCCCTAAACCAAAATAATAATCCTGTAAATTTACCAATATTTATGTGATTTGTCTCAATCGCGTAATTATCTATACATCTATACATACAAATAAAATTGGAGTGTCTGTTTGTAATATTAAAATAACCGCCTTTTACTTAATGCATATGGATGTATACACGGTACATATACCGAAATGACATTTTTTCAATTTTTGTCTGTCTGTCTGTTTGTTCTCGCTAATCTCTGGAACGACTGGACCGATTTTGACGGGACTTTCCCTGGCGAATAGCTGATCTATCAAGGAGTAACTAAGGCTATAAATTAACCGGATACGCGAAGTAGTTCCCACAGGACGCGGGTGAAACCGCGGGAAACATTTGAAAATAAAATAACTGGATTTTTTATTTATTTTCGATTTGATCGAACGTTTTAGTCTATACCTGCCGGGTTAACGGGATGACTTTGTATTTTTGCACATAATTAAGATCCTATATACCTGAAATATCTTAATATATAAAATCCTTGCGTTACTGACTGACTGACAGACTCGCTACAGCCGAAACTATTGGGCGCAGTAAGCTGAAATTTGGCATGTATGATCCTTGGGGACCGTAGGGGTGCACTAAGAAGGGATTTCCCGAAATTCCCACGGGATCGGCCAAAACGGGTAAATTAAAAAAAATGCAGGCGTAGATGCTGGCGTCCTCTAGTATGAATATAAAATAAACATACCTGTTTGCTATATACTTATTCTCCCACGACAGACTACAACAAAGCAATATCTATCTTAAAATTCAAGGCTTCCAAATTGCATGCACGATAACTACATCTAATTTTAGTTGTATACTAAGCAGTGGCTTGTACTGCTACAATGAAGCGACTCAGTGCCTGATACCGCCAGCCACGTTGATTGGCATACCATTAACTGTTGAAAACTGTTCAAGAAAATATAAGAGTGACCAGATGAAGGATGGACTGTCGCTATTTAGAGGCCAATAGAGGTTTATTTATAGGCTTATTACTGTCCAGGGCTGCTCTGAATATTAGGACGTGGTTCTACGTGCAAAGGAACTATTTCGTATTTGAATGAAGTGGCCTTCTTACTTGTCGTCCTACTTAAAGTACTTGTGTTTAAATCACAACAGAGATCTTCGCTCCTCTAATAACCGCCTCCTGCTATGTCCTTCCCACTCAACTAACTTCGTAAACTCCTCTTTCTTTGTCCAGTCTGTTCTTCTTTGGAATGTGCTTCACCTTGAGATCAGGATGATTGCTAATCGGCTTTCTTTCAAGATAAAAGTTCGAGAGCTACTTTTACTTAAATTGGCAGAATCTTCAGCACAATAAGATAATTTATTTATATAGTTATATATATAATTATATATATTATTTATATATGTTTTTCGTATATATACCTTTATACATTAGTTTATGTTTGTACTATTGGTATTTATTTATTTATTGAAATATTAATATGTATTTATATATTATCAAAAATATTTAATTAATCTTATATTTGTTCCTACAAAAGTTCGGAACGCACCTACAACTATCATCTCTGCATCACCTTAGGTTGACTGTTAGAGAATGCCTTTGGCATTAAGTCCACCTATGTACATATTTTATTTGTGCAAAAAGTTAATAAAAAACAAAAAAAAAAACCGATCATTGCATGGATAGTGCTTGAAGCGTTGACTTCTCTATTTATTATTATAATATTATATTAGTGTTATGGGTACGAAGCATAAGGAATATGTGCGAATTTAAATATTTTTTAAATTAAATAACTAGAATACATAATAGTCAGACTCCCAAACAATTGTTTGACAAACACAGGTTGTCATCCCACGCCATAACTGATTTGGAGTATGGAGTGTTTACGGCAACCGTTTAGTCTTTCTTGTAACCTATGGCATAATTTCCACAAAAATATTTTTACAAATGTTATAGACTGGATGACAATATCGCTGTTTTTTTTAGACTCGGTTCTTAGAAACTTCTCTACGATAGCTTGTATGTTAATCAACAGGATTCGAAATAAACTTCTGGTATAGTTTAATATGTAAGATCTCTAGCTAAAAATATATCATCCAATACGCCGCTAGTGTTTTGGTGTTTGGCATGCAAGATGGTCTGATGCAGCCTGAACCAAACCTTCTGCTATAATGGACATGATAGCATCTGGCAACAATGGCCGTATGGTCGCACGTAGCGAGAAGTAGTCGTTACATTATTTTATCTGGCAAACATGTTGCCATCCCTACAATTACATTATTTAATACCGACACTAAAACAGCGCAAATATCGTAAATTTACTTTACAGAATTAAATGCTAACCTTGACTGAATCCAATATAAACAGGTACCGTCGTTCGCAAGACATTTACGAGCGAACAGCAGTCATGTCAAAACTTCCTTCAGCAATACCTAAACAAACATTTTATCTACCTCACATTAGCAATTACGTGAAATAATTAGGACAACAACTACAACCGTGACCGAATTAGCATGCGTAAAGAATAAAGAAAATTTCTGTAAACATGTTCATTCACAAGTTTATTTCAAGATGGGTATAGACCGGCGATGATCGGTTCTACTGGCACGTTTCCAGACAAAGGCACGTTAAAATTAAAGATTGACTGTGATGTGAAGTATATGTGTATCTCCCATGAGAGCCCTTCTAAATCCGCTGCGTAAACTGACCCATTTCGTACACTATCTAGAACAGTTCGTACGAGGTCGATGGTGTGGGATTTTAGTGTTCGCTATAAAGATTCACTTAGATGAGCGATATTTGTTACAGCTGTATGAAACGATACACAGTCCGCTATTCCGTCGGTGATACTAGTTTAATATAGTCGTATTCAGCAGATATACTCGGTAAGACTGCCGCTCCATAACATTTAGTTTCACCAGACGGTCATACGTTATGATAAAAAGCTGCTCATCCCATGTGTTATATGTAACTATGAACACGCTTATCTACGGCTCTACGTAAGTATTTATCGACCATTCTTCTGTCGAAGTCCGCCAACCTTCCAGCTTTCCGTAGCTAGAAGGTTAGTGTTAAAAAATCGCATTCTTACTCGTCGTCCGTTACCTACAGCAGTAATTAATATCGTTTATATGTTAGGTTACCTACGTACATACATCCCAACGCACAAGCCGATATCCAATATACCAATCAATCGTAATATCTGCCGACGCACAACCCTAAATCACACAACCACAATCCTTCCAGAAACTCGCGTTATGTTATAAGTAAAAGTGATACAAAATGAGTTCCCGGGACTATTACAAGGTGTCATACATAAACAAGGGTGCCGAAAGATCTGGAATCTCCTTAGACAACGATGTTTTGGACAACGATACTGGTTTCAACGCCAACCAGTTCAAGTTATACGATGACTTCACAACAGACCTCAGGATGGCCTTCAACCCACTCCGGAGGAACTTCCACGACCTTACGAGGACAGACATGATGAGGAGAAGAGGTGACCCCAACGATTCTGGGGTCGATATGGAGAATGGAAACCCTCACGACGAAGTGAATACTTCTAATGATAGCGATTTGGTAAGTTGTGGCCAAAGATGATTTATAACCGAATTCGTATTTTATTTTTATTAACATAAAACATAGCTTCTTAAATTGTTAGTTTTATGTAGACTTATCGCATTTCAGATGTTTTTATTGTCTTGGTTGAACTAAAGAAGACCTTCAAATTCATTGTACATAATTGGAATTGATTGAATTAAAAGTAATCCAGACGGCTTTTAGCGCGTTTTAATTTATTAGCGTTTTAGCATCTACATCCACGCTGAGTCAATGGTGATATCGATGTCAATAATTTAGTAAATGTAACTTTTATTGGATGTATATAATGTGTAGTTTGACTCGACTTGCCCTACGTTAAAGATCGGTTTAAGCAACATTTACATAAGTCATTCCTGCGATAGGTACTTGACGTGACATTTATCAGAGATCGATTCGAAGATCATAATATAAAGCTGTCAGACCCGGTTTTTGAGTTAGGAGTGTTAGGACCAAATTCGTCAGGCCATCTCGAATGAAGGCCTACAAACTCTGCCAATAGAATTAGCCACTTATATGAAATACAACATTTGGAGCTTTTCAATTAAAATGTTGTTGTTCTGCCAGACAGAGTTCAAATATTTCATTACGAAGTTTGTTAAACAAACTCTGCGCGATGTTCTCTGAAGTTAATAATTCGGCTCTCATACTGTGAGGTATTCAAATATTTCAAAGCACATATCGCTTTGAAATATTTGTATGTTTATGATCTCTTATGAAATGAAATTGCAAAATCTTTTACATACCAGAAATTGGTAGGAAAATTTCGACGTACTTTTTTATTTTCTTTTATGAGCTTATTCAAAATACTTTATCATAATCCAGTGCTGAAATAGCTGCTAAATCAAATGCTGCATTGAAATATTTTACATATTAGGTACCCAGTTCAATTATTAGGCAGTTAGAATTAAATAATTTAATGGAAAGATGTTTAACGACGATTTTAATCAAACCAATCTTAAGAGAGCAGAAAGTCTTTTTGAAATTCATAAATCACGAACCCTTACACTTATGATGAAAAATTTGATATAATATTATAGTGTACAATTTTTTTAACACTACTTGTAAATTTGGTTTTCATGGAGGTATTAAAGCAATCTTATCTTAATATATAAAATCCTTGCGTTACTGACTGACTGACAGACACGCTACAGCCGAAACTATTGGGCGCAGGAAGCTGAAATTTGGCATGTATGTTCCTTGGGGACCGTAGGGGTGCACTAAGAAGGGATTTCCCGAAATTCCTACGGGATCGACAAAAACGGGTAAATTTAAAAAAAATGCAGGTGTAGCTGCTGGCGTCCTCTAGTTTATCATAATCAATCAATGAAAGCAATAAAATTATTCTCACAAGCTGAGTCATAAAACTTGCCATCAATTATGAATTTCAATTGTCTTAATTATCATGAGGCGTCATATTTCACAAACCTAAACGCGCATATGTAGGACGATCGTTATCCTATTAGCTATACGAGACGTGCCCACTTGTGGACATAACTTTATCATTTCTATTCATACGCCGGATGTAAGCGGCGCCAGGCGTAGCGTTGATTGTATGTCAATGAATCGCAATTTTAATAAGTTGGCGATTTCTTGACACCCTGTATATCGTTAACACTATAACCGCCGCGTAGGTCACCGGTGACCTACGGTAGCGGAGAATTGGCTGTCAATAATTTTTGCTTGGCAGTTATAGGGTTAAAGAGGTGGGCAGCACAGTTTAGCATATTGATTTTAGTTGCTATATACTCACACCTTTTTTCCGTCGGGTTAGGCAGAGACAACAGAATGCCACCTGCTTCTATCCGTACAACCCTCACACACATATAAAAGTTATTTCACTTTTTATTTACATACAGTGAGTCATATAACTAATCTTACTTATGTGCAGTACGAGGCAGAGCAATAGCCTAGTGGAGATACCAACGGACTGCTCTGCGGAGGGTATCGGGTTCGAATCCACGGCACGCACCACTGACTTTTCGGAGTTATGTGCCTATTGAATTGTTAATTATCGCTTTTCTCGTGCCTCGGAGAGCACGTTAAGCCGTCGGTCCCGGCTGTCATGAAGATCTTTGACAGTTGTTATAGGGCGTCAGTACCTCTAAAATAAACTGACACTAGTCTAAACCATGGCATATGGCTAACCCTTCGGGTTGCGGAGGTCAGACAGGCAGTCGCTCCGTGGAAAAGCTAAAATTCCGCCAAATCCGGTTAGACTAGAAAGCGGACCCCAGATTGAGACTGGGATAACGCTAGGAGGATGATGATTTATCTGCAGTACGAGCGCGTGTATCTTATAGTCTTCCTTTTTTGCTTTCACTCTCAATATAAGGCGTACTGTATCCACATTTTTTAAATGATCTGAGCTGTGCACTGTATACCGTATTCGAGCATAGTATGATATTGACATTTGCAAATCATTTTTTTATATACGACATTTGCAAAATAAAGGACAATGGCAGATCTCCATACATCAAAATGTCTGAAATTAAATTGAAGCGTACAGTAATAAAAAATATATCAAAAAATTTGGCGTAAGTAACAGAGTCTATAAATGATTCTATTTTCACTCAGGAAAGGTGGAAAAAGAAGATATCGGTGTTTGAATTTTTAGTTAATAATGAACAATGTAGGTAAAAGGAAAGTTATAGTAAGAAAGTTAAACAATGTAGGTAGTTACGTTTGAATTATCAAATGACATATGTCAGATTGACATCAAAAGGCGGAAGTATTTTGTAGCATCTAACTGTCACAGCCAAAAACAAAAGCAGAGCTGCACATTTTAAATCGATTTTATGTGAAATCGATACAACATTAAAACGATGCTGTGACGTTTTTATTTGATTTAAATGTTGTTTTGCTTCAAAAATATTAGCTTATTGATATAATGTTGATTAAATATTAAATAACTGCATTTTAAACCAAACCAACTCTATAAAAGTCGATCGTATCGATTACTTATTTAATAATCGATACGGATATAGCACTCACGTCTATTCCTGTCACACCATTGTCTATGGTAACAATCAAATAATAAAGTATGTATTCGTAATCAATTGGAATGCTTTTTATCATCATAAAATACTCCAGCTTTAACAAGACAAAGTGAAAATATTAAAAATCGTAGAAAAAAAAAACAATTTCTATTGTTCATATGAAGTTTAAGGTCGCCACAACAAACCCAGACCAAATTCTGCCATTGTTCTTTCCCTTTAAACGTATTAAAATAAAACAGTCTAAATTGTATAAGTTGCTAAGTAATAGTGTATGGACAATTACCATCGACGCCGGCCGCGTCCGTCCATTATACAAGCGCCATCGCGCCGGACACTCGCCTCGGTATTGTCCGAGTGGGGGCGCTAGGGTTGCTTATTGCGAAAATCGTGGTCAGTTTAATAGGCTGAATGCTGACAATGACCGTAAATGTAGCAGTTATTCATTAATTGCTTGAGGTTCGTTCTTTTATGAGTGATGAAGAGGTTTCTTTTCTGAGACATAAAGATAGCACGTTTAAGTTATGATTTGCTCGAATCTGGTGAAAATGTTATAATTGACAATTTTCAATTATAACATTATGACAATTATTTGTTAATTATAATATTTTTCAATAGAAAAATCTTTGTGGTTCTAAATGATGAAGCAGTGCTAATTTATTTAACTACACGTCAAATAGACGGCCGTAATTCAACAGTAAGTAATAATAGTGGTAATAGGCAAATACGTACCTAAGTCCAAAGGTCGCCTACAAAGGCCTATCCCTTAAAAGTTATCAAATAATTGATTCTAGAAAGAGATTGTCCTCTCTTTCTAGGGTTCTATTTATCGGTGATAGAGCGAGCAATAAAAATTTGTAACAATATGCCAAAAAAAATCTATTGATTTCAAAACTCGATTACGATGCCATAGTAAACTTTTGCTTTTTTCTCTTTTTTAATTGCTATTTTTAATATTGGCAATCCTATATAAAAGTTGCGCAAGTTAATGAATTCTGTAATAATGATTCGAACGCGCTAGTTGATATTGCCGAGCCCACCGCGTCTGTTGGGGTGAATACTTAATTGCGAAAGAATATTAATTGCTCTTTTGAAAGTACAGTAAAAGTTGTATAGTTGTTGCAAATCGTGAGCATAAAACATGGATATTAAGTAGATGATTGAAACTGCACGTAAAACAGACTCTCGTACGTAGTAGTGATAATTTCGAATTAATGTGAACAAAACTAAATTACTACTGCTTATTCGATTAATTAGTCTGCAAACCCGCACTTGGCCAGCGTGGTGGACTATGGCTTTACCCTAGAAGAGGCCCGTGCCCAGCAGTGGGACAGTATATATACAGGGCTGATGATGATTCGATTAATTAGATCCAGTTTATCTATTATCCGTCTATAGTCCGGTCAAGACAACTAGAAAACCACAGGAAAAATTGCAATAATTCGTACAGAATAATTTGGTAAAGACCGAGCGGAGACCATTACAAATAAAATATCAAAAGGCGCCAACGATCCCATGTCCAAATTATATTGCGAGGAAAATAAAAAGCGAAATATTTTGAACTTTGACTTTAAGAAACTCTTTTGACAGACAGGGTCATTGGGGACTTTTGATATTTTGTTTATAATGGTATAACAAGGTCTACCTACCAAATTTCATTTCTGTGCGTTTATGCGTATTTTTTTCTTTTTTTAATGTTTATATTGACTGAACTACTGTGTTGAGTGTATCATAACAAACATTGCATGCCTTACAAACATGTATATGTTTTTAAATCTGCTTTTTCTAAAATATTTGCAAGAAGTAATATAAATTTTCACATTTTTTCTTCGTCTTGGACATACAAGTTTGCTTGTTAAATTTATGTTTCATCCAATTATTTTTTATTACAATGTTTCTCAAGGTACAACAACCCCTAATTTTATTCTATCAGAGCAAAGTAAACAATTTACGATAAAGGTCAGCGCAAAGTATACTGCGCACGCATTACTTAAATATATCATCAATCTTTATTAAGCACACAAAACAAATTTTCCGAGCGAAATATATCAAAACATAGTTATATGGAATGAAAGTATAGATAGCCTTACATGTTTACAGTATAAATATTTCTGGCAAGTCAAAACACTTTTCTAATTAATAGTATATTGGAGATTCAAACACACTGTTAAGAGGGTTTCGCGTTCATTGCGCATTAAAGTGTTAATTTTCCCTTCCTAAACGATGTGTCCCCATAATGTGCTCGAAAGGCATGTGAAGTCTGCTAACTCCCATTCGGGTAGCGAGATGAACTTTGACGTAAACCTTGTTATACTGAGAAGAGGCCAGCAGTTGACAGAGAGTCTACAGGAGTGATATGATACACACTTCGAGACTTTATGAGTCGCGAACTGATGTCACGGGACCATTGAACCATTCTTTACGCATTCGTCCATCTACCCTCAAATTAACAAACACGCAATCGCGTTCCACCACTTCGCTCATAACAAATTAATACGCCACATCTGAGTACTGCCATATTTCAATTTAACTTGGCCTGATTCAGTAAATTAACGTACACATCTCAGTTTTCATTCTTCCAACGATCCCTGGGGAATTAAGAGCACCATATATGACGTAAGTAAGCCTATTACACACATTGTGTATGAGTCATACAATGGTAGACGCATTAACTCCATACACAAATACATACATATGTACGTGACATACAAACAAAGCTATCCACCGTATTTGGAGTGATTAAGAGCATATATTTTTATTTGGTTATGAATAGGTAGGCCGTGTGGTGACGGATTAAGAATACGCATTGTCACCACCCCATATCATCCCATGGATGTCGTGAGAGCTGACAGAGGGAGCATATTATGCAGAGAACAGCACTGTAAGAGAAGGAAAACTTGATACTAACCCGTTTGGCCAGCGTGGTATAGTAGGCCAATTCCTCCTTTCAAAGGAGAGGCCTAGTCCAGCAGTGGACTGTTTAAGGCTGATGATGATGATGAAGAGGTAATGTCTGGATGACATTGAAATGTTTCAAGGAGAAATAGTCTTAATACGAGATAAACGAACATAATTAGCGACCTTATTTAACAGTGAATTGAGAGTATTTGGTTTCAAATATTAGGTAAAAGTCTATTTACATAAAACAAATACTATACAATAACAGATTTTTCCAGACAAAGACTTACTTCAGTATGTTTGCTACAGTCCCTATTTCTCTTATTTGACTCACTAAATTATAATAAATCTATTACTATCTTCTACCAATCCGTAATGCGAGAAAAGAAAAATTGGCATTTTAGGTACATCATGCAAAATATCGGGCCAAATAGGCTGTGATTGAGATTTCATGTGAAACCTGTTCTTAAAAATGACCTTTGATACATGAACCATATATGGTCTGTGCCTAAACCTAAACTAGATATGAAGGCCAAAATCCTGACAGATTTACCTCAGGGCCAACAAAACGGGCGTACATAAGCATAATTATTATGCCGCAAAAATGCATTTCTTCATCCAACGCAGTGATTCATTTTCCGTTATCTGCGCTTTATTAAAAGGCATCGCGATACGCATTCAAATGCCGTTACAGCTCGCCTTGTGGACTGTTAATGTAGCTAACAGTAACGTTTTATTATCAGCCTTATGAATATGTCGCCCGTTATATACTACCAGACGTATGTACCCATAATACATTTCTTTACAGACATGTTCGAGTGCTTTTTCGTAAGGCAACCGGTATTTTTACACGTCCAGAAATAACTACAGCCTTAAGTACTCGCCGGGTACGCCTCGACCTACTGGCCTTGACCAAAACCAGTGTAGCACTCATTTCGGCCATTCGTCTTAAGCCGATTACCTCACGCCACCAGCAGTCCTTAACCTTGACTGCTTTACCCTTTAAAGGCATGACATTTAAAACCCTGTCTTTTGTTTTGTTTCAGTTGGAGAACGAAGTTATGGTAGATCCTTGGAGCAGTATGGACTCCTCGAATTCACCGTTAACAGACTCCGGACCCTCGGCAAGTGAAGACTGCACCCCTTCTACTTCAAGCGAACACCCTCGCGGACCTCTAGATGCGTCTTCCCCTCTTTCGCCTGACTCGCGCCGCTTACCTACCCCAAAAGACACCAAACCCAAAATAGTACCCAAACACATTCCCCCAAAGTCTACAGACAAGGCGCGATCGCGAGATCTAACCCTTGAACTTGAGACGCTAGACTCCAACCCCCTCCCACGCCGGCCACATTTTCTTGACGAGGACTATCAACCTCCGTCCAAATCAAACATCGAATGTCGAATCCCCAAACCACATTTCCTTGATCACTCACCGTCACCTGATGAATTTGATGAACGCAGTGACATCACCAATCCAAACTTCCTAGACGACGATGTCGACGGCGACGATAATCAAGCACAAAAGAAGGCTGGAGCCCTACCTAAGAAACCACAACGAACACCGTCATCTACATATTCCACACCAGAAGATCGGCCGCACAGAACAAGTTACCGTAGCACTTTACATTATGGGTTAGAGAGTGCGGCGAGGTCTAGCGAGCGAGACAAAAGGGCTTCCCAGCTATACAGGGGGACCTGGCCAGGAGAACGCGACGTCTGGACAGGTCATGACTCCGCCAGCGTCCGTAGTTTCTCAAGCAATGGCTCCGCTGAGGGGCCGCGACCTTCATCCAATCTAGAAAATAAAATGGAATGCGTATGCTCCTTAATATCGCTTCTTAGCTTATCACCAGAAAACAACGCCGACTTAAGTGGACCATTATTGGAAATGAGCCGCTCGGTTGAAAGTTGCATAGCTATGAGGCAAGCTGGGTGTATTCCTCTTCTAGTTCAGCTAATACATTCAAAGGTTCCTAGAGAAACTCGAGATCGCGCGGCCAAGGCGCTTCGTAACATAATCCACACACAGACTGACGACAAAGCGGGTAGAAGAGAAGCGAGAGTCTGGAGGTTGTTAGAACAAGTTAGAGAATATTGTTACGTTTTAGAGGATCTCGTTGAAATGAGAAAAGAAGGAAAGGAAGTTATAGAGGATGATGCTACTAAGCATCCCAGTCAGAGTGTTGCTGCTCTGATGAAACTGTCCTTTGATGAGGAGCACAGGCATGTTGTTTGTCAGCTGGGAGGGTTGCAGGCGCTGGCTGCCTTAGTGAGTGGTGACCAGGCAGCGCACGGCAGCAGAACTGATGACAACACGTGCTTGACGATGAGGAAGTACGCCGGCATGACGCTGACCAACTTGACCTTCGGCGACGGCAACAACAAGTCACTGCTGTGCTCCTTCAAAGACTTCATGTTAGCTCTAGTTGAGCAATTAGAATCGCCCAACGACGACATGCGGCAGGTGTGTATCTCACTTTCATATTTTTTATTTGTAAAGTGTGATTATAAGACTCCAATCCAAAATGAAAGTAAGAACATGTTGTTGTAAATAAATTATCTGCTTGAAGTCTATTGAAATTATAATTTTGATCTTTGAAGATAATAATCTAATAAATACTTTTGCCTTTTCAGGTAACTGCAGCGGTCCTAAGAAACCTCTCATGGAGAGCAGACACTAACAGCAAACAAGTATTGAGAGAAGTAGGCGCCGTCAAAGGTTTGACCAAAGCCGCCATGACCTGTCAGAAGGAAGCCACCCTCAAGTCTGTCCTGTCGGCCCTCTGGAACCTAACAGCTCATTGCTCAATGAACAAAGTAGCATTATGTTCCGTCGAGGGAGCTCTAGGCTTTCTTGTAGACATGCTAAGTTATAATTCACCAACGAAGACCCTAGCGATAGTGGAGAACGCAGGTGGTATTATGAGGAACGTGTCGAGTCACATCGCCGTTCGGGAAGATTACAGACAAATTCTCCGCGAGAGAAATTGTTTGAGTGTCTTACTGCAGCACCTCAAGTCTCCAAGTCTCACTGTAGTCAGCAACTCTTGCGGCACGTTATGGAATCTGTCCGCAAGGTGCCCACAAGACCAGCAGTTCCTGTGGGATCACGGCGCGGTGCCGATGCTTAGAAGCCTCATACATTCTAAGCACAAAATGATTGCGATGGGCTCGAGTGCAGCCTTAAAGAATTTGCTCAACTCCAAACCAGGCAAAACGCACATTATCTCTTTAGACACAACTGCTAGAAATATGAACTTACCAGCGTTACCGACATTGGGGGCCAGGAAGCAGAAAGCTTTAGAACAAGAGTTGGATCAAAACTTGGCCGAGACGTGTGACAATATCGAACCAGCAACGTCTCCGACCACAAGCAATAGAGAAGAGAAAAATCTATTCACGGCGACCGAGAGGCAAATCGCAATGAATTTGGAGAGACATAGGATGACATCGAGCTCGCCTCTGATGGGTACGTTAACTTCCCAGATATCTTTGAGTCACAGTGCACACTTGGCTAGTTATTTGAGCTGTAGTAACACCCTGTTGAAAGGTGCTTTGATATCACGATCTAACACCGGTAGCGCTGGCAATGTCAACCGATCAGACAGCAAAGACTCAGTTACAAGCACTCATTCAGACTCTGTGTTCGAAAGAGTTATGCGCACTGGCAAGGTACCTGTCCCTACTCCTAGAAACAAAGACCTCATGAAGAGTGAATCTGCAGGCGAATCGTTCAAATCGGCCTCAAAATCTAGCAAAGACAGTAATTACCTTCGGTATCCATCTCAGCCTCCGATCCCGCCGCCAAGAAGTTCAACGGAAATGAGAACAAACTATACAGAATCCGGTTTTGACGTCGACCAGGATTCTTGTGACCAACCGATAGATTTCAGTAGGAAATATTCAGAGACTAAAACGGGTGAGCCTGAGGTTGAGAAACCGAAGACTGAGACGAAGAAGTTCTCCAAGAAGGATAGTCCGAATAGTTACGGAGATTACCAGGAAACTGATTTGGACCAGCCTACTGATTACTCGTTGCGTTACGCTGAGCATCAGTCAGAGACAGGGTCCGATATGTCGGAGCCTCCAGGGCCGTCGGTCCACGAGGATACTATTAAGCACTTCGCGACTGAAGGCACGCCCTACGAAACGCCAGCGATCTTCTCAACAGCGACCTCAATGTCGGACCTTCGAGTGATCGGGAAAGACAGTAAGAAAGCGCCCGCGACCGTCAAGCAGAATCCTGAGGCGATGACGCATTCTGACGAGAAGGACACTTGTTCCATCGAGGATCCTCCGAGACATGACAACGATAGAGCGGCTTCGACTCCTCAAAACGCTTCAGCATCAGAGCCGATTCCAGAAAAGCGGGGAGTGTTTGACACGAAATTCAGCTCAGGGATGATAAGTCCCGAAAAGCCGGTGAACTATTGTGATGAGGGCACTCCTGGTTACTTTTCTAGAGTGAGTTCCCTGAGTAGTCTTGGGGAGCCGACTGAGGAGGACAGTCTGGCTAAGAGGAACGCTATGGCGACAATTAACGTGGAGCCGAGCCCTCCGGAGACAAACACCAGCAGCTCTGCTAAGGACAAAGAAGGTAAGTGCATCTATTCCTCTCTCTCTAACTTGAACTATTATTCATCATTTCATATTTTTCTGAACTGACTTCTATTGCTTGTAGATCCCTAGTTGATCTAAAATTAGTTGTGGACTGTAGTGTCGGCCGCTTACTGGTTAAAATGCAACATATTTGGCAATGCTTTTATAGTTTTGAAAAAAAAAGGTAAATCAATTCACACACATGCACAATTGGCACACACATGCGCAATTTGTACAACGCTGCACCACTGTTTTTGGTCGAATCCACACACAGTTTAAAAATTTTCTTGGTTTGGGTGGTTTTGATATATTTAACAACACCATTGAGAAGCATTCGGCAACGCACTTGTTTGTGAGTCCTCTGGTTCTGTAAACAAGTGGCATTCTATCAGCGATGTCTCTATTCGCTAAGTGCTAAAATGTAAATGACATAGGCTTTCGATATATCGCGTGGTAAGAGCGAATTGCTTACGTTAATATGACAACCGAAAGATAGCGATAGTAGAAATGAGCAGCGAATACCACTTGTCTAGGCCTTCTGGTGTTGCGGGCGTCGGAGATAGCAACGAATTCAGAAAATAATAGAAGCACATTTCTTATGGGCTCTCTGAAAAC
Source organism: Euclidia mi (assembly GCA_944739405.2). Taxonomy (NCBI): domain Eukaryota; kingdom Metazoa; phylum Arthropoda; class Insecta; order Lepidoptera; family Erebidae; genus Euclidia; species Euclidia mi. The sequence goes on along the minus strand of OX123186.2, from coordinate 107,067,860 downwards.
AAACTTTCTGCGACCCAAATTGCCACCTGGCGGCGTGGTAGTCGTTCCCCCAGTTTAAGAGCAAGAGAGACGGACCCCAGTGTACCTTAACTACGAGAGCAAGAGACAAGGAGAAACGACGCCAGCGCCGCCAACCACGAACTAAACTGAGGGCAGGCGGACCCCACTTGGAATCGGCACACGAAATTCTTAAGGTCTACTCTTTTATTCTTCTCTGAATTCGTTGGTGATAGCTTACCATTAGGCGGTCCGTCTGTTCGTTTGACTACTATACCATATACCTTCCCCACCAGGTTCCAAAGCAGTGACGTTCGCGACGGAGCCAGTGTCCGTGTGCGGATCAGAGCCGGCGTCTGGTAGGGCCTCGCCCCCGCCCCAGCGGTTCGTGGAGGACACGCCCCTCATGTTCTCGAGGACCAGCTCGCTTGGGTCTCTGCCAGAGTGCTCGCAGCAAGATGATCAGGGCTCCGTGGTTTCGGAAGTTAGGTGAGTGGATGGTTTATTATTAGTGAGTTTTGTATGTGACATGAATTTACATTTGATACTTTTCAACGTCTATTATGAGGTTATTTAGTTTTTTTGCGTGTGTTAAATCAAATCTTGAGATTTTTGATCACCAATGCTATTATTTGAATGCTATTGAGCTAAATATTTATTTATAGAAAGTCCTGCAATTATTCCGTGTGGATGGACTGGTCTTCTCTAATATAAAGGCTAAGCCAAATTAAGCCCAAGAGTAATCACATTGAATGTCAAAGTTAACCGTGATCGGTATCCACTATATTTTCATAGTGAGAAGAGGTCCCTGCCTAGTAGAGAGATGATACAAATATAAGGCTGATGATGATGTTAATGATATTCTATTTAAGAGCTGAGTTCTTGTCGGTGGTTTCTATTCCATGTAGTGCTTTCTTCAGCCAGCGTTTTGACCTCTTGATACGACGTTACTTTTACTTTTTCCTCCACTGATAATGACACTACATAACGCATGTATGTTCCCCGCAGTCGCCTGACCTCAGGCTGCATCTCGCCCAGCGAGATCCCGGACTCGCCCGGCGCCAGCGCGCCGCTGTCGCCCCGCACTCGCGCCGCGCCGCACCGCATGTCGCTCACCGCGCCCTCTACCCCACCACAAGGTAATAACACCAGGCGCATCTCGCCCAGCGAGATCCCGGACTCGCCCGGCGCCAGCGCGCCGCTGTCGCCCCGCACTCGCGCCGCGCCGCACCGCATGTCGCTCACCGCGCCCTCTACCCCACCACAAGGTAATAACACCAGGCGCATCTCGCCCAGCGAGATCCCGGACTCGCCCGGCGCCAGCGCGCCGCTGTCGCCCCGCACTCGCGCCGCGCCGCACCGCATGTCGCTCACCGCGCCCTCTACCCCACCACAAGGTAATAACACCAGGCGCATCTCGCCCAGCGAGATCCCGGACTCGCCCGGCGCCAGCGCGCCGCTGTCGCCCCGCACTCGCGCCGCGCCGCACCGCATGTCGCTCACCGCGCCCTCTACCCCACCACAAGGTAATAACACCAGGCGCATCTCGCCCAGCGAGATCCCGGACTCGCCCGGCGCCAGCGCGCCGCTGTCGCCCCGCACTCGCGCCGCGCCGCACCGCATGTCGCTCACCGCGCCCTCTACCCCACCACAAGGTAATAACACCAGGCGCATCTCGCCCAGCGAGATCCCGGACTCGCCCGGCGCCAGCGCGCCGCTGTCGCCCCGCACTCGCGCCGCGCCGCACCGCATGTCGCTCACCGCGCCCTCTACCCCACCACAAGGTAATAACACCAGGCGCATCTCGCCCAGCGAGATCCCGGACTCGCCCGGCGCCAGCGCGCCGCTGTCGCCCCGCACTCGCGCCGCGCCGCACCGCATGTCGCTCACCGCGCCCTCTACCCCACCACAAGGTAATAACACCAGGCGCATCTCGCCCAGCGAGATCCCGGACTCGCCCGGCGCCAGCGCGCCGCTGTCGCCCCGCACTCGCGCCGCGCCGCACCGCATGTCGCTCACCGCGCCCTCTACCCCACCACAAGGTAATAACACCAGGCGCATCTCGCCCAGCGAGATCCCGGACTCGCCCGGCGCCAGCGCGCCGCTGTCGCCCCGCACTCGCGCCGCGCCGCACCGCATGTCGCTCACCGCGCCCTCTACCCCACCACAAGGTAATAACACCAGGCGCATCTCGCCCAGCGAGATCCCGGACTCGCCCGGCGCCAGCGCGCCGCTGTCGCCCCGCACTCGCGCCGCGCCGCACCGCATGTCGCTCACCGCGCCCTCTACCCCACCACAAGGTAATAACACCAGGCGCATCTCGCCCAGCGAGATCCCGGACTCGCCCGGCGCCAGCGCGCCGCTGTCGCCCCGCACTCGCGCCGCGCCGCACCGCATGTCGCTCACCGCGCCATCCACGCCACCGCAAGGTAACGCAATAAAAAAGAAAATTGTCTACCACGTATCTTCTTCTTGTCGTGTCGATGGCGACACTTGTCATACGGTTTTAGCGCAGTACTTGGCTACGCGTATCGCATTTGGCCTTCAACACAACCATGTATCTGATGTATCGCTTATTAAGGTTTACATCAATTTACTCATCCTTTACATAAATTGTAACAGCCTGACCTCGGACAATACGCTGCAGCGAAAATGCGCGCAGCGCGACTGGCGGTGCGTCTTGTGATTGTAGTCGCCGTATTTACTGTTCGACATGGCATGCGCTGTACTAATACATAATACATTTGTTTTGGTAGCAGGACTCGCCGTGCGAATCACTCAGTGAAATTCGCTAAAAATTGGTACAAAATAAAACATAATAGTAGAAAAAGAAACTAAATAATAATAAAAAAATAAAACATTAATTTTTATTTTATTTATTTATTTATAGTCTCACGACTATATCCCCGAAGGGGTAGGCAGAGGTGTAAATATTACACCCACATTTCACCATGAATTTTTAGGTCCCACGTAATAGGGGGCGACCCTCAAACATTAATAATATAACAAAATAAACAGAAAAATACATTATTTAAATAATAACAGATTGTTATGTCTGCTTCCGGCAACACCACGCTTCCCGCAGACCAAATGGGAGCCGTCTGCGCAACCATTGGTCAAATAAAATGCAAACATACAAACTTATAATAGTGAACAACAATCTAAAAAGTTATTAATTTATATTTAAATGAAATGTATAAATATAAGTAAAATTTTGTGTCTCATTAGCATGCTTAGTATATTTCTAGGTAGTAGAGCCTTGCTGATTTCAGCATGGATGGGCCGGCTCGACCGGGGGAAGTACTACCCTCTCACAGAAAATCGACGTAAAGTAACAGTACCTAAACTGTTGCGTTTCGTTTGGTGAGTGAGAGTGCCGGAGGCCCCATCCCCTATTCCTTCTCCCTCATCCCACTCCTCATCGTATCCCTTTTCCCAACCTAAAGGGGCGGCAACGCACTTGTGACTCCTGTGGTGTTGCTTGTGTCTATGGGCGGCGGTAATTGCTTACCATCAGGCAATCCGTCTGCTCGTTTGCCGCCTTATACCATAAAAAATAAAATAAAAAATCCATACATTTGATCCAGTCGTAAGACGCGCCGCCAGTCGCACCGCGCAAATTTTCGCTGCTGAGAATTGTCCATAGGCAAGCTATAACGCTACCCATGGCAAATCTAAAGCGGACAAACCAGCCACTTGCCCCGGGCGGCAACGTCATGGGGCCGCTAAAATCGAGTTATATCCATACGGCAAAATATATAGAGATAACCTCACTCTAAGACAACAAAAAAGGACGTTTTGCACGCAGTAGTAGACTGAGCTTGATATGCGTTCTGTATTCCTTCGTTTTCGAACCCTGTTTTGTACGCGATTATCAATATTTTGGCCATATTAAAAAGAAACGAAGATTCTCTACTATATTGTCATCTATTTTCCAGAGCCCGCGTGCGAAGGCTCAGTGTTCGAAGAGCGTGTGTCCCGCTTCATGGTGGAACATACTCCGGCACAGTTCTCTACAGCCACCAGTCTTAGCAGCCTCACTATAGATGACGAGCCCAAGTTACCCAAGGCATGTATTACATATATTTATTTATTCGCACGTTTGTAAAGGAATAATGCAGTGTCCTACAAAACAGTGTCCTTGGTTTGACTGTGGGATGTATCATAATTATAAGAGTTAAGGACAGACACTTCAGTGCAATGTTGTGACATGTCGCTTTTGTCGGTGTTGCAGTGGGCAACTCTAGTAGCTAGCCTTTCAGTAACCGATCTAAGGATGGAAGTGGCTCCCTTCTGCGCCAGATGAACAGAAGTCTCTCTGAAACCAAAATAAACCCTTTCTACTTAACGTAAATAAGCCCTTTCTGCTCAACTAAAATCATTCCCCACACAAAATTATTACTTTGGTTCCTTGTGGAAAATTGTTGTAGCGGAACTACTATACATGAAACTTAATTTACGCACTAAAACTATCGGGGTTTCTGGACTTCCTATGAATACGAGAATTTCATTTTCAATTTGATTTCTTAACATTCGTAAAGATACATGAAAATTTAAACCTATTTCTTGCCCCATTAACCACATGTGGCCCATTACAATAGATTTTGTTGTTCGAACATGTTAATGTATAGCTGTTAATTTTAACCGTTGGTGTGTCCACAGCAGTCACTGAAGCATTTCCCCGCGCGCTACGTGTCGGGCGCGTCGGTCCCGCCGTCCCCACCGCGACGTGCGCCGCCTGCAGACCCCTGCAAAGGTTCGTATTACATTTTACACTGTTATGTTTATTCGTTTTCCTGTAGTGTCAATTAATGACCTATAATTGCAGGAATATTTATTTAAATTTACAGCTTTTTAACTAAACATCTTGAAGTGGAGCACGAGACCTAAATTTTAAAAAATTTGCTGCAATTTTACATGATTGCGCCTGCAGCTATAATTATGTCATTAATTGACGCTACAGGAAAACAACAATATAAAAAATCTCTCTTCTACCTACTTCAGTGCTGTTGCCTTGCATGATAAGGCAAGAAGTACCACACTGTTTTCTTACAGATTTGTTTAAACTAGGTTCAGAAAAATATATATTTTAATCACATAGTGCCCTTTGCCTTTTGTACTAAAAGTTAATCATATCCCACAATTATTAAGAGGAAACACAACAGCCGTTTTTTTCATACAAACGTAGTCTCCTGTTTTCTCCCTGGATAATGGCAGTAGAGCAATTTTTTTCCAAAATATGTATGGCCCCGATTGGCATGTCCCTATGTTTTCCTTTTTCTCATAAATTAAATATTAAAAAAGATATGAACCTTAACAGATTTTCCGCTGTGTTCAAACATCTAAAAAACAAATTTGGCTACATTATTTCAAAAAAAAGAAAACATAGGAACACGGCCAAAGCCTTGCTTTAATTTAATATGAAAACACTAGTTAAATCGTTGAAGTTTTGGAGAAGGAATCAAGGGAATACGAAACGTTGATTTTGTGTACATTTAATAGGTATTTTTGGTCCAAGCTGCAGTTGTCTCTATCGCGCTCTGCGGGGCTTAGGCTTAAGGCTGCGCGACAGCAATAGATTTTACAAATACCTATTTTTGAATTCTCTCGCCCGTAGTGTTTCCTCTTAATATAAAAACCCAAACCTCAAAATATTAAAATCCTCATATTTATTCCAGGAATCCAAACCCCAGGCGAAGTATGCAAAGTATACTTCACAGAAGACACGCCAGCCATACTGTCGAAAGCTGGCAGCAACTCCAACTTGTCGGTGCTGTCGATCGAGTCCACGGCCGCGCCGTCCAACCTGCCGGCCAACATGCTCGACGCGAGGGACGCGCACGACACGTCGGACAGCTCCAATCTCAGCGATGCTGGGGACTTGCTGGAAGAATGTATACAGAAAGGCATTGCCAAGGTAAAGCTCTCATTTTTGCCATATCAGTTCCTTCGCTCTACCGCGCAGGTATTTAAATGTTAGGCAACTATGCGATAGCTAATGGGATTAATGCCTAAGAAAAATATCTGTTTCTTTTTACATAGACATTTTAAAGTTTCCCTTAATAAAAGCTTGCTTCATCATATTGAAGCCCAAAACGAAAATAGCCTCATTACAAAACAAAATCCTGAATCGCAAAACACTGCAATAGATAGCTCCCATCTTGAATAATATTGGAGACATCCAAATATCATTTTCATGACAAATTTTCTTTAGTTTTCGAAGTAATGTTCAAAGTGACACTAGTTGCTTATGATCGAATTTGTTACAGGTGGTGAAGAACAAAGGCCCAGCATCCGACGTGTCTTCCAGTAATCCTTATAGAGATGAAGTTTATGTGAGTAATCTATACTAATATAATAAAGCGGAAGAGTTTGTTTGTTTGTTTGTTTGTTTGTTTGTTTGAACGCGCTAATCTCAGGAACTACCGGTCGGATCTGAAAAATTCTTTTTGTATACGATAGCCCAGTTATTCCGGCAGGCTATAGGCTATATAACATAACGCTTCGACCCTTTGGAGCCGGGCAAAAGGCTAAAAAGGCTAAAAGATAATGTCGGCTTATCTCAGGAACTATTTCTATACTAATATAATAAAGCGGAAGAGTTTGTTTGTTTGTTTGTTTGTTTGTTTGTTTGTTTGTTTGTTTGAACGCGCTAATCTCAGGAACTACCGGTCGGATCTGAAAAATTCTTTTTGTATACGATAGCCCAGTTATTCCGGCAGGCTATAGGCTATATAACATAACGCTTCGACCCTTTGGAGCCGGGCAAAAGGCTAAAAAGGCTAAAAGATAATGTCGGCTTATCTCAGGAACTAGCAGTCGGATTTTAAACATTGTTATTGCCTATGATAGCCCAATTAGGCCAAAAGGCTATAGGCTATATAAAATTACCCCACAACTTTTAGAGGCCAGACAAAAATAATAAAATGGTCAAACGAGAAGGGGGAGGGTTTGGTCAAGGGCAAAAAAAGGCTAAACGAATAGGATACAATCTAAATGAGTATCGTTTTCGAGATTTTCGGGACGCTGATTAATAAAATGAAATTTATTTAGTGATCCAAGATGGCGGACGGGAAATCAAAGATGGCGGATGAGAAAATTTAAAAAATCAATATGGGTATCGCCTTCGATATTTTAAGGGGTGGGGAATCGCAATACAACATCTATTTCGTGATCAAAGATGGCGGATGGGAAATCAAAGATGGCGAATGGGAAAATTTAAAAAAATCAATATGGGTATCGTCTCCGATGTTTAAAGGGATGGGGAATCCAAATACAACATCTATTTTGTGATTCAAGATGGTGGATGGGAAATCAAACATGGCGGATGGGAAAAATTAAAAAAATCAATATGGGTATCGTCTCTGATGATTTAAGGGATGGTGAATCCAAATACAACATCTATTTCGTGATCAAAGATGGCGGATAGGAAATCAAAGATGGTGGATGGGAAAATTTAAAAAAATCAATATGGGTATCGTCTCCGATATTTTAAGGGGTGGAGAATCGCAATACAACATCTATTTCGTGATCAAATATGGCGGATGGGAAATCAAAGATGGCGGATGAGAAAATTTTAAAAAATCAATATGGGTATCGTCTCCGATGTTTAAAGGAATGGGGAATCCAAATACAACATCTATTTTGTGATTCAAGATGGCGGATGGGAAATCAAACATGGCGGATGGGAAAAATTAAAAAAATCAATATGGGTATCGTCTCTGATGATTTAAGGGATGGTGAATCCAAATACAACATCTATTTCGTGATCAAAGATGGCGGATAGGAAATCAAAGATGGCGGATGGGAAAATTTAAAAAAATCTATATGGGTATCGTCTCCGATATTTTAAGGAATGGGGAATTAAAAAACACCATCTATTTCGTGATCAAAGATGGCGGATGGTTATTTAAAAAAAAATCAATATGGGTATCGTCTCCGATGTTTAAAGGGATGGGGAATCCAAATACAACATCTATTTTGTGATTCAAGATGGCGGATGGGCAAAATAAAAAAAATCAATATGGGTATCGTCTCTGATCATTTAAGGGATGGTGAATCCAAATACAACATCTATTTCGTGATCAAAGATGGCGGATAGGAAATCAAAGATGGTGGATGGGAAAATTTTAAAAAATCAATATGGGTATCGTCTCCGATATTTTAAGGAATGGGGAATTCAAAAACACCATCTATTTCATGATCAAAGAGTGCGGATAGTAATTTTTAAAAAAATCGATATGGGTATCGTCTCCGATGTTTAAAGGGATGGGGAATCCAAATACAACATCTATTTTGTGATTCAATATGGCGGATGGGAAATTAAACATGGCGGATGGGAAAAATAAAAAAAATCAATATGGGAATCGTCTCTGATGATTTAAGGGATGGTGAATCCAAATACAACATCTATTTCGTGATCAAAGATGGCGGATAGAAAATCAAAGATGGCGGATGGGAAAATTTTAAAAAATCAATGTGGGTATCGTCTCCGATATTTTAAGGAATGGGGAATTCAAAAACACCATCTATTTCGTGATCAAAGATGGCGGATGGGAATTAAAAAATATCAATATGGGTTATCGTCTCCGATGTTTAAAGGGATGGGGAATCCAAATACAACATCTATTTCGTGATTGAAGATGGCGGATGGGAAATCAAAGGTGGCGAAAGGAAAACATTTTAAAAATCAATATGGGTATCGTCTCTGATGATTAAAGAGATGAAGAATCTAAACACAACATCTATTTCGTGATCAAAGATGGCGGATAGGAAATCAAAGATGGCAGACGGGTTTTTTTTTAAGTCGATATGGGTATCGTCTCCGATATTTTAAGGAATGGGGAATTCAATATTATATAAAAATCTATGTTTGTTTGTTCATCATTTATAGACTCTGAAATGATAAGAGATTAAGAGCTAAGTCAATGGTAACTTTGGAAAAGGGACTTGGAAAAAAGGGAATTAAATAAAAACTCTTAAAAAGGCGATACGGAGTTCGCTGGGTCAGCTAGTCTTAATATATAAAATCCTTGCGTTACTGACTGACTGACAGACACGCTACAGCCGAAACTATTGGGCGCAGAAGGCTGAAATTTGGCATGTATGTTCCTTGGGGACCGTAGGGGTGCACTAAGAAGGGATTTCCCGAAATTCCCACGGGATCGTCCAAAACGGGTAAATTTAAAAAAATTGCAGGCGTAGCTGCTGGCATCCTCTAGTTATTTTATATCACGCATTGTTACACTCGTCCGTGTGGTGATGGATTAAGAATACGGAATGTCACCACCCCATATCATCCCATGGGTGTCGTAAGAGCCGACAGAGTGAGCATTGCAGAGAACAGCACTGTAAGAGAAAGAAAACTTGATACAAACCCTATACCAACCCGTTTGGCCAGCGTGGTATAGTAGGTCAATTCCTCCTTTCAAAGGAGAAGCCTAGTCCAGCAGTGGTCTGTTAGAGGCTGATGATGATTGTTCCTCTGCTGGGAATAGGGCTCTTTTTTAATGAACTCCCCGACATTCAGGTTTCCTCACAATGTTTGCCTTCGACATTAAGCTAGCGATGAAAATGACTTTTCGGCGTTAACCGCGTGTTAATTCTTTAATTGGCCGTAGTTTAATTTCATGATCCTCTGTATAGCAGCCCCTTAGTCTCTCCACATGCCTATATTTGTAAAATTATATTCAAGATTTTATTTTAAATATTTTTTACAGAGATCCTTACCGCCGTATCTTCGTTCGTCAACGGAGACTGTACGAATGTCACACGAACATTCTAGGAACATGCGCGACAGGTAAACGAATACTATCAATTATATTACATACATACATACATAGTATCACGCCTATATCCCCGAAGGGGTAGGCAGGTATATTGCTACACCCACTTTTTGCCAGATTTATTTTAGTCCCACGTAATAGGAGGCGACCGGGCACATTACCTACCGTGAATTTCTTAACGGAAAAACCCAGTAATACTTTGCCCGACCCGGGTATCGAACCCGAGACCTCCCAATCCCACGCGCACATTTATGCGGCGAGACCAACGAGGCAGTCAAATATATTATATTATATTATTATTAATGTTCAATTATATTATTTAACCATTTGTCAAGAATTCAAACCCTATTAATAAGAATAAAATTTTCACATTTTTAATGGTTTCTAGTTGAGTTTAGTTGAGTATCTTCAAATTAGAAACCATTAAAAATGCCTGCCTCTGTTGTCCAGTGGATAGCGTATGCGACTGCTGATCAGAGGTCCCGGGTTCGATTACCGGGTCGGGCAAAAGTGTTTGTGGGTTTTTTCGAATACTCAGTAGCAGCATGGAGTCTGGTGATGTGCCCGGTAACGGCTATAGGCTCGCCCCCTATTACGTGGGACCTAAAAATTCATGGCGAAATGTGGGTGTAATATTTACACCTCTGCCTAGCCCTTCGAGGATACAGGCGTGAGACTATAAATAAATAAATAAAAATGTGAACTTTTTGATGCCTTTATTTTCATCATCATCTTCCATGCTTCATGCCAGTTACATCCAACACTTGCACCTCGGTGCCCGGGGTCCGCGAACTATTATAATCTGATATAACAGATTAATAGCTGTTCCACAGAATAGGGAAGTTTCCTGCAAGTGAAGTGCTTGATTTGACTAGTTGGAAACAACCCTATTGCCGTCTGACCTCCGCAACTCAAAGGGATAGCAATATTCCATGGTATAGATTTGTATCAGTCAATTTAAGGGTTCTCACTCCCTATAACGACTGTCAAAAATCTTCATGACTCTCTAGAAACGGGAAAGCGATAATTTACAATTCAATACGCACACACGCCTCCTTCACTCGTGTGTACCTACAGCGATAAGTGCCTACACTTCGCGCTAGGGTTGTCGACTTGAAAATTTGATTTTATTTATTTTACGAGAGCAACTTGATAATTAGATTTTTGTTTGTTAAGATATCCCAACGATTATGGAGTCAAATTAAAGATCTAGTTTAAAAACCATTTTATCTGTTTGAATCATGTAAATCGGTCCACGCGTTTAGGAAATAACTAAGAATTAGTATAGTGAAAATGTAAACGACCAGATTTTTTGTGGTTTTTGTTCTACGAGCTCAAAGAGTGGGATAGGATACTTATATGATGATTCTTTATTATTAGGTACGTGGTCAAGTAGGTAGATAGACGATGAAAAAATATTATAGTAGCAGCGGCAAGTCGACAACCCTAGCGCGCCACTCCGCGCCAGACAGCGACGGCGTTATATGTTAGAAAAGGCGGGAACGTTTAGGTGAATATCGCATTAGGCACTGAGTGCTTATGCGAGCTGAATTGCACTTTGTTGCTTAGTAGCAAGAGTCGCAATTTCAATAAATTGGTTTGAGAAGTGATGCTTCTGTACGTAAGTACTAATTATTCTGTGGTTAAACCGTCGGACCCGGCTGTCATGAAGATCTTTGACAGTCGTTACGGGCAGTCAGTACCCTCAAATAAACTGATACTGGGTTACGGAGGTCAGACGGCTGTCGCTCTGTGGAAAGTTGATATTCTGTCGTATCTGCAGGCCGATTCAGAATGTCACGACAAGTAATCGTACGATATGTCAAATTATTGTCCTCGTGTTTTAGCCGCATATCAGAGATATTTTGAACAAATATTCATTGAATTGGGTTTATTTATTAATTTACTTCATACTGAATGCATAAAATAGATAGGAAATGCGATAGTTTTGACAAAAAATGAGGTAGCCCGTTCGACAATTAACGGAATCGAATGTCAAATGAGATATCGAATGATTCTGAATAGCCCCACTGGTTAGACCAGTAAGCCGACCTCGGGCTCCAAGGAGTGCCAGTCTTGGATGCAACCGGTATAACGCTAGGGCGATGATGCTATATTTGTCATTGTTTGTTGTATGTTTGGTGATATATTGACATACATGTTTCCCCCCCGCAGCCCCCCGCCGCCACTACCTCCGCGCGCGGCGCCGCCTGCCGAGCCCAGCACTCACGGTAAATATATTCTAACATATACACACAACATTAACCGCTGATTTCAATATCTATTGATTATTTTGAGATTTGACAAAAACGAAAAATATATCAAACATGTGTCTTAAATCCGTGGATTGATTGAATATCGATACCGGCCGTTAGCCAACCAACATGGGAAAGCGGGAATTGAACCCGCGACTTTCAGCGTAGCTACCGTTGAAATCCGCTACGCAATAGCGATATAAACAAGTCAAAGTCTTGAGCAGGTGTGAATTTCATATTCACCAGTTTATTACTTAGTGATTCTACATTACCGTTCCATGACTCGTTCGCAACGCAAGGACGTAGAACCATGAGAAGGAACGGTATTAACACGACTGGCATGGACAAATATCGCACATTATTGCAATATCGCTGATATCATAAGTATGAATGCATTTATACTGCTAACAAAACTTAAATAATATAGATATATTCCCTCATATTTTTTAACCCATCAAAGCCCAAGGCCGTCATATTATGAGGTCGTCAAAATTGTTACCGTTAACGTCCAAGGACCCCATATTGCGTCCTCTCGACTCACTCGATATTTTTCCTTATTACTTTGGAAATATAGTCGCGATTCGCTTCAACTGCATACTAAAATTCGCGGAATGTACCCGGCTTTCGAACGAAACCATTGACAACATAATACAACAAAACAGAAAAAGGTTATGATCGTAAAAACGGGTGGTTATTGATGGGCTAACAGCATACCAAATTCAATACCGTCGTATACGACATATGTTATAATTATATCAGATGTGTTATATACTAAAAAATAGCTTGTCTTATAAGCTTTTCAGGAATACCTTTAGTTTTATTCTAAGTCGAAGGGTTTTGTCATAATCGCAAATAATGTATCGCGATAAACTGCGGTGCACGATAAGTAAATTGTCCGGCGTATCTGATGTTTAACTCATTCGGACGGCCGGCCTTCAATGGGTTAATTGTATTTAGAAGAAGTAGAGTACACACCTCAGATCATTGAAGTAAGGAGATATGCCCCGGCCTAGAGAACCAGTGTCGCCAATTCTTTTACACCCACACACCTGCGCTCTATAAACGCTTCGCTTCTTACACGCACATAACTATAACGGCGCTTCCATTCGCCACTCACACAAGTAAATTCACGCTTAACAAGAAACATCGCCTATGTCTCGTACGTGCGCATGAAGAAGATAGCATTTTACTCACACATTGATAAATGCAATAACATTTACACGATTACACTAGGGGTTGACTCTATCAATATAAAATATCGATAATAAAAGCTCATTGATATTTTTTTGTATAAATGTATTGTCTGGCTAGTTAGGCTATTAGTTAGTGACGCTGTCTGCTGAGCCTGAGGTCGTGGATTCAATGCCCGTCTAGGACAATTTAATATATTATGATGAGCTCAATGACTTGTTCTGTGTTTGAGTATAATTTATATATAATGTGTTTTTATTTTAAAATATTATCCTACTTATATTATAAATGTACGAGATACTTATTTTATAAGAGTACGGATGTTTAGAATAAGAATAGAATTAAATAGAATAAGATTTTATTTTAGATGTTTGGATTTAAATCACGCAAAAACGGCTGAACGGATTTGGATGAAATTTGGTACACAGATAGATTATTACTTGGATTGACTATTTTTATTAACATTCCACGCCAGCGGAGCCGCGGGCGGTAGCTAGTAATATATATATAAACTTACGCCTGTTTCCCTGAAGGGGTAGGCAGAGGTATTTTAAACGCTCACTTTTCGCCAATGTTTTGATACCACGTAATAGGTGGCGACACTATTGCCGCTTATAGGGATGTTTTATTTGCCAGAGCATCGTCCGTTAATCGGCCGGTGCACCACTTGCAGGTGAGGTTGGCTCGTGATTCTTGGTGGGAACCCTATGCATCCAAAATATTATAATATAAGAATTAATAAAGCACTGCTGAGTTTGAAATCAGATGGCCATGTGTCAGCTGTCTATAGTATTATTTCATTTCATTTAAGTACTGAGCACGTCTAATAATAATTATATAAAAATGAGTGTGTGTTTGTTTGTCATAATTAATTAATCATTATGTTCCTTTAATGTATATAAATAAAAGTAACTAAATTAATCATTTTTTACATGTAATGTACATGTCATTTGTAATTATTATATTAAATAAAAGCACAGAAGTAAAGAAATAGAACAACACAATAATATGAAATGAAATAAAGTGATCCTACTTATTTAGGTAGCTATATTTTGAAATGTTGTAATATACCTACTATGAGTAAATACAGTGTAAGGTAACAGGGAGAACTAAATAAAATTCACGCAACACTGTTATCAAATATTTACTATACATATTCTACGCTATCAAATAACTGGCCGGTAAAATGTAGGTATTTATTTAGTTTTAGTTATAACATTATATTAAAATCATCTTTACTGTTTCAAACGCCAGTGTAATCATTATCTGCTTACGAAACAATAGCGCTTCAAAAGCAAATAAAATAATTGTTTATAACTTACATTATTATTTTGCAATGTTTATATCGATATTATACAACTTGCAGTTACTCGTGGTACACCACTAATACGCTCCTTTGGCGAGCGATGCAACCCAACGCTCACAGCGGCAGATACTACAAACGCCTACAATAGTCAGCGGTATCGATGTGTGTTTATTCCATTGCGCTCTAAATAAGTGTAACCTGACAGTTTCACAGTACAAAACCATCAATGGAAATAATTATAATGCAGTTTTGTGACGAAGGATAGTGTTAGTACGTTATCGTTGTAGAGGCAGATATTTTATTTGAAATATCTTGTTTTATGCAAATTAATAGTAAAATTGTCTTTGTTACATGTGGTATGTGATCCCTTTCCTCACATAGGTTTGAATTTTGCTCGTATTTTGACACGTAACCACTGCACAGCTAGGCGTTTTGAAAAAAATTGAGTAAGTTTCGGGTGCGCATTCAAATTGCAACTGATCGCGACATACGGGCGCGCGACGGCGAGTATGCGACGTAGAGCATACTGCGTTCGCACGCGCCGAGCGTTCATTACATATCTATTACTTCTATGATCTGAGGTACACACCAACTTGGGTCTAAACTTAACAAATAAGTATACATGTACCGTAATTCTCCTGTGCCAATATTTCATCTCAATAAAATACAGGGTTTAAAAAGACCCTTAACGAAAACTGAAATCCCATATTGTACCAATCATTACGAACATTTTTTTACTTCGGCACCATACCTGGGAAATTACTGGTTTAGGAGATATGGAGGCTCGAAAGTTCCGATATTTTTTTCTAATTATTGCAAAATCGTGTTTTGAATGACAAATGTAAACTTTCTTCCAAATATACATAAACAAAATTGTCAATATTTCCCTGAAATAAACGGCTTTAAAGTCCACTAAACGCAATGTACTTCGCGCGATACAAGCTCACGCACACAGACGAAGCTAACAGTTGAGAGCGCGCGAGTTCATTGCCCTTGTCCGGGCGTTCACGGTGTAGGTATTGTACGGCCGGGGTACACGCGCGCGCTTTACATTGCGGCTTATAAAACGTGTCTACTTTTTTAAGCTTAAAAAAGAATTCGTTTGCCAGGTATTATTTTTGCGTAGTATGACTTAGCATGATGTGCAGAACGAGTAGGCTTCGGCTTGCTGATGGGTCTTTTTACACCCTGTATAAATATCTCAACCATTCCCATGATGAATAAGGGGGCCAATTCTGCTATTTTTATATGATATTGATATCATATTTTGAATGGATTTAAAAGCGGTATTCTGATAACCTTATGTCATTATCGTATAATTTAAAATAAACAGTTCGTCGTTGACACATACGATCTCGTTACAATTTCATTAAAATATCATATAATTTAGTAGAATACGCTTTTTGTGACGTAAGTATGACACTGACATCATATCGCGACTATATTTATTTAGCGGAATTGGGCCCCAGACCGCAATACAGTAATATCTTACTACAAATCAACAATTTGGAAATTTCTTATTCAAATTGCAATAATAGTTGACTAACGAACTTACATTTAAGATTCTATAGATCACTATTATCTTTAATCTAAAAATACATATTATGTGAGATTAGATTCAGCATACTGATAAGTTTATAAGATAAACACTTTCTAGATAATGAGTCACGATTACTCACTAAATTAGTCTTCATCCAACTAGATTACATTGTTTATCCTTAAATTCATACACGTCATTATAAAATCAAATTATGCGTAAGACATTTCATGCGTCAGTTCAATTTTTATAAACAACTTGGTTAGTAGTGTTTTATAACCAAACATTTTATAATATGTATAGTGTATGGGAAAAGGATATAGGTGTTTTAATTTTGTTGTTGTGGAAGTTCGTGACTGACTTACGATCGATCTCAATAGTTAATCTATCCATAGATTTGGGGATCAGAGATATTCAAATTCAAATTCAAAATCGTTTATTCATTTGGGTCACAATGTGACGCTTATGAACGTCAAAATAATAAATTTATAAAATAATTACTTAAAGACTCTACATTTACATTTACTGCCACGTTCGCAAAGCAATAGGTAGAACCATGAGAAAGAACGGGCAATAAAACTCACGGTCACTCTTTTTCATCGCCAGGTTTTGCATAATACACATAATTAACATTTTGTAAGGTGCTGCAACTGTTACACCTTCTATATCACTTGTATATATTTACTGTACATAATAATACTCAAGCATAATACTTTTGATGTTCATTTGGTTAGTCTCCTCAGAATAGACAAGGTGAAACAGGAGCATCCACTTACGTTATATATATACCTAACAATGCAGGCTGCAGATACATATTTGACATAAACTCCATACAAAATATTTTATTTTAAATAAGTATCTTAAACCTGCATAGAGCGAAACCGGACGTTAAAGGCGAAAATAAACATCATCATCATCAGCTTTTAATAGTCCACTGCTGGACTAGGTCTCTCCTTTGAAAGGAGGAATTGGCCTACTATACCACGCTGGCCAAATGGGTTGGTATAGGGTTTGTATCAAGATTTCCATCTCTTACAGTGCTGTTCTCTGCATAATATTCTTCCTCTGTCGGCTCTTACGACACCCATGGGATGATATGGGGTGGCGACATTCCGTATTCTTAATTCGTTACCATACGGAAAAAAAACATATCAGCTTGGAAAAGGATCATTGTTTGTAAGGTAAGAATGACCCATCTAATAGTTGTACTTTTTTTCTTCACAGGTCGAAAATACGAAAGCCGTCTGCCAGTGAAGTCGCAAGTCCGCGAGAAGCCGAAACCGCCGGCGGCCGCCAACTTGGCGCGAAACGACTCGCTATCCTCTTTGAGCCTCGATTCCTTCGGCTCTACCGACCGGGAGATCTTTGAAGAAACCGTCAAAGCCGGCTTATCTATTGTGCCGAAAAGACCGGCTTTAGATGATAGGGTGAGAGCGCAGTCTGCTGAAAGGGCTAACGAACCTGTGAGACAGCATAGGGTTCCTAGGTCTTTGGATAGGGCTCCGATCAGGTCGCGGGAGATTGAAGAAGTAAGTCACGGTCGGCCTGGCCGTTCCCGGCGTCGCCGCTCGGCAGATGGAGCAAGGGCCTCCCGGTCCACCCTGTCGCCTCGTACCCTGGAGAGGAGCACGTCCCTTTCATCACTCAGCAACGAATCCTTCGGGTCGACAGACAGGGAAGTCTTCGAAAGGTCAGTGCGTATCGGCATGTCTAGAGTCAGACGGCGACCGAGATCGGATGATAGACTAGAGTCTCGTAGAAGAAATTCGGGGAATTCAGGAGCGCTGGCCCGGTGTGGTAGGGCCCGTGCGTTGTTAGAGGAGGTTATAGCGAAGGGCGCCCGGCGGCGGACAAAAAACGTGCCGGCGCCGCCAGCGGGACGCGCGCCCGCCGGCGGGGACATCACGCGCATAACGCCTGGCTCTGACACACACTACACACCACCACAAGAGCCTACAGACACCTTAGATCCCACCTTCCCAAACCCAAACCCTCCTATTCCCTGCATAAACTTCCAAAACCCCTCAAAAACCACCCCTACCGACACCTTACAGCCCTCCTTCCCAGACCCAGACTCTTCCCTCCCCAGCATAAACATCCAAGAACCAAAACCCACCCCTTGCATAAACATCCCACACCTAAAAACCTCCGAGATCGCCGACCCCTCCGAATCTTCCCCCCTAGACTCCGGCACCCTCACGCGGTCCAACGAGTGCCTCGCCCCGCTCTCCGCCAACACGACCCTCGAATCCGAGCCCCGGGATGAGCTCAATCGCTCCAACGAATCCTACGCGGACGTCCTCGACGGATCCTGGAGCGATGGCGAGGAACCCCATCCCCCTATAAACTCCGGCACTCTCACCAGATCTAACAGAAACAAACTCGAGTGGACGGACATAAAGTACAAACCGGAGAACCTAGTGCAAGACCCTGAGGAGACCTCCAATAAGGATGTAGAACTAGAATGGACAGACATAAAGTATAGCAAACCGGAGGACCAAGTGCAGAACCCTGAAGAAACCTCCAAGAAGGATGTCGACACGTGGAATGATAACACTTGTCCCGATGACGTGACGTTCCCCACTATAAGTGGCTCCGTCCACATGGTATCCTCAATCCATAGTGAAGTCGCCGAAATGGGCATGACTCTTCCAGATCTTTTAGAAAAGAGCGAAGCACCTACTATGTCGTTTTCGAGACCTGATCTCACGAATAAACTGGATGGGAATGAACAATATTCGCCGCAAATGCCGACGATAGAAGACAGCGTTCTCGATAGTGATCGTAATATAATGCTGGATAGCGTCCCAGAGCCGAGCTTTACTTCTCTAGTTGACGAAAGCGAGCAAAAGTTTGACTCGATCATTTCCGCGGCCATTGAAAAAGAGGCCGCGAGGTTGGCAGCTCAACTTAAGAATTCGCATTATGGTATGGAGACAAGCGTGACCTCTTTAACTTCCTTAGACCTCGATCATGTGAAACCACCTTCCAATCTTGGCAGTCTACTATCTTTAAGCGCATCAGGTCACTGGGATGAATCTTCAAAAGACCAGCAAGTTTCTAAAAAGTCGAAGAGTCGAAAGAAATCTCTGCCTGTCTCGCTAATGGTGAAGCGAGCTCTAAGTAATTCCATGAATCAGGGTAGCACTGAACATTTAGACAGCAACCCTGCCAGTTTCCTTGACAACGTGAAACCTCCCTCAGAAATGGAACATATTGACATGGAAAGCAGTATGATTTCTGTATCGAGCATAGTATCTGAAGTGGCAGAAATCAGAGAGAGGACTCCAATAGTCTTCGATTTCAAGCAGCCAGTACAAGATTTCCCCTTGTGCACTACTTTTACTAACATCTTCCATGACTTAGACAAAGTTAATCCACCGTCTTTGTTTGACGAAATCGCAGAATCTACTACAGAAGTAGAACAAGTGACTGCCCAACAGATGTACGACGATTGTATATCGAATACTTTGAATGTAGTCACTGATATCCCCTCGGGATCTGAAAACTGTACGCCTATACCTTCGGATATAAGTAGTGTCGAATCTACGCCTAAAAGACAAAGAGATCCGAACTATTTGACGCCTAAAGAAAAGAGACACTTATCTAAAGATAGATATCAAACGTATACAATCACGGATACTGTGACGGAAAATGACGTTGTGTTGGAAGTTGAGGAAGAGTTTGTGACGTGGACCAAGTCTGAGAGTGATAGATCTGACGATTACGTCACAGCTAACTCTGAGGGCAAGTCTAAGAGAAAAGTGAGTGCCAAACAGCGGCGGTTAGAAGACAGAGCTAGGTATCAAACCCAGACTGTAGACATACACACCATTCTACCACAAACCTCACAGAAAGTCGCCGATCCACACATCGAGAGTTTAAAGCAAAGACTTGCTGCCAAAAAGACCTTGAAACAGAAGAGAATGGAAGACGCTGAGCGATTCAGAACTAGAACGCTAAGCGAGGACATACCGCCATCACCGACGTTTGTGACAAAGGACGCAAATTTCGAGAACGTGGAGACAACTACAGGGTACGATAGCCTGTCTTCCAACGAGCTGAACCATCAGCAGATCATGGACGACAGACAGGATGACGATATATTCTCCAGAGACGCGGACAGTGGACACAACGAAGACGACTTCGAACTGAACTCCACCCAAATGCAAACTTACACGAAAAGCTTCAGGAATTATCTCCCCGTTATAGAAAGTCCCGCTGCCGTAGACATGTGTGTTGTAAACAATCTGAAGAATATAGAAATGACCGCATCCTACAAGCGAACCTTGCATATGCAACCTGACAAAAACCAGAATCCGAGTAGCAGTGATTTCGCAAGTTACGAAGGAGACAGTAACTCTGAAGATAAGGCACACTCGGAGTCTGACAACGAATCGCCTCGTCCCAAACCGAAAATAATTAAGCCGACGAGACGTGATGAGAGTCTGGACTCCAACGAGTCCCTTGACAAAGAACAGGACGCTCCGAAGGCCATTCGCGGCAGAAAGAAGTCGTTGTACGTCTCTCCTTATAGACGTAGCACGCCCGCTGCCAAGAAGCCAGCTACTCCGCAAACTAAAACGCCGCCTAAGAGTGCTCCTGCTAAGACAACCAACCCAGTTAAAGCTCATACTAGTGCCAAAACGCCTAAACCAGTCCCAAGGACTCAAAGCGCTAACACGTCTCCGAAAAAATCTTTACCAAAGTCACCCACTAAGGTTCAGCAGAAACCTATTGTTATTCCACCTGTAGCAACCAAGCCGTTGCCTCTAGAACGGCAGGGAACATTCACAAAAGAAGAAAGTTCAGTCCCAGCAAAAGATTTACCCGTGCCAGATAAAAAAACCACTGTTCCAAGGTTAGCTAAGACGGCGCCGCCAGCTAAAAATAATACTTCTCCGTCTAGGCTACCTCAGTTCAATCGTAGACCGCCAACGGCAAAGACTAGCCAAGCTAAGCCAAGCACGACTCGTGTAGTCAAGAAAAACGAGCCAGTGATGAAAAATTCTCCTTCAAACCACAGTTTACAGAGCAACGATAGTGGTAAGACCATCACTATCGCATCGAGGAGTTCCCGACAAGGCAGCACTTCCAGCGTGAATTCTATTCAGTCTTCAAAAACGAACTCTAAAGATATAGAAAGCAAAATAGCTAGCTTATGGAAAAAAGTGGAACAGGCCAAAAAGTTGCCTGCCAAAGCGGAAAAGAAAGTTTGGATAGAGGCTGAAAAGCCTGAGCCGCCGAAATTAATCAGAAGTTCTACGTTCGAAGGTCAGCCGAAGGCCCAAGTGTCTTCAGCGCCGAAACAGAAGACTTCTATAGGTATCAGGGTTTCGCAAATACCTAGTTTGCGACCTAAATCAACGCCAAGTAAGCCGACAACATCTCAAACGCCCGCTAAAACTCCTAAGCCTAACACTAGGGTGTTTGCTAGGAAACCCGTAGCAGGGCAAGTCGGTTCTTAAACCAACGAAAGACAATTGTAGGGGAATTTTGAAAGTTCTTATGATGAGGTCTGAATTAAGATTTCTTTTACTGTAAAGGTATACAATCAACATCGATGTATTTAAGCTGCTGTGTGCAGACAATGTATTGTAAGTCTATAATAATTATCGTGTATAAGAAATCGTATTACCATAAAATGACCTCAGATATTTTGACACTAGTGACCGAATTAACTAAGTAAGTATTACAATGGTCGACTATTGTAAGGAGAAAACTTATGGACAGTCAATTAAAAAGTAATACTGCATGCATTGAAGAAACAACTATATTTTGACTAAAACTACTTGATTGTATCGATTTTGGCATGAAATAAGGATATTTTACTTCGAAAATAGGCGGACAGTTTCTACAAAATGTACTTTGATTATCTATGTCTTACAAATTATGTTATCATAGATTTATTGGTTCAAACGTTTGACAAATATCAACTATCTAGCTTACTATTATAAAACTTTGTCAAACTTTTGAACAAACAGTGGTACTTCGGTATCAAATGTCTGTATTTGTAAGAAAATAAACGAAATAATATGTGCAATATCGAGAAATGTTTAGTTCGGTAATTATATTGCGTGTCTGTCCATTTATATTACGTATACGTGTATACGTGTACGTATATCTTTTTTAAAATGTTTACTGGAGTATCACTGTCTTAAAAATAAATAAATAGCCTATAATATTAACATGATTGATGATTGTGTAATAATTGTCGAGTGAAAACTAGTTAGTGACTTTCATTATTTCTTTACATTTCTTTGTATATTTGTTGCATTTATTCATATTTTAGAAACTATATATAAATTACCCAATTTTTTTTCGACTGCAATTTTAGTTTTTTAAGAAGATTTTTAAAGACATAGTCACAATTATATTTCATCTGGCATAATATTTAACTGTAACATTAAATAAACTATTATAAAATATTACGGGAGACTTAAGTCGAATACTTAAATGTATTCAAAAAATTATTGTATAATAGTTTATTTTGGTAGATATCTATTTTTCTTCACTTTTAAGTCGCGTCCTAACTGCCCGAACGCTTAAGTACCTTTCAAAAATTGTATTTAAATTCACTGGCATCTATAGCTGAAACATGTGTTTCTTACTATACATGCAAAATATTGTAAATATATCCCCGCTGAATAATTAATTAATTAAGGTTACCGTTATGCAATTTGTATATTTTTTCATAAAATTTACAATGAAATGTTCGCTTTGAGGTAAACACAAGATGGCATCTCATTTAGCTTTCTCCGAGTAGCCGTCGGTTTGGTGTTTCGTCTAGTCAAGTTTTAATATTAGTTAAGCGGGATTGTAACGTTGGCGTTAAGGACGTTTATACACGAGAAAGTGGATCGCATCGATTGTAAAACTAATTGTAAGTTTAATATAACTGGCTTCCTTTAGACGCATATGATTTTGTCAAAGAAATATGACTTTTCTGCGAAAAATCTATACGAAAAAGAAACCTGTGTGAATGCCAATTGTTGCTTTTCTTCCACTTTTATGAAAATATCGTGTTTTTCTAAAGATTTGCAGTGTCTCAAGGCCCGTTTCCATTGTCGAGAGCGAAACTATTCCATCGGGCAGAATGGAAACGCGACCCGTAGTTAACCATAAAGTCTATAATATACCTTATAATCATGTAAACACCATGATTAGTACTGATTCCTTTATTATATAGATTAGTAGACGCATAGATAATTTGTTTATACATAATATCACACGGTGTAGCGAATGCCATCATGTTCATCAAATAAGCCAGTTTTATAGTTAAATATAATAGATGTAAGGTGCGTAATTTGATGGTAAATAAAGGATACTTACCGCACTTCAGTTGTATTATTTAATTTCCCTACAACCACATGGTTAAATCGATAAACGTCGGAATCACCGGTCACCGCTCATATCTTACATCAAAATAATTCTACTAAGTCACTACCTGATTGCTACTACACTCGCGGAAACGCAAATCGACTTAACCCCTACTTGCACACATAAACTTATTTTTTTATAAAAGTATACAAGATAATAATAACAATTATATGTCATTTTAAAGCTTGGAATACCAGCTTTTAATTAATATCATAATTAGTAAAATCCATAAACAACTTGGATAATTAATTAAGTCTAAACATAAAGGTCCGAAAAAAGGTAATTTGGGAAAAGGGGTTAGGTTAGGTTCAGAAATAAAACAAAATGTTGTTAAAAACGTAATAAAATTCATTTAATCAATACTTGGTATTACCTCCTCAAGCTCTAATTAGCGCCTCCAATCGGTTTCTCATCGATTTTTAAGTTGTGCAATTAGGGGTTGAGTCGATTTGCGTGTCCGCGAGTGTAGTTGCTACCAATCGTCAAATAAAGTTATCAGTTTAATTAGCAGCTAATAGAGTTAGCGTGGGCGGCAAACGAGCAGACGGATCGCCTGATGGTAAGCGTTTACTTACCGCCGCCCATGGACACAAGCAACATCACAGGAGTCACAAGTGCGTTGTCGCCGCTTGGGTTGGGAAAAGGGATATGAGAAGTGGAATCAGTGAGAAGGGACAGGGCCTCCGGCACTCTCACATACCGAACGAAACGCAACTGTATAGTATAGGTAGTTAGGTACCTACTGTTACTTTTCGTCGATTTTTCGTGGGAGGATAGGTAGTAATTCCGGGTTATTCCTCTTGTCCCCCAGCTCTTCGGCCCCACTGGGTGTCAAAAGGAATTTCTGTACTGTTGTCCCCCACTACAATTTAACAGGGCCAAACGGAATCATAACTTCCTGTCGGCCCCCAATAAAATATTATTTTAAATATCGTCTTGATATCGGTATTTGACATTTGTTAAATTATTTACATTTTATGTTGTCATGAGACTCATAATTATTCAATAGCGCCTTTAAACTTTATTACCTGCATTTAAAATGTCTCGAGCAGGTAGTAGGTAATCTATTGTTTACCCCTTCCCGTGACACAAAAAGGTAAAGGGTGCATGTTATCAATAGACCAGTAGTACATACCGCGTCATGGCGGAAAGCACACCAAGTTGTAATCTGGTGCTAACGCTTTTGACATAATTATTAAAAGAGGTGGCTCGTTATTACTAAGAGCGGGATTTCAATATTCAGTGAAGCGAAGATTTAAAAAAGGTGTTGTTGTGTGGGAGTGCACTAAAAGAAAAAGAAATAAGTGTCCAGGTGTATTAAACATTTATGTAAGTATATTAATACTTTCTAAGTTATTCCTATATTGTTTAGTGAATATTTAGAAATTAAGATATTTAAAAAAATACAAGTTATTCTAATGAAATTAACAGCGCTTGCTTTGCTTAGTTTCTGAAGGCCAATCCTCTTAATTTTATTTGTTCAAAATCCAGTTTCACTCTCACCGACGCCTAGCGCAGCCGCTGTTTGTGACGGCTTATTCCCAACGTTAGTCGTTGGGACAATTATTAAAATTCGTTCTCAACCGCCACCACTGGTGGCGATTGAGAACGAATAAATTTAATATACTTCGATTTTTTTTCTTACATTGTAATTTATTTCATTACTTAATTATATTTTAGTAATTCATTTCAGTAATTTATTTATTTTATATTTCATTGATTGTTATACTTTAGTACAAAAATAAATATTTATTTTTAAATTTACGAAGTTTTATTACTTTAATCTCCCTTTGTCTCCGCTGGGGGATATAAGGAAAAAATATCCTGTTGGCCCCTAGTGAGCTCAAGTTCTAGGGGACAACAGGAAAAAAAATCCTAGTAGCCCCCAGCGGCGCTGAATCTCTGAGCGACAAAAGGAAAAATCTTTCCCATTGTCCCCGCTGGGGGACAACAGGAAAAAAAATCTCATTGGCCCCCAGTGGGGCCGAAGAGCAGGGGGACAAGAGGAATAACCCTTACCCCAGCCGAGCGGGCCCATTCAAACTGAAATCGCTTGTGAGTTCTACAAACTATTTAATTAGGTATGAAGAGCACCAGTAAGTATGCCATTAGTGTGCAATAATGTTGTCTATCTATGGCGTGGGACAATCTAATCAAAGTGAGTCGTGAAGTGGCCAGTGTTACTAAGCCTTTTGATAGATGTCGCCGTACACAGAATTGTGTGCACAAAATCAAATTCAGTCACTGAAGTTTATCAACCGTATTGTGTGAGTGGTACTGACTGAGCATCATCATCCTCCTAGCGTTATCCCAGTTAGAACCCGGACTCCACTTTCTAGTCTATCCGGATTTAGCTGAATATTAGCTTTTCCACAGAGCGACTACCTGTCTGACCTCCACAACCGACAGCATATTCCATGGTTTAGACAAGAGTCAGTTTATTCATAGTTACTGACTCCGTATAACGTCTGTCAAGGATCTGCAACGTGCTCTCCGAGGCACGGGACAAGCGAGAATTTATAATTCAATACGCACATAACGCCGAAATTCATTGGTGCGTGCCGTGGATTCGAATGCGATACCGTCTACATTGCAGGCTGTTGGTATATCCACTAGGCTATCGCTGCCTTTTTTACTGAACATACCACTTCTATTGGTGTGTCTTTGCTTGTACCTACATCTGTAAGTCTATGCAAAACAATATAATCTACAAACATATCGGTAGCCCCAAAACAACGCAGAATCGACTAGGTACAGCATCACGTTAAAACTACACTCTCTACAGAATTCCCGATTTCGTTTCCCTAGCTTAAGCAAAGAGCTCAGATATTTACAAAGAGGCGCATTTCTTATGGGCGCTCTGAAGACAAACTTTCTGTGATCCAAATTGCCGCTTGGCGCCATGGCAGTCGCGCTGTGACAGTTGTCTCTACGACAGCAAGAAAGACGAACGTTCCTCCTGTGTATCTTAACTACGAGAGCAAGAGAGACGGAAAACGACGCCAGTGCCGCTAAGTACGAACTAAACTAGAGACAGTCTCCACTTGGAATCGGCACACGATATCCTTTAAGAAATGCGCTTCCATGTAAATCTGTTTTCATTGGCTAGAGTGAGGACTGTCGGAAGATTTAAGTTCTTTACTCGTCGATCTTAGCTGTCAATGACCCATCACGCTTACCTTAGGTGCTCGTTGGCTAGCGAAAAAACTTTACCCTGAATTTTTTGATAACTAGGATTAACTGCTATTTTAAAATGGCCACCGTAGTCTCATCTGCATATACAGACTATTGGATGCCTCAATTCGAAACTGCCCATAATTCCATTTTACTCTACTCGCTCTGGTGAAGAGTTGAAATTCATCGCAATTTATTCCTATCAATAAAATCTTGGTATATGCATCATAGGACGCCCTCCGGCTAGGTAGTAATATCAAAGAACTCCGATTTACATAGAACCGCAGACCTTAAAGATATCGTGTGCCCATTCCAAGTGCAGTCTGCCCCCAGTTTAGTTCGTAGTTGGCGGCGGCGTCCTTTCTCCGTCTCTCTTGCTCTCGTAGTTAAGATACACTGGGGGAACGTCCGCTTCTCTTGCTCTTACACTGGTGGAACGACTGCCACGCCGCCAAGCGGCAGTTTGGGTCGCAGAAAGTTTGTCTTCAGAGCGCCCATATGAAATATGCTTCTATGTAAATCTAAGTTCTTTGGTAATGATTCACACAATGTAGTTGGCAACGGCTGAACACAAAAAGCAGCAAATCGACCTTGGTGGCGTATCGATGTCACAAGAGACCTATATCCAGAAGGGGCCTACAGAAAGCTAAACATCTTGGCGTACCTAATGATTTTGTTACACACTGCAAAAAGTAAATCTAAAATAATTTTCAGATACTAGTTATTAAGTACGAGTATACGAATCAATGAGTAGACTTACCTGATAGGAGAAATGATTTGCAAATTTGCACTTAATATTAAATTTTATGCTACGACTAGTATGTGTAGGCAACAATTGGTGATAATCTGTATCTAAGTAGGAAGTACAGGTATGAACTGGTGCTATAAGGGTCGTGTGCGTTCGCGCAGCGGAATGTTGTTGAATTTAAAGATTTTAATTATGCAGATATTTAGTGTATGACGTCGTATAATTGTGTATGGTAAAAAAAAATTTGTGCACGCAGCCATTGCATTGTAGAGAAATTCACCAAAAACTGATTCCGCTGGGCGAACGTTGTCCTGGCGGAACTTTTTTTAATCCATTGACTTTAGAAGAAAAGAGATGTGTCCAAAAATTAGTGTGTATTTGTGTGTAATTGTGTATGTATGAATTTATTTATTTATTTATTTATTTATTTATTTATTTATTTGTGTCACAAGCAAGCATAACAAAATTATGTACAATTTTAAATGAAAACATATAGTTAGCTACAATATATGTGCGGCTGGTACTTAAAATAGGAGAACCTGAGCCATAAGTACCAGCAACCTTCTAATGACACAATACAGAACTTACATAATAAAGCATTGAGACAGTTTTAATATAAATATTGTAAAACAATTGCCAAAAATAAATAAAGAAAAAGAAAAGTAATATTAAGTAGTTTTGATAAACCTTGCATATTAGAATGTGTGTGTGTGTGTGTGTGTGTGTGTGTCTGTGTGTGGTGTGTGTGTGTGTGTGTGTGTGTGTGTGTGTGTGTGTGTGTGTGCGCGCGTGTGTGTGTATGTGTGTGTGTGTGCGTGTGTTAAGTTGTGGGATGGAGTAGATTTTCTGTTTCGTCGTATGATAGTGTGAGTAACCATTCACTTACGATAGTCTTGCAGTCGTGTTTATTGCGGTTAACTATTGACAATACTTTATTTATTTTGTTGTAAATAAACCTTCCAAGAAAGCAGAAAAATCTTTGACTAAATGATGTTCTACGGGTAACACCAGGTGGAAATTTATACCTACGAGCGATTGACTGATGAGAAGACGAGGTGTAGTGGCCTGATTTTGATAGGTACGAGTGTTCTCTTAATATAATTTGTTGCATGAAAAGTTGTCGTACAGTGAGGACTTGACAGTATTCGTAAAGGTCCCTCGTGGGGTATCTGAAGGGCTTAAAAGTGGACACTTTTAGTACTGCTCTCTGAGCTCTTTCCACTCGTATTAAGTGGCTTTTGGATGCCCCGCCCCAAGAGGAGATACAATACCCTATCAACGTTTGGCAAAGGGCATAGTAGACCATCTTTAGTACGTCAGGCTCGGCCACATGTCTTAGATGTTTGAATACAAAGATGAGTTTACGAATTCGGCCCGTCAATAGTTCTATGTGTTGCGTAAAGGTTAATCGATCATCTAGTATCACACCTAAATATCTAAGAATCAAATTAGTGCATGCATAAACTTCGCAGAAATTCAAGTTTCCGCTACGCGAACGTTTGGCCATTAGCTAGTTTTCATATAAAGCGCTTACATAGAGAGCTGTAGATTTTTACATACGTTGTTTTGAATTTGTTTATATTTGTTTAAAAAACAGATTTAGAAAAAATCGTAGGGCTTAAAAGATAAAAATATAAATGTAAAATACGCTTATCAGGTCTTAGTTCTTAAAGTATGCACTTTGAGTTTTAGATTTTCACGTTTATACAAACCTTGTAAGTGTCTGCAACATGTTGCCAAGTATCAATGATGTTCCGTTAGTAATTAAAGAGTTATAGGACAATTTACCATGAATAGATCACTGTTTACAAAGCAGTCAAATATCACGACGTTCTAAAGGAATTGCATGGTAAAATGTATGCCAATAATTAGTGTATTCATTCAACTATTCACATGCAAAATTTCATGTCATTAAATTCAGTAATTAAAGAAAAACAATTATAATACTGACGAAGCATCGAAAACCTACATAACCCGACCAAGTTCGGATAGCTACAAAAAAGCAGCCGTGCAATATATTTAGGTAACATCCCAAAATTTACAGTATAATACCGGTATTGAATTGGTATAGGTGATAACACAATTGTTGTTTCGATATAATTTATAGGTCATTTACTTTTGTACACCTTTTTGTTTTTTTTTTTTTTTGGTGTCGGGTTGGAAAATCCTCATGGAGTCCCTCCGCCCCGGGGGGGAAGGACGAAGGGGACTGTCAGACTCTTACTGACTAAAAACCAACCCGTGCTCCTCATGTACCCATGTGTCGGAGGGTAGGGTTTCACCAAAGCATTCCTCGCTACCCCCCGACGGGTATTGGCCCGCCAGATGGTCAGGCGGGCCCCGAACGAAACCCCCTTGGCGGCGGATGAAGGTGTTGGGCTCCGCCGCCAAAACACCCAGCGGCCGCAGAGGATAGGGAGGACGGCAACGCAACACCGCATCTCCTCTTCCTCTGCGGCCCCACCGCGACGCAACGATGGTGCGCCCCCATTTGGTCGCGGGAGATAGGGCGCGGGGCAACGCAACACCCACACACCTCTCCTCCCGCGACAGCACCCGACTGCGAGGGACAGACAGAAATGTCCCCCGCACCCGCACCATGGGACGCATCCTACGCAGGCCTCTACCAAGCCCACGTGGAGCGTCCCCTCCCGGGATCCCGCTTAGCTTCACCGTGGGTGGCTTCTAACCCACGGTTACTGAGCCCCCCCACCACGACAAGGTGGAGATCCTACGGGGGGGACTTTTGTACACCTACTTTTTTAAATGTATTACTGTAGGTACTTTATTTAAGTATGCGCTTGAGACTTGAGATATAATCTAGATTTATTATTAAAATTTAAGATAAATAAAATTCATACAGCTAATTTCTATTGAAGAGTTCACGGATCAGTATTCTAACTATAGACCTCTTAGGGAAATTAAATAATTACCACATGTAAATACTACTGTTCAGGTAAATATTTATCTTAATGTAGCTTATTACACTATTTAACTAATGGACTAGGTATGCACGAGCGTCCCCCCCGTGGGATCTCCACCTTGTCGTGGTGGGGGGGCTCAGTAACCGTGGATTGGTCACCCGCGGTGAAGCTAAGAGGGATCCAGGAGGGGACGCTCCGCGTGGGCTTGAAGGGGCCTGCGCAGGATGCGTCCAACGGTACGGGTGCGGGGGACAGTTCCGTCTGTCCCTCGCAGTCGGGTGCGGTCGCGGGAGGAGAGGCGTGTCGGTGTTACGTTGCCGCGCGCCCTATCTCCCGCGACCAAATGGGGACGCACCATTCGATGCGTCGCGGTGGGGCCGCAGAGGAAGAGGAGATGCGGTGTTGCGTTGCCGTCCTCCCTATCCTCTGCGGCCGCTGGGCGTTTTGGCGGCGGAGTCCAACACCTTACTCCGTCGCCAAGGGGGTTTTGTTCGGGGCCCGCCTGACTGTCTGGCGGGCCAATACCCGTCGGAGGGTGGCGACCGAGTGCTTTGGTGATGCCCTACCCTCCGACACACGGGTACATGGCGGAAGTCGAGGTGGTTTTTAGTGGAAACACCACATACTCCGGCTCTTATTTTCCCCAAGAGTCGGAGATCCGAAGGGATTTTCCACCTCGTAAAACAAAAAAAAACAAAAAAAAAAAAGTATGCACGAGCGTTCCCCTTTGCAACTAATAACTTAAAAAAAACTACGTCATGAATCGATTTTTTAATTTATGTATACCGTTGTACTGGTAGTGACTTATGTATGTGAGCGTGTTCCCCCGCACCCCACCAAAATATGCAGAATTATTTTGTTCAAGGCGGTACGCTAGTCCTTTGGTTAAATAGTCTAAGTATTGTAGTTATGAATTGATCAAAAATATTCTAGTATATATAGCGCTGCGCGCAACGAGCGATAGGCGGCTTCCCGCTTGAAACGGTACTTCCATCCTTGAAGAAAAGAGAGGGCAATATGTTTATTAAACCTGTTTTATTTAAAACACAATTAAGTCCATTGCTGTCGTTGCAAGCGTTTGTTAACGTTATTATAATTACATAATTATGTAATATGTAATTAAAAATATTTTTGTACACGGATATTTAAATACTTGTTAATTGAAGATTTATTTTTATCGTAGATAGCGGCGTTATTATTAAAAAAATATTTTTAATTCAAGAAATGCAATTGTTTTATTTTTTCTTAACGCTTGTGTACGCAACTGTACCATATTAATAAATATTGTATTGGAAGGTTAAGAACGTTTCTTAGATATATGGCACGGCCGCTTTTTTGTAGCCATCCGAACTTGGTCGGGTTATGTAGGTTTTCGATGCTTCGTCAGTATTATAATTGTTTTTCTTTAATTACTGAATTTAATGACATGAAATTTTGCATGTGAATAGTTGAATGAATACACTAATTATTGGCATACATTTTACCATGCAATTCCTTTAGAACGTCGTGATATTTGACTGCTTTGTAAACAGTGATCTATTCATGGTAAATTGTCCTATAACTCTTTAATTACTAACGGAACATCATTGATACTTGGCAACATATTGCAGACACTTACAAGGTTTGTATAAACGTGAAAATCTAGACCCCAAAGTGCATACTTTAAGAAATAAGACCTAATAAGCGTATTTTACGTTTACATTTTTATCTTTTAAGCCCTACGATTTTTTCTAAATCTTTTTTTAAACAAATATAAACAAATTCAAAACAGCGTATGTAAAAATCTACAGCTCTCTATGTAAGCGCTTTATATGAAAACTAGCTAATGGCCTAACGTTCGCGTAGCGGAAACTTGAATTTCTGCGAAGTTTATGCATGCACTAATTTGATTCATACATACACAATTACACACAAATACACACTAATTTTTGGACACATCTCTTTTCTTCTAAAGTCAATGGATTAAAAAAAGTTCCGCCAGGACAACGTTCGCCCAGCGGAATCAGTTTTTGGTGAATTTCTCCACAATGGCTGCGTGCACAAATTTTTTTTTACCATACACAATTATACGACGTCATACACTAAATATCTGCATAATTAAAATCTTTAAATTCAACAACATTCCGCTGCGCGAACGCACACATAAGGGTCGGCGCAAACGGGCCACCGACCACAGCCACTGGTGGCCAGCGACAGCCACTTAACACACTTTTTTCATATATTTTGTATAGACGCGCGCGCCGCACACACGTGTGGCCGGTGGCGGCCACTCGATACAGAACTAAAATATATGAAAAAGTGTGTTAAGTTGCTGTCAATGGCCACCAGTGGCTGTGGTCGGTGGCCCGTTTGCGCCGATCCTAACTAGGTAAAAAAATAAAAATTACTAAATAAAACACGCACAGCTTTGAAAATAATTTATTCATCAAATTGAGATCAGTTTCATACTATCCAAATACGATTAGTCGATTTTAAAGCAATTTATGTACACTATACACTGAATTACACAAATCCCATTTAAATCTAAAGTTTTATATCCTAAATGATATTTCTGACTGAAGGCCCAGCCCAGCCTTACAAAATAAAATAAAATAAATAGATACTTAATAATTTTCCATATTAAAATAATAAATACAATTTAGGCATTATTTTATTCTTCGACCGCCACGTCAAAGTAAAAGAGAGCTTTTTGCACTCAGCTACGAAAATATTGTAATTTCATCATAAAAATACATCAGAGGGTCTAGTACGAGTTTTACACACGATTGTCACGGTGACGATAGCCTTGTCGACGGGAACAATTTTCATACATTTTGTAAAAGTGCCCCTAACGGAGATTAGCGATCGATAGAGACCGCTAGGGGGCGCATTTAGAAAATGTATGGAAATTGTTCCCGTCGACTAGGCTATCGTCCACCGTGACGATCGAGTGCAAACTCGTACTAGACCCTCAGAGGGTCTAGTACGAGTTTTACACGGTGACGATAGCCTAGTCGTCGGGAACAATTTCCATACATTTTCTAAAAGCGCCCCTAACGGAGAGTAGCGATCGGTAGAGACCGCTAGGGGGCGCATTTAGATAATGTATGACAATTGTTCCCGACGACTAGTCTATCGTCACCGTGTAAAACTCGTACTAGACCCTCTGTAGAGATTTACTCCATTCCAAAAATTTACTTCTACCACTTAATCTTGTTTGTCATTATTACCTTGGGAAGAGAACACACAATAATAATAAAACGCTAACTTATGGCATGACATTTACACCACTACGCCATCAAAACAATGTATTTTATAATTATAATTAATAATTGTCTTTTAATAATGACTGACATACCATATAATTTGGCTCTAATAAAAAAATATCTCGTAAAAAAAACTTCTTTCCGTATCTTAGTGGTTTGATATTTTAAATATTCTACGCGCTAGTACATAATAATAACATGCCGAAACTATAGAATTAATTACCCAGTTTTAAATAATTAGATGTAATATTAATAAAATTTGGCTTTAAATCGTGGCGATCGAAGCTTTAGAACTTACAAAGAAACATTTAGAAACAACTTAAATAACTGAAATCCCATTAAAAACTATATAGGAACAACTTAAATCACTGAATCCCATAAAAATAAATCTATATAATAATCTGTACCTACGCATATCTTAATATTTAATTCACAACGCGACTCTTGGAGAGGGCGCAATTAAATCGGCGTAGAAAGCGGGGTCCTTACAAAATATATACTACGACTTACATCTTGAACAAACACTTAACATTATAATTATTGGCAACTGTATACTGTCTCCTAAATAAGGAAAAAAGAAGACATTGTCTATATAGGAGCGAAGCCGAAAAAGGAAGACCTCATAAGTATACACGGCTACACGTCAAGCTAGACACTTTGACCTTTGTTTTTATGGCCTAGGAAATAAGTATCAAAATCGTACAGCAACTGTCTAACTTGAATTGTCGCTATGTGACCTCTGCACCAAAGAGCTCAGATATTTACATAGAGGCGCATTAATTATGGGCGCTCTGTAGACAAACTATCTGTGACCCAAATTGCCGCTTGGCGGCGTGGCAGTCGCGCTATGACAGCTGTCTCTATGAGTGCAAGAGAGACGAACGTTCCTCCTGTGTATCTTAACTACGAGAGCAAGAGAGACGGAGAACGACGCCAGCGCCGCCAACGACGCCAACTACGAACTACACTGGCGACAGTCGCCATTATATTAAGAGGCGCTTCTATGTAAATCTGTATTCAGTGCCTGCACTGAGAAAAGTGGCAACGTTTATCATTTTCAGTGAATCATCTATCTTAACTCATTTGACCCGAGGTATGGCCGATACTTGTATGGCCTTTTCGACTTCACTCGCTATATGGGGGTGCTGAGAGCATAGAAAAAGTAACATTCGATTATCGATATCCTTATTCAGTATCCACTAAGCACAAATATGTATGGAAGTGACGTACACCTTGGATTTTCACGTGGTCGACAAAGGAAGAATAGTTTCTGTTACTATGGCAACCGAACGATAGCGATATAAGAAATGTGGAGCGAATTTCGCTTGTCTAGGCCTTCTATTCTATATAATCTAAGACTGGTGTAAAAAAACGTTTGAGCTCGAGGATTTTTAATATCCTGTGGCGTAACACCAAATAATAAAGCAAAAGTATTAAAATATTACTTTTCGGCACAGTATTATAACTAAACTGGAGATCATTGGAGATGCATCGAATAGTAATCTTGACAAATATACACCACAATTTTTTAATAAGTACAAAAACGTTAAGGAAATATTAGCGAAGACATAATTATCATATATGTGACGTAAGAATTTCATAATATCTATAAAATATAGCAAAGTTATAATCATTTGTTTTTTGTAGAAAATCTCACCTAAGGGGCGGAACATATCTGACCGAAAATGCGTCGAACGTATCTTCGGTCGCGTCTATTCCGTCAAATGAATCGGTACACATCTGACGGAAAATGCGTCGAGCGTATCTGCACACATTCGCTGAAAGCGTGGCTATTATGCACACATATAAGTTTGTTCGTGCAGGGCCGTACTCAGGGCAGCTCAATATTTTACTGTCATATTCTTTTACCTAATCATTTTTCGTGTTCCCTGATGTTATGTAGTCACTGAAGTCCTACAGTTATCTATATTGCAATTCGAGTTTGACTATTAAAAATATGTCGGACTTCGAAGATTTTTTATAGTAGCCAACAAGCGTTATTTGAATATATATCCTATTTAGGTATGGAGGTTCAAAAATAAAAGACGATAATACGATTTGGTTACGGTTTTCACAAAACTTATACAAATGATATAGAAGGGGTTACAGGGTTGCAGAGCAAGACACAAAATGTTTTCTATATAGGTATGTATGGAAATTGTTCCCGTGGACCTTTAGCACCTCATACCCAAAAATTGGCCCTCGATCCAAGCTAGCAAATATGCGTACACTCGTAGCACCTATGAACACTACATTATTCTACACATTTCGTTTCTGAAAAAAATAAGTAAGGTCTGGCGGCCCTGGAATCTTACGATCTTAAAATTACCGATCTGGGAATGACATGGATATGGTATGTCCAATACCTACGAATTTAGCGTGCCTACCTACGAAATAAGCTTGCATACCTACGAAACGTTGGGCAAATAAAATGGCTGCCATTTGGGTTGTTCTCCAGAATGTAATCGATATCGATATGGAGCCGGTTAGAGGAGAATAATACATTTTTGTAGTAAGTTACCTTCGTTAGTTAAAATCTTTTGCCAGATTAGTTTATTCCATAATGCAAATGTGG
Source organism: Euclidia mi (assembly GCA_944739405.2). Classification (NCBI taxonomy): domain Eukaryota; kingdom Metazoa; phylum Arthropoda; class Insecta; order Lepidoptera; family Erebidae; genus Euclidia; species Euclidia mi. The sequence continues at coordinate 107,031,743 of OX123186.2, read as the reverse complement.
GCGAACATAGCAAAGCGAAAGACGACCCTTGTATGAAACATGTAACAAAATATTCTCTGAGAGCCGATATCGGTTTTTTTAGACATATTTATGCACAAAAACAAAATTATTATGTTCGATAGACAACGATTTCACAGCAGATGTACCACAAATCTTGGCGAAAAATATGGCGATAGTGACACGAATGACATTTCTAATAAAATATCGTCATGATTAATTTATTCAGTAAACTATGGCTATCTCTTTTTTCTGACAGAGATATCTCTAAGACAAAACGAGACAACACTATGTTTGGTGGCCTTATGTCGATTTCGTATATATGTGTATAAAAAAATCATGGCGAAATGTGGGTGTAATATAACACCTCTGCCTACCCCTCCGGGGATACAGCCGTGAGTCTATAAAAATATAAAATATAATAATATAATATGTGAATAATGTAATTTTTCTATATGTACCTACTATTTGCCCTCTCCATTTATATTCCTTTGTCAAAGGTCAAAATTCACGTGGTGCGTGGTGCGCGCGACGTCGACGGATAATCCGTTAGTACGCTCGACGTACTAACGGATTATCGGTCAGGTGTGAATGGTTGAACGTTTTTCTATACATTTGTATGTATTGGCGTTACGCGACCGATAAAACGCGACGGATCTTCCGTCATATATGTGCCGGCCCTAAATCATAAGATTTTACAATCCATTCACTACTTCATTGATAGTACTTACTTTCCTTCCTACTCATACGCATTCTTTCCGTCGCACTTATAATGTAGGTAGCCTTAGACTATAAAATGAAGCAAAATAATAAGTGTAGGTAGTTACTTTTTAATTTTCTAAATTCTACCCTCTCCTTCATACTTCATCCAGGCTTAGGCACGGCAAAATTTACCGTTTTACAAGTAATTAAATACGGAGGTATGTAATTAGAAAGCAAACAAATATCAAAATAAAATAAAGTATTCTGTAATAAAAGAAAAGAGTAATTTTGGCGTCTTTATGAAGTTAGAATCATCTGCTATTTACAAATATTATTTTATCATCATCATGTCAGCCTAGAGACGTCCACTGCTGGACATAGGCTTCCCTCAGGGTTCTCCACACAGACCGATTTTGAGCCGCCCGCATCAAATTATTATTTACTTAAGTAGGTATTATTTACTAAACTTACAAATGTTTCTATTGTCCTTCGAAATGTCTACCACCATTGTCAATAGCACAGACGGGCACGTTTTATTAAATTGTTTTTTAACGAGAGAAGTACGCTTCTGTCTTTTCACTTCGTCAAAAGCGTCCAATATGCACTGTTTTAATTGTTCGACACTAACTGGCTCACTTTTGTACACTCACAAAAGGATGTCCATGGGTACACAGCTGCATTCGCGATTCCTCCACTCAAAAAGTACGCACGAAGTATAGCTACATACTCCCGTAATGTGAACTGATAAGCCATCGCGTCGGGCAAACGTAGACAAACAATTAACTGTTGCAGCGAAAAAATGGATGCGCTCAGTTCCGCTAGCAATTTAGCACTGTTTGTCGCATCGGGGTGCGGCGCGGGCGCAGAGGGACAGGGGGGAATTTATCAATGGAGTAGTTTACTACTGTTACTTCTCATAGTACGCGGGTCGGTCATAGTCTTAGTTGTGAGATTTACCAATTATTACGTATTTTTGTGGACAATTTTGGGACTTAGTGTTTTTACTTTTTAACTACTTATATATCATCAATTAAAGATACTTAGTGCCCCGTAAAATTTTTTGTACTACTTAAAAAATAGTGGTGTATATTCATCCGAATACAGTCAAAAGTCCACCAGCCATATATTGGTGACAATAGGGTTGTTTCCAACTAGTCAAATCAAACACTTTTAATGAAATGTCAAAAACGAACTTTACTACGGCGTTTGTATATGACCTAGTGACGTCATAGTTTTTTGCTGTCAAGTTGCATACTTATTATCAATAAATTGTCGATAAAAAATGTTTAATAAAGTTTTAACATTAACTGATGAATGAAACTGCCATTATTTTGACATGTTTCACTAGATAAAAATAATCGTATAATTTATTTCACTTGCAGGAAACTTCCCTATTGTAAGGGGTTTATATACCAACTTGACACAAGAGACTGGACACAAATATGTCCAATTGATGAATTTCAATCTGGTCTCACCAAGATTTGCACGCGTGTCCACATATTGAACCATAAATTAAATCACTTGTAAGTATGTTTTCTTCAACCGTACACACCTAGTTTCTTTTTATAGAGGCGGAAAAACCTATTTTTAGTTCTGATACTCATTAGTAGGTATATCATCCCTGATAATACGATCAGTGTGCCACTTCTAACAGACGTTAATTTACGCAGCAGGTTTGCAACAGCACAGACACAGTAGGGAGAAATACTAAATAAATAAAAATTGGGCAAGTGCGAGTCGGACTCGCGCACGAATGGTTCCGTACCATCATCTATAAAAGAAAATCACGTTTGATGTATGTATACTTAAATATTTTTTAAGTTTCTACCTGTTTATTAAGAACGATTAACAAATTGCTTAAAAAATACGTTTACTGTATAGGAGCCCCTCTTTATTATTTACTTTTTTAATTTTAAATATTTATTTTGAAAGGTACAACTACATATTATGTGAGAATTTTAAGCGTCTAACTTGTACCGTTAGTAATTTTGGGCAAAAAATACGAAAAAGAACACGTTTATTGTATGGGACCCCCGCTTAATATTTTTTATTTTTAGTATTTGTTGTTATAGCGGCAAACGAAATACATCATTTGTAAAAAAAATCCGCTTTCTAGCTATCACGGTTTATGAAATACAGCCTGGTGACAGACAGACAAACAGCGGAGGCTTAGTAATAGGGTCCCGTTTTTTACCTTTTAGGTACGGAACCCTAAAAACTAATGTACAATCAAACAAAACGACGCTGGACCAGTTTGAATCGCTCATAGAGTCGAGGCACACTAGAAACTGGTTTTGTATACGAGTGTCAATGTGTGTGTAAAGTAGCACTGGAAGCGACGATGTCTTGCTGAGCGATTCTCGCCCTTATGGTGGTCTACCGGGAAGTTGTTCGACTGTACAATCTTGGAAATAGACAAATGCAAGTATACTCGGCCTTATTGGCTAATTATAATGGCCTGTTAGTGTTTGTGGTTAGTGTCCCTGTTTAGTACGCAGGATGTAGGTTATATACCTATCCAGGGCTAATCTTTGTGTGATGAATATGACGATTTAATGTATGTAGCTATGAGTCCCTTATAAACATTAACATAACTTCACGCCTTTTATCCCCGAAGAGGTAGGCAGAGGTGTATTACACACCCACTTTTCGCCAGTTATGTTTCGGTCCCAATGTAATAGGGGGCGAGCTTATTGCCATCTACCGGGCACATTATTAAGCGAGCGATAATTATAAATAAGCATATATTTGGGAGTTTATTACACTTTTGGGAAATATTAGTCTAAAATTGTCTTTAAGGAGTAATATGGAGCAAAATAAAAGGCATCATAGTGCCATATCAATAATATTATTGAAAAGGTCACTACACATGTATACTAGTTATGGTATTCCCACGTCTTCTGAACACTATGCCTCAGCCTCCTTCCTCACAGGAAAACACAATTTGTCTGTTTGTTTTCACACTGCTGGTCGACTATGGTAGTCTGAACAAAAGAAAATAATAAAAAGTAAATAAAAAGATCCAGCCGTCTGATTCCTAACAAGGCATTATCAGTATTAAAAAATAAAATACATAGGTACTATGGATGAATACACAAACACTAAATAAGTCGTCAAAAAACAAGGATTTGTCGTGATATAATCGACCTTTGATTTACGGCCTCGTTGGTCTCGCGGCATAAATGTGCGCGTGGGATTGGGAGGTCTCGGGATCAATTCCCGGGTCGGGCAAACGTGCCACTGGGTTTTTCCGAATTCTCATAAGCAGCACGGAGTCTGGTGATGTGCCCGGTAACGGCAATAGGCTCGCCCCCTATTACGTGGGACTTAAAAGATCATGGCGAAATGTGGGTGTAATATTATACATGAATTATTTTATAAATTTATTACTTTGACGTTCATAAGCGTCACATTGTGACCCAAATGAATAAAGGATTTTGACTTTGACTTGATACCTCTGCCTACCCCTTAGGGGATACAGGCGTGAGACTATAAAAAAAATACTGGGTTGGACTCAATATTTCATCACTCCATTTTTTCATTTTTCGGATATGACATGCCATGTTTTGTATAAAGCTTATGTCAAAGTTCCGAGCGGCCAGTTTCAATTTTCGATCTATCCATGAATTTGGCTACTACAGATAGGTACATATTTGACGAAAACGCCATACATATTTCAAATCATCGATATATATGTACTAAAGTACTAGATGTAGCATTCAGAACATTTACTTTGTTCAAATGCTTTGCATGAACATACCGGCAAAGCAATCTACTGTCATAGACTAATATATCTAGTGTCACTTTGACTTTCCTGCAGTGTGGGTCCGCTTCGTTTATTGACTGTGTGGCGACGATATATCGATTAATTTGAATCAGAACTAGTATCTGTAGTAGCGTTAGTCAATATTTTTAATTATTTATGTAAATAAAAGAGTTAAAAATATCATAATACCACATTAAAATGTATTTCTTTATTTTTATGTGACGTCATTTATGATCATAGACTTAACTACTATGCAGAAATACATTGCAAGTGATTGTAGGTAAAATATATGACTAAGACCAGACTTCGTGAAGGTATTGGTTTTAAAAGTTGTTTAGTTTGATTAATGTTATAAAACCAAGTTGACGTTGTATAACACTAATTCTGTGTTCTTTTTATTTTTTGGTATATTGATCGTAATAACCGTATTAACGAATTTTTCAACAGTTCATCATAGTAGGTACACATTTGCAGTTATAGAAAAATACGCAAAAATAATATTGAACCATGAGGCCAAAACAGATCCTGATTTCCATTATTCGACGAATAGACAAAAAACCACAAAATTAATTGTGTTTGGTGGCAATTGAATAGTTATTAAAATATAATTTTTGAGCATTTCTTGCTAGAGTAAATTTATCTGCAATTTAAAATTTTTTTTTTAGGCAGGACTTCAACCCGCGACCACGTCGATACCGTACCGACTAAGCTACTCAGGCCACTTCGTCATAGATTTTTTTTAATAGTTGGTTTCCTTATGGTAGCACATATTGCCATCTGCCACATGTGTAGGTTTAGAACTCTGTGGTCAGCAAGGGCATCTTTACAGAATGACAAACAATCCTGCCTTATATATTAAGATATGTTTAAGCAATTCCCATAGTAAGATAAATATAAAGTTTAAAAATTAGAATTAGGGCCGGAACATATCTGACGGAAGATCCGTCGCGTTTTATCGGTCGCGTAACGCCAATACATACAAATGTATAGAAAAATGTTCAACCATTCACACCTGACCGATAATCCGTTAGTACGTCGAGCGTACTGACGGATTATCCGTCGAAGTCGCGCGCACCACGCACCACGTGAATTTTGACTGACGGGCGACGTTTTAAAATTAAATGTCATACGAAGCAACCAAACTGTAGTTGCTGACTGCAGAAACTGACTAGACGCGTAACAGGTCTAATTTGACGGAATAGACGCGAACGATGTAGATACGCTCGACGCATTTTCCGTCAGATGTGTACAGACTTATTTAACGGAATAGACGCGACCGAAGATACGTTCGACCCATCTTCCGTCAGATATGTGCCGACCCTATAGTGGATTCCGCGGCAAACTACACTTCCGTAACTAATACAGTACCTATGTTCTGTATTTGTGTCTCCTTTGTCTGTTGCATTCCTGCCACGTACGATCAAACAAGTCGGCGCTGGACCAGTTTGAAAAAAAAATCCCTTGGCTCGCTCATAGAGTCGAGGCACACTAGAAACTGGTTTTGTATACGAATGTCAATGTTTGTGTAAAGTAGCACTGGAAGCGACGATGTCTTGTTGAGCGATTCTCACCCTTATGGTGGTCTAGCGGGAAGTTGTTCGACTGTACATGTACTGTACCGTTACATTTCCTCAACGTATACTTAAAATACACACGATCATTCACTCTCAGATCAATTTAAAAAGCTACAACATGCCCTATATTGTAAGTCGCGAAAAAAGAAAGACTTTCAGTAAACACTTGCGTCAACACACCACGGTACTCCAATCCTTAGTTCACTTAAATTATATACAGGGTGTCACAAGACCCATCACCAAGCCGAAGTCTACTCGTTGTGGACATCATGCCAAGTCATACTAACCAAAAATAATACCTGGGAAACGATTTTTTTTTTTTAAGTTTTCACATTTTTTAAACCGCAATTAAAAGCGCGCGCGTGCGATGCTCGAAATACCTACTTATCTATGGGGTCATAGGGCATCTAAAGAACATATTGGCGGGGTAAATTCATAATGCATCGATTTTGTACCTAATTTGAAAAAATCGACTAACTTTGAGCGTCAATATCTCCTGAACCAGTAATTTCCCAGGTATGGTGCCGAAGTAAAAAATGTTCGTAGTGATTGGTACAACAGGGGATTTCAGTTTTCGTTAAGGGTCTTTCTACACCCTGTAGATGTTCGCAGTGCACTGCTGGACATGGGCCTCTCTTAATTTGCGTCTCAATATCATCATCATCCTCTTAGCGTTATCCCAGTTTCAATCTGGGGTCCGCTTACTAGTCTATCCGGCTTTGGCTGAATATTAGGTTTTCCACAGAGCAACTGCCTGTCTGACCTCCGCAACCCGAAGGGATAGCAATATTCCATGGTTAAGACTGGTGTCAATTTATTTTAGAAGGTACTGACGCCCTGTAACAACTGTGTCCGAAAAGTCATTGGTGCGCGCCGTGGATTCGAACCCGATACCCCCTGCATGGCAGTCTGTTGGTATCTCCACTCAGCTATCGCTGTCTAGCGTCATTGAGTCAAAAGGCGAATTTTGCCTAGTATACCACGCTGGTCAGACGCCAGCCCACGCGAACAACATGAATTCGAACAAGATCAGCGTGTTGACGGTGGACACACGTCATCCGACGCTTGACGAGCAGTGTGTTTCTAGTTAACACCCAACGCCATGCGTCAGTTGATACTTTTTTATAGTTTTCGTTTATAAACACAACATCAGCTAATTGAATTAGTAAAATTTAATACCGCATTATATCATTTGAGTTCAGGCTAATACCGTAATCTCTATTTAGGAAATTATGTCATAGTTTCGTAAATAATCATTTTGAACTAAGCTTGTTGTAGCATCACGCGGGGTGTTGTATATGTGCACGGTTCGCATCGGGTGTTGACGCGTGTGGTGGGGTGGGGTGTCGACACTTGGGGTGGGGTGGGGTGTCGTATCTATTTCCGCAGTTTTCCCTTTTAGCTCAACTGACAATATAAGACGTTTTATCTATTTTTTTACTTGAACTGAGCGTTCTCTGATTATTCAACTTCAATGGTATAAATACTGCATAAGTTATACATAAGGTATACTACAAATGAAGCCTGTCTTCGCTCGTTCCTACTCCCTACGTATGCTTACAGCATAACATTCAGTCCTTAATCATCACTTTCATCCTAAACTCAGTCCAATACCAAGATTGTGAATGTGGCCAAAGTTCTTTAATAAAAAGACATATTTAGGAGCATAAGCACACTGCATAATGTTCGATATATCAACGCATAGAAAAATTAAATTCATATTATAATTTTGTTTCATAAATTTCATAATACATATTAACAACTCCTGAGAAACGGTCAGACATCAGCCCTGTAATTAATGTGATTTTTTTTTCAAAGACAAGCTACTGTTTTTGTTCAAAGAATTGACAAGGAGGGAGGGGTTTGAACCTGGTAAAGCAAGAATGCCTTACCAGGTCCAAGTCCCTCCCAAACTAAAATAATTTCGTAATCCCTGCCTCCTCACTTCGCCCCAAACAAAGTCCTGGATCCGTTACTGAATCTATACCAATATAATAGATCCGAAGAGTTTGTTCGTTTGGTTGAACACGAATCTCAGGAATCAATTGTCCGATTTGAATAATCCTTTTTTGTGTTGGATTGCCCATTTATCGAGGTATATTACATCACTCGGGTGTAACCACGGGCTCATTATGTTTTACTGTGTTACTATAAATAAAGATTTTAATATAACCTTGGCCACACCCACAAGAGTACATCCAACCATCCTAAGCCTACTGTTCATCGTCCGACGAGTCGGGCATGCTGACCGGCAAGTTGTCCTGCATGCGCTTGAAGTCGGCCAACACCTCGAAGTGCATGTGCAGCGAATGGGACATGCCCGGGTTGTCGTGCAGGTATCTGTTCACCTGGTGGAAGATACAAGTACAAATTAATACAGGCTGTAAAAAGACCCTTAACGAAAAATGAAATCCCATGTTGTACCAATCACTACGAACATTTTTTACTTCGGCACCATACCTGGGAAATTACTGGTTTACGAGATATTGAGGCTCAAAGTTAGTATGGATTTTTTCTAATTAGGTACAAAATCGATGCATTTACCCCGCCAATATGTTCTTTGGATGCCCTATGACCCCATGGATAAATAGGTATTTCGAGCATTGCACGCGCGCGCTTTTAATTGCGGTTTAAAAAATGTAAAAACTTAAAAAAGAAATCGTTTCCCAGGTAATATTTTTGGTTAGTATGACTTGGCATGATGTCCACAACGTGACTTCGGCTTGGTGGTGGGTCTTGTGACACCCTTTTTCTTTTTTTTTTTTGGTGTCGGGTTGGAAAATCCTCATGGAGTCCCTCCGCCCTGGGGGAAGGATGAAGGGGACTGTCAGACTCTTACTGACTAAAAACCAACCCGTGTTCCTCACGTACCCGTTTGTCAGAGGGTCGCGTATCGCTGAAGCATTCCTCGCTACCCCCCCGACGAGTATTGGCCCGCCAGATGGTCAGACGGGCCCCGAACAAAACCCATTGGCGGCGGATGAAGGTGTTGGGCTCCGCCGCCAAAACACTCAGCGGCCGCAGAGGATAGGGAGGACGGCAACGCAACACCGCATCTCCTCTTCCTCTGCGGCCCCACCGCGACGCAACGTTGGTGCGCCCCCATTTGGTCGCGGGAGATAGGGCGCGCGGCAACGCAACACCGAGACACGCCTCTCCTCCCGCGACCGCATCCGACTGCGAGGGACAGAAGAACTGTCCCTCGCACCCGCCCCTTTGGACGCATCCTGCGCAGGCCTCCGTCAAGCCCACGCGTGGTGCTGATACACCTGACCATTCACTTGTATCAGAACAGCGAGCATTCGCCATTTTTTGTTTTTTCGAACTGAACAACGAACACAGCAGAACATTGATAAGAACATTTTCACAACCTTTCTAGCGAACACTCTAATCAGCCAAAACGTCGAAGCTAATTTACTGTCAACTCGCAAGAATGTTCGCCAGAACGTTTGTCAGAATGCTCGCTAAAACGTGTTAACTCGTTTGTTTTTGTATTTTGTAACATTTTTAAGAATGCTTATTACAGGTAAATGCTCAATAGTACATCATTTTTTGAAAAGTGTCTCAAGATGATCCTATGACTTTAAGAAATTAGTAGTAAAAATTACAAAAAATATATTCAGTTGATAAGTATTTTTTAAACAACTTTTAAATTTACATTTTAAATGTTCGCGGTTTATCAGACAAAAACGTTGGAAGCCATCTTGCTTCATCATCATCCTCCTAGCGTTATCCCAGTTTCAACCTGGGGTCCGCTTACTAGTCTAACCGGATTTGGCTGAACATTAGCTTTTCCACAGAGCGACTGCCTGTCTGACCTCCGCAACCCGAAGGGATAGCAATATTCCATGGTTTAGACTAGTGTCAGTTTATTTAGAAGGTACTGACGCCCTATAACGACTGTCAAAGATCTTCATGACAACCGGGACCGACGGCTTAACGTGCTCTCCGAGGCACGGGACAAGCGCTAATTGACAATTTAATACGCACATAACTCCGAAAAGTCATTGGTGCGCGCCGTGGATTCGAACCCGATACCCTCTGCATGGCAGTCTGTTGGTATCTCCACTAGGCTATCGCTGCCTTCCTTTGGAAGCCATCTTGCTTACGCAACATAATTATTAGTAAACAACGTAGCTACTTGTTGAGAGCTATAGCCGCTGACACTAATAAGGATGCAACATCGCAAATAACATCAACGTGAGGTTATCGATATGTAAAAAATATAAACATCGACGTCAAAAAAATAGATGTTTATGAACGACACATCGATGTTTTGAAATTCTTTTTTCAAAACATCGATGTGTTGTTCTCTAAGTTTAATAAGATGTAAGTATGATTACAAAAATCAAATTATTATTTACTTTGCAATACCGAATTCAGAAACAACAGTTTTGACAGCTTTTTGCTTTTGAACAGATTTTGATCAAAGTTTCCAGTAATATAGTATATACATCAGAAAATCACATGGGCTACTAAAAGGATCAATAGGCTGCGGTCTTGAAGAGATACCGAAAATAACGCGGGTGAAGCCGAGGGGAAAACGAATCGTTCATAAATAATATACCATAGATGTTATACCATAGAAGTTGTAAGTAAATAGTGTTGTGTTGATGGGCCTTTATAGTTGTTTCGACATTTTTGTTTATGAACGATATATTTTATACATTTTTTTTTAACTTCGATGTTTTTTTGTATGCCCTATGCCAAGACGACGCTACTAAGTTTATGAAGTCATTTGACGTTTTAATGACATTGTCATGGCAGCTGAGTTTTGCGTAATTAAATCACAGATAATAAAACGGAATACTTTAAAATGGTTTTAAAATTCTATTTTTGCATTTCATGAGCTGTAACTAATATATTCCGTATGTTTTCCGGTGATATAATCTTAAATAAACGTTATTATATATTTTTTCACATGGGGTAAAATATCATATTGTTTCGGCACCTTAATATAAGAACTAATAAGAGAGGATCTTTATCTTTATATGAAATGTAAAAAAAAAAACACAAAAACATGTGGAAGTTGAATAATAGTCGAAAATTTAATGTCGTTTAAGATGGACTGGTTAAAATAAAATGCTTTACCTAGATGAAAGGAAAATGGAAGATTAAGCTTAAATTTCATAGGTTGGCGCAGCGCGGGAGTGTAAGCGACTGCTACGCCGAAGGTCGCGGGTTCGATTCCCGCTCAAGTCAAACATTTGTGTGCATGAATGTTTGTCTTGGGTTGGGTGTTTCTATGTATAATATGTATGTATTTACAAAAAAAAAGTATATAAGTATGTTTATCCATTATCTAGTACCCACAACACAAGCTCTGCTTAGCCTGGAACTAGATGGTGATTTATTTATTTATTTATTTATAAGGATCGCCAACAAATGATACACAATTCTTACACAGTAAAAGATGTTACAATAATACATGCCTTGTGCTCATTCTGTTATAGGCAACCACAACTAACACAGGAAGTACCAGTACAATAAACTTAAAAATAAACTATAACATAAAATAATAAAAATATGAAAATGAGAAAATGATAATAAGTGTTTAAAAAAAATTAAACAGTTTAAAAATACAGGTCAATTAACTTGTATTTTTGAGATACTCTAATATTGCTTTTTTAAATTTAGGCATAGTATCACAAAATATGTCTAACTTAAGCAGACGAGCGAGTTCGTTATATAACTTCGTAAATCTAGTTATTGGCGAGTTAAGCCCTAGGTTGGTCTTATATCTAGGTGTATTAAACAGTTTGAAGACATTTGAGCGCGGCAACCGACTAGGAGCTGAGATATGGATCTTAGACAATAATTCAGGACAGTCAACGTTATTATTTAATATATTATATAAGAATGATAAGTCAAGGAGCTTTCGCCTATGGTTTAGTTGGACTAAATTGAAATGTTTAAGTCGGGTGTTGTACGAATGTAGAGATCTGTGTAGTTTTGTTTTATACGTAAGATGGCTAAGAAATCGTCTTTGCACACGTTCGAGTCGGTTTTTATGAACTTGGTAATGCGGTGACCAAGCTTGACAGCAAATCTCTAATATACTTCGTACTAATGAGTTGAACAAGATAATTTTAGTTTTGGGAAGTTTAAATCCTTGGGTATTTCTGATTATAAATCCGCACATTTTGGAGGCATTTAGTATAATTTTATCTAAGTGCGCACTAAATGTTAACTTACTGTCTATTATTACGCCTAAATCACGTACACACTCAGCTTATTCAAGAGGTTGGCTGTGTATATTGTATGATGTTTGAATTTTATTCTTTTTTCTGCTAAAGGATATGTAATTACATTTATCAACATTTAAGACCAATTTATTTTGGTCACACCATTGAACCAGACGGTTTATATCATCTTGAACAAGAAGAATATCATCTGCGCTTTTGATAGGCCTTAAGATTTTGAGGTCATCAGCAAACAGGTAAGCAGTTGTATGGTGAAAACATTTTGTAATAGAGTTGATAAGAATTAGGAACAGAAGAGGTCCCAGATGTGATCCCTGTGGGACGCCAGAAGTAACAGCAAATTTATGGGATTGAGCGCCATTCACTACTACGTAAGATTTACGATTGGAAAGATACGATTCAAACCAGCTCAAAATAGGTCCACCCACTCCGGCTTCAGCAAGCTTCGACAATAGTGTTACGTGATCTACTTTGTCAAAAGCTTTGCTGAAGTCCGTGTATATAGCATCCACCTGAGTGCCCTGGTCTAGATAACAAGATATAGTGTCTATAAAAGCTACAAGATTGGTGGTTGTAGATCTTTTTTGAATAAAGCCATGTTGTTGTTCAATAAGCTGACTTTTCGCCAAACTGCTTAGGTGGGGATAAACTAAAGATTCAAGTATTTTCGGTAATATAGATAAAATAGATATAGGTCTATAGTTTTTAACAGTATTTTTAGGGCCATCTTTGTAAATAGGGACTATTTTGGCAGTTTTACAATAGTTAGGGAATTGACCTGAGAATAGGGATTTGTTAAATATCAAAGATAATGGTTTGGATAGTTGTCTAGCGCATTTAGATAAAAATACGGGTGGCAGACCATCAGGACCGGACCCCTTATTTAAGTCCAGCCTTTTGAGTTTGTTATAAATATCTGATTCAGGTAAGGTTATAGTGTTCAAGACAAGGCAACTATTATCGGAATCATGCTTTGGAGTAGAAGATGTAGTTTGAGAGTGTTTATTGTAAACCGATGAGAAATGTTTAGCAAATAAGTCACTTATATTACTCGCCTCATTCGCTTTTTCATTATCTAACTGCATTTCAGAAGGTATACTACTTCTATAGTTGCGTTTTTGCTTGATATAGGTCCAAAAGTATGGTGTATGTGGTAGAATATTATTATTATTATTTCATAGGAAGTAGACTATACTATATTTTTTTTAAAATAATCTCAAAAGATAATAAACAGGGTGGCAAGAAAATGGGGAGGTCTTTGCACCGATTAAGGTCATGGCACACTGTACCGGCGCTGTTGACTTTTAATCTATTAGGAAGTAGCCGACTACTACTTACCTATAAAGATGAAGAAGTATCATCCTATTATCTCCATAAATTGATGCTTTAAGTTATGGAATGTTACCAAATGTTACACTGCTTCTAAATGTTAACCACGAAAACTAAGGGTCGGCGCAAACGGGCCACCGACCACAGCCACTGGTGGCCAGCGACAGCCACTTAACCCACTTTTTCATAATAATATATTTTGTATAGACGCGCCGCACACGTGTGGCCGGGGGCGGCCACTCGCTACAGAAGTAAAATATATTAAAAAGTGTGTCTAGTGGTTGTCGCTGGCCACCAGTGGCTGTGGTCGGTGGCCCGTTTGCGCCGACCCTAACTGCGATGTGAAGACGCAATGTAAGATATATCATCATCATCAGCCTTTAACAGTCCACTGCTGGACTAGGCCTCTCCTTTGAAAGGAGGAATTGGCCTACTATACCACGCTGGCCAAACGGGTTGGTATAGGGTTTGTATCAAGTTTTCCTTCTCTTACAGTGCTGTTCTCTGCACAATATGCTCCCTCTATCAGCTCTTACGACACCCATGGGATGATATGGGGTGGTGACATTCCGTATTCTTAATCCGTCACTACACGGACGATGTAAGATATATATATATCGTCAAAATATATAGTAAGTTACCTTAGCGCCAAGTTTCTTGAGCAGAGTAGTGAAGGCTTTTTCCTCACGGCCGATCCAGGGTCGACCTTCATCATGGACCTGGTACGGGCTCACGTGGATGTATACGTTCACGTCTGGAACAAGCCCAGCCAACACAGATTAGCTGAGTAAATTTTGCGTAAAAGCAATTCTTTTACTTTAAGCTGGATAAAGTATTTGTATAACTTCTGTGTAAGCGCTTATACAGATGATATTCAAGCAATTTGGGCACAAAATATCTTGCTTCAATTTGGAATTTGGATAACATTTGATTAACAGCCACATAGCAGCTGAATAAATGTACAACACACTGCATATCTTCTGCATAAATTCAGATTTTTCTTTAGTCCAGAAATTATACATATTTTAAGCAGTTGTTAATTTGTGAGTTCAGATATTCAAATGATATTCAAAATTCCGATCTCAGGAGTAGTTTTACAAAGAAATTATGCAAGTAAAAAAGTATACCTAAATGTATTTTGCATTGTGACGAAATTAATGTGTGTTACTTAAATAGTCCACAAAATTGTACGTCTTCAAAAAATTGGTAAGTAAATTGTTTCATACATTTAAAGTAAGTTTAAGGTGAATTATATAAACGCATGGCACTTTACTGTAAATTATCAATATGATTATTGTACATTTTTTGAGCGCCTTAAGATAAAGCTACAATTTAAAAGGTAAACAAATGTGAAATAATATTTAAATTAAATTATCTTTACTTTTTATCAAATTTCAGTCCCAGCAAATAATGAGGATCAAATTTTGTATAACTTCTAATGTTTCCTACTCACTAAAGAAAGTGTGTCATAAGATAAATGTTGAGGATTTTTATAAAAAGAGGTTATGTCGAACATTAGTTAATGGCGGACGGCCAATTTGAATAAAAGTGTCTATTTTAGTAATTATTTTGCTTATTTCTGCATAATAGTTCACATACGACTACATATCCAAAAATTATTTGGTTTAAAGTACAATAATTATACATTTCGCAGAGAAAGGTAGGTCTTAAATTACATAATGCAGTATACTCTTATTCAGCTTTTTAGGGTTCTTTTTTATACAAAATAATTCCATAAATATTTAAGGTTGATGGGACCTATACCAGGCCGGGCGCACTTCGCATTTTAGGTACAAACTTACAAGTACCTCGGCCGACCACGTCGACGTGGTTGGATTTAGTAGGTTGCCGCGCGCCGCTCACATTGCGTGACGTCACGCAACGAGTGCGACCGCTCCGTATTCTCACGCGCCGTGTTCATACACTGTTCAAATTATAAACTTAAACGCCTTTAACAACAAAAATGTATCATCACAACATCTAATGCAAAGTATTGCTTAATTAACTGTGTGTCGAAAGCGACTTGAAAATTTGATTTTATTTATATTACGAGAGCAACTTGAAAATTTGAATTTTTGTTTGTTGAGATCTCAACGATTATGGTGTCAAATTAAAGATTTAGTTCAAAAACCATTTTATCTGTTTGAATCATGTAAATCGGTCCACGCGTTTAGGAAATAACTAAGAATTTGTATAGTAAAAATGTAAACGACCAGAATTTTTGTGCTTTTGTTCTACTAGCTCCAATAGTGGGATAGGATACTTATAGGATAATAATTTATTATTATTATTAGGTACGTGGTCAAGTAGGTAGATAGACGATGAATAAATATAGTAGCAGCGCCAAGTCGACAACCCTACCGCGCCACTCCGCGCCAGACAGCGACAGCGTTATGTGTTAGAAAAGAACGGGAACTGTTAGGTTAATATAAAAAAATAACTGTTAGGTTCTTGACGACCGTTTGGCGCAGCGGGAGTGTAAGCGACTGCTACGCCGATGGTCGCGGGTTCGATTCCCGCTCAAGTCAAACATTTGTGTGCATGAACATGGATGTTTGTCTTGGTCTGGGTGTTTCTATGTATAATATGAATGTATTTACAAAAAAAAAAGTATATACTTATGTATGTTTATCCATTATCTAGTACCCATAGTACAAGCTCTGCTTAGTTTGGGACTAGATGGTGATGTGTGTATGTGGTAGAATATTATTATATTAATATCGCATTAGGCACTGAGTGCTTATGCGAGCTGAATTGAACTTTATTGCTTAGTACCAAGAGTCGTAATTTCAATAAATTGGTTTGAAAAGTGAAGCTTCTGTACGTTAGTACTATTAATTATTCTGTGCATATACTAATGTAGATAGGTAGGACCCACTATTAGGTATTTAAAGTTATCTACAGCACTACTATGAATGACGCATTGCGTAATATTTAGTTGTTTGACAATTGTTTATATTACCAACTAAAATATACATAATTATAAACACACAGCACATTGTAGGTAGTCGCGATCAAAAGTATCGCGCTTTCTTTCCCACCACAACGGTTCAAATGGGCGCTCGGCTAAACTCGGCCACGCTCGCTGCGTTGTTGCTCATTCCAAATTGTAACTTTAAGTAGAGAGGTCCCCGGGTATCGTAGCTTCCTTGGCGCGCTCGTGTAGTCAATAAATAAGATACAAACGTAAACATCGAGATTTATTATACAAAGTTAATATTTATACCTAATAGTGTTGTTGTTGTTTGTAATAGTGTTGTAGTATTTTTGAAGTGTTATAGATTTTTTTTTTTTTTCAGAAACATGTTCAAAATCGTTTCGACTCGTAAAAAAGGCCGGGTTGAATTATCAACAGTGCCCGCTTCTTGGGAGAACAATGGAAAGTTATACTGGCCAAAAAAAAATGGCGAGCTAATTTGCAAGAACCCTGCAATCCTACCACAGCCGGACTGGAACACCTACAACTATACATTAAAACGCAATAATTTCAAAACTTTTGAAGAAGCTGAGGAAGAATTATGTCAAATGTTGAATAGAACTGATACAGATAATACGGATTACGAACAACAACAAGATCCACACGTTAATACATCTTCTCGTATTTCACAAAATAAAGATTTATTTCGATGGCAAAAAAATTGTTTTCTTCCAAATCAGTAGAACTTGAATCCCTATCAAATTGTACAGTCTGTGATTGAGATGCAAAGTTGTCACACATATAACTCTCGTTATTTGCACCTAAAGTTGGAACCGGTCTATTTGTTTGAATCACTAATCCTGATGGTGATGCACAATCATCGTGTACAGAACCCTCTTCAACTGTATTGGTCGCACTTGACCCGGGCCTATTTGTATCAGTTGTCAAACCCTTTTCTATTACTGCACAGATACAATTTATATACTCTCGTGAACACTTTCTTCTTATTCCGCCCGTTCTCTTTCTTTTTTCTATGAATCTTTACGCTTTTGTTATTATTTTTCTGACGAGGCATGTTGTTGATGAAGCATTTATCAGTTTTGTCACAAAATGGTGAAATATCTGGATATAAACATACGATATCTTCAACTAATCAGTTATTTGCTGCTTAAAATACCCACATTTGTAACTGATATTGTTTTAAGCTGAACATAAAGACAATTGTACGCCTATAGCGCTATAAGTTAGGTAAAACAAGGAGTTTATTTTCAATTATGCAGAAGTCAGCTGTGTAAAGAAGAAAATATCTAAAATATTCAGCATCTGAATAAATTAGTACCATTTCGTACACTATGCAGCTTAAAGAAAATATTTCGTCTAATATTCAGCGTTTTGCTGTTTAACTTCTTTGCTTAAATATGTTATACAGAACAATGCAAAAACTTCAGCTACTGTGCAGATAATAGCTATTTCAATTACTTTTATTTGAATATCGCTTGTTTAGCAGATTCTACTCTTGATTACTATTCAGCTTAAAAAAAATACCACGAACTTTATACAGAATTTAGTAAGCTTACATTACAACATGATTTTAATTTAAGAACTCTCTTATTCAAAATAAAGCCATAACATCAGCTGTAAAACAAAAGTTATAAAGCTTGACACTGCTTATTGTGGTATATTTTCGCTACTATCTGACTTATGTGTTGGCTGGGAGACCACACAGTTATAGTGGTACTCAAACTACTACGAAGTAGGCATGGACGTTTTCGGATTTTTACGCAAACCGATAAAAATCCGATTTCAGATTTTGAAATCGATTTTAAAAACTGATTTTAGAAATCGATTTCAGTAACGGATGTTGGAGCGTAGCGTACGACAAACGCAAACAATCGAAATCTTATTGTATTTTAGGCATGAGACCAATCAAGTCAAATAAATAGCTCCATATTTAGCTGCAATATTCAACAGATGCGTAGATACAGGAGTATTTCCTGATCTAATGAAACACAGTAAAGTAATACCATTATTCAAAAAGGGATCAAAGAGCGACCCTAGTAATTTTCGGCCAATTTCTATCTTGCCTGCTATTAGTAAAATTTTTGAAAAGATTATTTTGCATCAACTAGAGAGCCACTTTCACACAAATAGTTTATTTCACAGTGAACAGTATGGCTTTACTAAGGGTCGCTCCACCGTTGATGCCGGTGTAACTTTGTTAAAGCATATTTTTAATGCTTGGGAAAACTCGAAGGATGCCATTGGTGTTTTTTGTGACCTATCAAAGGCCTTTGACTGTGTGGAACATAATACGCTTTTACTTAAATTGAAACTTTATGGTATTAGAGATACCGCACTCAATCTTGTTGCCAGCTACCTTAGTGATAGAATTCAGTATGTAGATGTTAATGGGAGTAGGTCTCTAGGTTTGCCAGTAGGAATGGGCGTTCCACAGGGCTCTATTCTCGGTCCATTTCTTTTTTTAATATATATTAATGATTTGCCGTTCTTTGTACAAAATTTATGTGATATTGTTTTGTTTGCCGACGATACGTCACTAATTTTTAAAGTTAATCGTAATTTAAGTAACTTTGATACCGTCAATAACACTCTTGCACAAGTATTAGATTGGTTTTCGACAAATAATTTGGTACTCAACTCAAGCAAAACCAAATGGTGTTAAATTCTCTTTGCCTAATGTCAAAAGTGTTCCTACTTATATAATTTTAAATAAGGAAACGATTATTCAACTAGTCGAATCAACCGTATTCTTAGGTGTAACTTTAGATTGTAAGCTTCAGTGGGCCGCCCAAATATCCTGTCTCGCAGTAAAACTTAGTTCTGCAGCGTTTGCAGTTAGAAAAGTTAGGGAATTCACAGATATAGATACTGCTAGACTAGTTTACTTTAGTTATTTTCACAGCGTAATGTCTTACGGAATAATGGTATGGGGTACAGCTGCTGATATACAGACTATTTTTGTCATTCAAAAAAGGGCCATACGTGCAATTTATAAGTTAGGTGCTAGAGATTCTTTACGTGATAAATTTAAAGAAGTAGACATATTGACAGTTGCATCGCAATATATATATATGCTAACTTAATGTACATTAAGAAAAACTTAATTCTATACCGCAAAAATAGTGATTTGCACAACGTGAACACAAGGAATAAGCATAAACTGGTGGGAACTAACTACCGTCTACATAAAGTTCAGAACTCATTTGCGGGGATTGGTATACGATTTTTCAACAAATTGCCTCTTGAAATAATGAATTTACCCATGCACAAATACAAACGGACAATTAGGAACTTTGGAACCATGTCTATTCTGAGGAGGCTAACCAAAAGTATTATGCTTGAGTATTATTATGCACAGTAAATATATACAAGTGATATAGAAGGTGTAACAGTTGCAGCACCTTACAAAATGTAAATTGTGTATTATGCAAAACCTGGCGATGAAAAAGAGTGACCGTGAGTTTTATTGCCCGTTCTTTCTCATGGTTCTACATATTGCTTTGCGAACGTGGCAGTAAATGTAAATGTAGAAGCATACAGTAATAATGTTTTAAATTTGAGTATAAGTAATTATTTTATAAATTTATTATTTTGACGTTCATAAGCGTCACATTGTGACCCAAATGAATAAAGGATTTTGAATTTGAATTTGAATTTGAATTAAAACTCTCCAAACATAAATTCCTAATAACTATTTGCAATTTGCAAAACAAACATTAAATAGTTGCAATCTGAATTAGATATTATCGCCTCGATATTTATTTATATTTTTCTATTCAATCTGCAGTTCATAAAACCGCCAAAATCCAAAACGATTCGCTTGCTTGGCGTCAATTCGCTTCATCTCTTTCGCTCTTTCAACGTATCAATAAGTTAGTAAGAAAAAGAAATAAAATTCGCTCTCTCTCATTCTAACTAACTAGTCTTTTGGTAGTGTAAAAGAGAATTAGAGGACGAATGAATATGAAAACTATTGAAAACGTAAGCTTTAGATTTACTTTGTAGTTTGGTTGTGCTTGCAACGTTTCCGTTTGGTTCGGATTAGATTGTTTGCGATATCGTGGTATTGTTTTGAGTTTTCTAAAATCGGTTTTCTCACACTGGAATATCCATACGATTAGTTTCTGACTATAATCGGATTTCAGATTCGTTTTGATATATCGGTCTCATGCCTACTACGAAGGCTATTTCGTAGTCTCGTTCGACTTTCATCTCACCATGATCTTCAGACACAAAGAAGCGACTATAGTCGTATTTTTAATTAGACGAAGCCAACTGACAGTAGCTAATGTCACTTTGTAAAATAATGTTGTCATATTTAAAGTAATAGTGATGCGTTTAGTTCTCGTTCAATCAGATGAACGAACATTGAGTGTGAATAGTTAATCATTTCAAACTATAAAAGAATATTATTTCTATATTACAATAAAAGTGCTCTGATATAAGTTACTAGTAGTTATGTAAGTAATATAAATTGTTATATTTTATACATCTACAGGTTGTAAAAAGACCCTTAACGAAAACTGAAATCCCATGTTGTACCAATCACTACGAAAATTTTTTACTTCGGCACCATACCTGGGAAATTACTGTTTCAAGAGATATTGAGGCTCAAATTTACTATTGAATTTTTCTAATTAAGTACAAAATCGATGCATTTACCCCGCCAAGATGTTCGCTAGATGCCCTATGACCCCATGGATAGGTAGATATTTCGAGCATTGAACGCGCGCGCTTTAAATTGCGGTTTAAAAAATGTGAAAACTTAAAAAAAATTCGTTTCCCAGGTATTATTTTTGGTTAGTATGACTTGGCATGATGTCCACAACGAGTAAACTTCGGCTTGGTGATGGGTCTTGTGACACCCTGTATAGTTTCAACTACATGATGTATTGAAAATAGAACAGTCTTACAGGTTTCCTCGCAATGTTTTCCTTAATGTTTAAAACACTCGGTATTCAGTATAGGTAAATACTATAGGAACATAGTCTTCGAAAACTCGAACACCGTACCCGATATCGGCCGTTCGGCACACTAACTATTCACTAGACAATCGATGCAATTTCATTCATTCAAGAGATTTTTCAATCATTCACTTTGTCACAACACTATTTTTATTTCATCAGAAACTGACAACACAGTAAACGTCAGTTGACTTCGTCTAATAAAAAATACGACTATAGAGGCAGGCAGAGATACAATTGTTAATAATAATTGCGCTACATTACGCGCTTCATAAAACCGGAGTCGCAATGGTTGCCATGAGGCAAGCAGCGCGGCTACATGCGCGAATTCATTTTTTATAGATTCACGTCTGTATCCCCGAAGGGGTAGGCAGAAGTGTAATATTACACCCACATTTCACCATGAATTTTTAGGTCCCACGTAATAGAGGGCGAGCCTATTGCCGTACCGGGCACATTACCAGACTCCGCGCTGCTACTGAGAATTTCCTACCGGAAAAACCCAATAACACTTTGCTTGACCCGAGAATCGAACCCGAGACCTCCCAATCCCACGCGCACATTTATGCCCCGAGACCACGGAAGAGAAAATACACTGGAAATGGTATGTAGGCGTGGCACGCGTGTCACAATTAAGCGTTGTAACGCTTAACTGGCCCCATTCACGTTCTTACATCGCGTCGAGTTGCTCGTTTCTTGACACATTCACATTTCTCTAGCTATGCCGTTTTGTGCCATTTTGGAGTGCAAAAAATGATAGTAGCAGAAAAAACCTTAAAAACGGAGGTGTTTCGTACCATCAGTAAGTACAATTTTAATTGTTTTCAATAAAAGTCTTAATTTGTTTCAGTTAACTAATATTTAATAGAACGATTAGTAAAAATGAATCATATACAACGAAGATAAAGTTTATTTTCGATTGATTCTATTCAATAGAACATTCTCGAAAATTCCGCGCTACTCATTTAGTGATGTAGCCAAGTCGCATATTAAAGAACAATGGCAGAATTTGGTCTGGGTTTGTTGTGGCGACCTTCAACTTCATATGAACAAAACAAATTGTTTATTTTTTCTATGATTTTTAATATTTTCACTTTGTCTCGTTAAAGCTGGAGTATTTTATGATGATAAAAAGCATTCCAATTGATTACGAATACTTTATTATTTGATTGTTACCATAGACAATGGTGTGACAGGAATAGACGTGAGTGCTATATCCGTATCGATTATTAAATAAGTAATCGATACGATCGACCTTTATAGAGTTGGTTTGGTTTAAAATGCTGTTATTTAATATTTAATCAACATTATATCAATAAGGTATATCTTTTTGAAGCAAAACAACGTTGAAATCAAATAAAAACGTCACAGCATCGTTTTAAAGTTGTATCGATTTCACATAAAATCGATTTAAAATGTGCAGCTCTGCTTTTGTCTTTGGCTGTGACAGTTAGATGCTACCAAATACTTCCGCGTTTTGATGTCAATCTGACATATGTCATTTGATAATATAACTTTCCTTTTACCTACATTGTTCATTCTTAACTAAAAATTCAAACACCGATATCTTCTTTTTCCACCTTTCCTGAGTGAAAATAGAATAATTTATAGACTCTGTTACTTACGCCAATTTTTTTGATATATTTTTTATTACTGTTCGCTTCAATTTAATTTCAGACATTTTGATGTATGGAGATCTGCCATTGTCCTTTATCGATTGATATCGAAACACGGAAATAAATAATTTACGAAATGTTTATTTTAATTAATTGTTTATTTGGGTGGGTGTTTCTATGTATAATATTATATTTATGTAGGTACGTATAAAATATAGTATAATAATATATGTATGTTTATCCATTGTCTAGTACCCATAGTACATAATATATACTCTACTTAGATGGTGTTGTGTGTATGTAGTAGCATATGTTATTATTATATATTATTATTTAGTATTACATTACAATCCAAGTATAAGGTCGGCTTTATTCATTCTCGTAATTTATTTTAAGAGGTGTATTAGATTGAATCTAATAGATACTTTGTTGCAAAAATATTATCAATGTTTCGAATAGCAACGTAATTATTATAATTTATCAATTTAGTCAAGATCACTTAGCTAACAATACCCCAACTGCCAGACAACTTACATCTGCCTATAAAAAATATTAATCCATGTGCAATTAAAAATACTAAGAGGCAACTGTATTGCGTTAGAAGAAATATCAATATTAATCTGTTCATCAGCTGTTGAAAGGATAAATAGAAGTAGTATATTTCAAAATTTGTCACAATACGAAGTAATGGAGGGCAATTCAGAAATTGAGGAACTAGGAGGGCACTTTTTTGGTTTTAGTAATCAAGCAATAGGCCATATTGCTGGTAACATTGCCCGAATATTAATAAAAAAAATAACTGTGATGTCTGTGCTGATGCATTAGTGACACATTATTTTCAACCGTCCACAAATTCATTATTGCAAAAGTTCAAGGTGGTTTGTTGTATCCTTCGCCAAATGTCGTAAAAATATGCCAAACTGCGGAAACATTTAAAAAAACGTTGGCATAATAGTTTTTCGTAAAGAAGTGGCGATAACACAAATAATGCGACAGTACATAGGAACCCTTTTATTTAACGACATTGCCTCCCATCAAATTATCGAATTTCCTGCGGCCAATCACGTTACCGATTTGATGAAGGCAATAGTTGAAAAGTTGTAACTGTTCGCATACACCATTTATTAAAATTAAAAATAAGACTTTCCAGACGCCAATTCCTTAACAAATATATTTTTTAATATTTATTGCACTTTTATTTAATTTTATAACTACTTGTCTGTCGGTCTTTATGTCTTTATGATTGTTTAAAATGTACAACTGTTTGTGTGCCAAATAATAAACATACTTCCGACAAGTCTTATTTTTTGCACATTATATTGAACAAAATATCGCATCATCTATCGATATCGATAAAGTATTCCAATGTGCTACGTGGTACGGCCCTAACCGAGTAGAAGCAGAAACCGACCGATCACGCAAATGTCAACCATATGCCTTATGCAATTAAGATTATAATTGCTACAACTTAGAATACCGCCATCTATGGTTGAGTAGCGGAATTGACTCGTAAATCGAATCTAGTATGACATGAGTATGACTATAGATCGTAAATACGTTCTACCGCTAAAGCAAAATAAATCTTATTTGTAGGTAATCAGGGTTTAATTCCAAATCTGTGAAGTAGGCTAGTTTTGAATAAATTTAAACTACGAATCAAACGCATTGTTTCTTTGTAGTGCAATATATGATTATCGGTTTACTTGTGTGAGTTTGGCGACAGCGGTTCCTACAGTAATTTGGGTGCATACCATTTCTATTGTTTTTTATGTTCTGAGCCCGAGACCAACGAGGCAGTCTCATACGCGCGTAAAATGCTGGTCTGAAACTGTCCGACCGCCTAGCGCGCCATCTCATGGATTTACACGCAGGAAGGCTCCAAGTGGCTCAAACCTCTTCCACTCACTCCCCAAAAATTATCTGAGGTCTCCCGTGACAAATTTTACTTTTCCTGCAAAATTTACTCTCACTAGGGTCTCTGAAATCCCACTTGCAAGACCAATTTTCTCTGGTTGGGTCTGTAAGTGGATTGATAATATTTAACTTCCAAGGCGAGAGGTCTTGGATGCCACCGAGATAACGCTAGGACGATTATGATTATGATGAAATCGGCATCATCAAGAATAGGGTTTTGACTAGTATAAGTGTTGTAACTAGTGATGTGCCGGATATCCGTATCCGCGGATATCCGAGGAAAAAGAAAGATCCGTATCCGTTACTTTTCTCGCAGATCTTTTACGGATCTTTCACCTTATTAATTTTCAATTGATAGTATGGAATGCTATAGGTCGTTAGGTAGAATAAAAAGACTATTAAATTCCATTCAGAGTATTTTTAATATTATTTCAATACAAGTCGAAAAATGATCAGTCTATTGTTCCGCCGGGCGTGCGTGACGTCAACTATCGTTTCAAGGTCGCGCACACCGACATCGATTCAGTAAGAAAATATAGATCCGTATCCGTATCCACGGATCTTGACACCAAATATCCGTATTCCGATCCGTATCCGCGGATATACATTTTTAACGATCCGGCACATCACTAGTTGTAACCAACCAAAATGCAGAAATAAATATGTCTTTATGTCTCTGAGCACTGAGAAGTATGTACTCTCTGATTGACAGAGTAAAGAATTGTGTAATAAGAGAGTGTTGTGGGGTAAAAGAAGATGTAGTGACAAGCATCGAGAAAGGTATGCTAAGATGGTTTGGGCATGTGGAGAGGATGGATGACGAAAGACTGACCCAGCAGATATATAAGGTAAGTGTGGAAGGGACAGTACGAAGGGGAAGACCTAGCCGGACGTTCTCTGACCAGATTGGAGACATCCTAAAAACAGGACAGGTGAGAAGTACCCTGAACAGAAGAGCATGCACGAGAAACTTGATGGGAGTGAATGAAGCAAGAGAGGTATGTCAGGATCGTTGCAAATAACGTTCCGTAGTCTCTGCCTACCCCTCCGGGAAACAGGCGTGAGTCTATATATGTATGTATGTATGGAAATGTAAAAATGTTATAAAACTCACTGAGTCGCGTCAGCGTTTCCAGTAGACTTCGGGATGTGATCCAAGTGTTCTTGCCGCCCGCATGCCCGCCGTCCAGCCAGTACATATCCACGATACGCTCCATGAACCTGACATAAACGTATTCATTACATTACAACCGATGCTTCAGAAGCTATAGCATAGTGGACATGCAGAAGTTCTCAGATTCGAATCCCCGGCGCGCAACACTGACTTTTCGAAGTTATGTGCGTTTAATCATCTTAATATATAAAATCCTTGCGTTACTGACTGACTGACAGACACGCTACAGCCGAAACTATTGGGCGCAGGCAGCTGAAATTTGGCATGTATTTTCTATAGGGACCGTAGGGGTGCACTAAGAAGGGATTTCCCGAAATTCCCACGGGATCGGCCAAAACGGGTAAATTTAAAAAAAATGCAGGCGTAGCTGCTGGCGTCCTCTAGTTGTTAATTATAGTTTATCTCGTGCCTCGGAGAGCACGTTATATCATCGATCTCGACTATCATTTACCCAAAATCTGAATCTGTTCCTTTCAAATATCCCTTGGTTTGGTATCTAGGTTGTAAGTTCAGGTCAAGTAGTATTCTAGTAAGTTTTGGCACCGCAATAGGCAATAACAACCATTTATAATAACCAAGACTGATGAAGAATCAATCACCTCACTTTACCATCTGCAGGGATGGACCTGGACATGATATTCGATAAGACAATATGTATGTCGGTAAACAAGTGATGAATATAAAAGTATATATACAGGTTGTCACAAGACCCATCACCAAGCCGAAGTCTACTCGTTGTGGACATCATGCCAAGTCATACTAAACAAAAATAATACCTGGGAAACGATTTTTTTTTTGAGTTTTCTCATTTTTCAAACCGCAATTAAAAGCGCGCGCGTGCAATGCTCGAAATACCTACTTATCCATGGGGTTATAGGGCATCTAAAGAACATATTGGCGGGGTAAATGCATTGATTTTGTACCTAATTAGAAAAAATCCATACTAACTTTGAGCCTCAATATCTCCTGAACCAGTAATTTCCCAGGTATGGTGCCGAAGTAAAAAATGTTCGTAGTGATTGGTACAACATGGGATTTCAGTTTTCGTTAAGGGTCTTTTTACACCCTGTATATAGGATGGGAAAAGTAAGAAAAACATGGACGTGCGTGTGAGGATGGGGTAAATAATCGGATGACGGGCGACAGAGATGTATGGCAACACATATTAACCAATTCTAAATGTAGTTAAAACTTTAGATGTAGTAGCCTGTATTATTAGACTAGACATTAAAATAATGAGCACAATATATCTGATCATAGCACAAGCATGTTTTTATTCCATCCTTTACATGGCGAGCTTGCCACTATTCGAACCTGCAGTCTGATCCACAAGACATGATGATGATGAATTACTTAACATAAGTTGCTAAATGTAAAATTTGCACCAAAACCGAAAAAGACTATATAACATTTCTTCTTAATATATTTCTTATGCACAGCTGGTGACCCATTCGCGAAGCGTACAACGATAATCATTATTTTGACTGCTTTCGAGAATTTCCTCCTATTATTTTTCTATGATATTTCTGTGTTACATGAATGAAATAAATTATTTTCCTATCTTTCTATTTTTTTTCTATCTTTCTTTCTTTCTATTCTTTTTTATATCTTTCTTTCTTTCTATCTTTTTTCTATCTTCATTTATTTTTTTCTATCTATCTTTCTTTCTCTCTATCTTTTTATTATCTTTCTTTCTTTCTATCTTTCTTTTTTTCTATCTTTTTTATATACTTCTTTCTTTCTATTTTTTTCTATCTTTCTACCTTACTTTCTATCCTTCTTTCTATCCTTCTTCCTATCCTTCTTACTATCTTTATATATTCCTTTCTATCTTTCTTTTCCTCATTCTTGTTACATACCTCATCATGTGCGCGTCCCCCGGCGTGAGCGTCTTGGTGTAGTGGAACTCGTAGATGAGCTGGTTGAGCACCACGCACCCCTTGCTGAACCCCACCAGCGTCAGCTGGCTCTCGTCCAACGCCAGCTTGTCACGCCACCATAGCGGCTCTGTCACGCTATAACAACACTTACAATGTTAAAAAATATGTTTCCCCGAAGGGGTAGGCATAGGTGATATTACAACTATTTTTCGCCATGCTATGAATTTTAAATCACACGTCATAGGCGAGCCTATCGCCGTTAGTGGTACATTGACAGACTCCGTGCTGCTACTGAGAATTCAGAAATACTCAGTAACACTTTTGCCCTGCCCGGAAATCGAAACCGGAGCCTCCCGGGACCAGCAGATACATACACTATCCACTGGACCACGGAGACAGTAATTGGACTACGGATGCAGCCTTTTATAAATAAAACTTAAAATAAAAACATATTACAGATGTAAAATTTAATTTCCTCCACATCTAAGTGAAATAGGCGCGTGTCCAGAATCTGAATATTTAGCAGCATTGACAGCTATATGTATTTAGTTTTTGTGCCAAGTACATGCCAGTTAAAGAAAAACAAACACAGACGACACTGTCGTATTTATAATATTAGTAAAGACTATACCCAGACAGAACCCAAACAGAAGAAAAGTGTTTGTAACATACACAAAGACTTTCCACACTAACCAATTATCCTTGGCGCAATCAGACCAAGTAAAAAGCTAGATATTATTATGTAGCACTAGCTTTCGCCCGCGGCTTCGCCCGCATGAAATTTTAATAAAGAGTAGCCTTTGTACTTCCCCAGGTTTCAGACTATCCATATCAAATTTCATTACAAACGGATCTGCACATTAGCCGTGTAGCATACATATATTATAAACAGATAATACTTAAAATTACTTTTGTTTTTATAGTCGTCAAACTTCAGGTAAAGATTAGTATGTAGTGTATAATATTATTAAAGTTATTGAAGAGCTTATATACCTACTGAATAGAATTGTAGCAAAAATAAAAACTGAAAGCATTACCACAAAGTACAAAATCAGACCGCCCCTCCTCCCCACTGCGCTTCAGCGCGCCAACTCATACTCTCGCATTGTTAATAACGCTGCGCTTAGGTCAATTATATCGTAAGCTCTATTCTGCCAATCAAGCCCTTTCATTTGATACCCATATTGGGGTATTTGTACAAAATATGTCATCCGCCATTTTATGCCGGCAGCTATCTTAGATTTTTCATAGTGAGCCCTATTCTACCAGTCAAGCCCTTTCATTCGATAGCCATATTGAATTATTTGTGGAAAAATGTAATACGCCATTTTGCGGCGAGAGCCATCTTAGATTTTTCATAGTGAGCTCTATTATACGAATCAAGCCCTTTCATTTAATATTGAGATATTTGTGGCAAATAAGTAATTCAACTTTTTGTGGAAGCGGCCATCTTGGATTTTTCATAGTGAGCTCCATTCTACCAATCAAACCCCATCATTAGATACCCATATTGAGGCATTTGTGGAAATATGTAATCCGCCAGTTTGTGGCGGGCGTGGCGGCAGCCATCTTGGATTTTTCATAGTGAGCCCTATTCTACCAATCAAGTCCTTTCATTCGATACCCATATTGAGTTATTTGTGGAAAATATGTAATCCGCCATTTTGCGGCGACAGCCATCTTGGATTTTTCATAGTGAGCTCTATTCTTCGAATCAAACTCTTTCATTTGATACTCAAATTGAAGTATTATTGGAAAATAAATAATCCGCCATTTTGTGGCAGCGGCCATCTTGGATTTTTCATAGTGAGCTCCATAGGTAGCTATCAAACCCTTTCATTAGATACCCATATTGAGTTATTTGTGGAAAAAATGTAATCCGCCATTTTGTGGCGGCGGCCATCTTGGATTTTTCATAGTGAGCTCCATTCTACCAATCAAGCCCTTTCATTCGATACCCATATTGAGTTATTTGTGGAAAATATGTAATACGCCATTTTGCGGCGACAGCCATCTTGGATTTTTCAAAGTGAGCTCTATTTTACGAATCAAGCCCTTTCATTTGATACCCATATTGAGGTATTTGTAGAATATAAGTAATTCGCCATTTTGTGGCGGCGGCCATCTTGGATTTTTCATAGTGAGCTGCATTCTACCATTCAAACCCTTTCATTTCATACCCATATTGAGGTTGTTGTGAAGTAATATGTGATTCGCCATTTTGTATCGGTGGCCATCTTGGATTTACAATCATTTAAATATTATGTTTTAATCTCGATGACAATATGAGTGTATACCAAATATCAGATCAATCATTAGGAAGGGGGTAAAATTCCAATTACTAAAGACCCAAGCAAACAAATAAAGATAATCCAGGATTTTTGCCGACTTATTTGATACTTTTCCTTGTAGTATGGCAACATTATACATTTTTTTATAAATTGTAGCCTATGTGTTATTCTGATGTATAAACTATATTACTGTAAAGTTTCATCCAAATCCGTTCAGTAGTTTTTGCGTGAAAGAGTAACAAACATCCATACATACATCTTCACAAACTTTCACATTTATAATATTAGTAGGATGTCCATATTGCAGTTATTTGAAATTGTACTCGCTATTATGAACAAAAAATAATAAGCTGTTCCATACGAAATTGAACATGAACCTCGATAGATCACTTGCCTATGGTTTTAAAAGACTTGCAATTTTATTTTAAGAAGCAACTTCACAAATTATTGTGCAATATGTGTTTTTACTTTGTAGAAGAATATTTAAAATGTAAATTGTAAACGTGTTTTTAAGATCTTTGTAATACCACAGTTTGAGAAATAAAGATGATTTGATTTGATAAAATGTATGGAACAGCTGAGCTATTTTTGAAGTACCAGAATAAGTTCATCACAAAAACGACTACAACCGTCCCTTTTAAAGTTTGTACACTAAGTATTTTTGCATACTTGGCGCGAGTACCACTATGTGTATAGTAATATTTACTAGAGGTATTCCTTTTTTAACTTCACACGCAGAATAAGGCGTGATGTTAGGTTTGCCAAATATACTGTTAAAAACAGTATCATACTGTTTTTCATTAGATTATACTTTTGACTGTTGAACAAAAATAAAGTATACAAAATACTGTTTTCAGATTTAGACACTTACACAAATTAAGAGTCCGCTTAGTACAGCGCAGCCACATAAACATAATACTGTTAATTTTTCTGAAATACTGTTTAATATTCTTCTCATACCTACATATATTTTCATCATCATCCTCCTAGCGTTATCCCAGTTTCAACCTGGGGTCCGCTAACTAGTCTAACCGGATTTGGCTGAATATTAGCTTTTCCACAGAGTGACTGCCTGTCTGACCGCCGCAACCCGAAGGGATAGCGATATTCCATGGTTTAGGTAGACTAGTGTCAGTTTATCTAGAAGGTACTGACGCCCTGTAACGACTGTCAAAGATCTTCATGACAACCGGGACCGACGGCTTAACGTGCTGTCTGAGGCGCGGGACAAGCGATAATTAACAATTCAATACGCACATAACGCCGAAAAGTCATTGGTGCGCGCCGTGGATTCGAACCCGATACCCTCTGCATGGCAGTCTGTTAGTATCTCCACTAGGCCTATATATATTTTATTTCTTGTAAAAACAGTTGGCAACTCTACGTGCTATATAGACCTCCTTCTTTGATCTAAGTTAATAGCATTATTGGCGATGCAAAGATTATCCGCGCGCCTCTAGCGGCGAAATTTAGAAGTTGTCAAAGAAGGACACATTTGACAGCTTTCAATGCAACTTTGCTTCGATTATACATATGGTGGTAATTGTGTTGAGAACTGACACAAGTATCAAAAGTAGTAGTATTTATTTCGCGTGGCATAGACGCATAGATTAATAAAATTTACCTTACAGTCTAAAATACATACAGTTGTTGTTAGTATAAATACCTATACTTATAAACTATGTTAGTATCACTTCACCTCCACGTTGTTGTACACAGTATGATCGTAGTAGTAGTCGTAGTGATCAGTAGTGATCTGTGAAAGTGTCGTTCTTTGACAACTTCTTAATTTCGCCGCCAGAGTCGCTAGTTATTTAAAGAACAGCATACAAAAGACGATAAGTATAATAGATAAATATAGTATCTACAGACAACATCCATTGGAACTAAACCTACTCACGGCTCGGGCTCGTCGTTCGGGACGGAGGCCTGGCTCGCCGCGCCGTTAGACTTGCCTTGTTCCGGCGGGTGGATTGATGCGTTCTGTGGAACAAACAAGGCTTCATCATCATCAGCCTTTAACAGTCCACTGCTGGACTAGGCCTCTCTTTTGAAAGGAGGAATTGTCCTACTATACCACGCTGGCCAAACGGGTTAGTATAGGGTTTTATCAAGTTTTCCTTCTTTTACAGTGCTTTTCTCTGCATAATATGCTCCCTCTATCGGCTCTTACGACACCGATGGGATGATATGGGGTGGTGACATTCCGTATTCTTAATCCGTCACCACATGGACAGGCTTACTTACACAATATTATTATTGATATAGGGATCCAGGGACGGCACGTAACAACATCTATTTTCTTTGAAACTAGATACTGGACGACAAATGACATCTTGGTGTTTCCCTTGATAAAATCTTCCTTCACTAGGTTTAAGCTTTTTTCGTTTTTAGTGATGCCAACAGGGTTGTCGGTTCGCCTTGAGGGTAACTCCTACTATGTCTGAACACAGCTGCCACTCCAGAATGAGAGGAATTTCGGCTACTTTGGTTCTTCTAATTCAATCTCGCAGTGAAACTTGTCCTGTGTGTGGCTTTAAGGCGCTGACAACCGAGCGCAGCTGTCACTGTCGGATTGTATACATAAGAAAGAGAAGCACAACGACGACGGGACGTTCAGATCTTTTCAGACAAACCATAATATAAATTAATTACTTAAAAATTAGTTGAGTAGTGAAAAATAAAAACAACCAAGTTCTGTATTTAAATTTACATTTTTTTTTGTATCGAGAAAACTGTTCAAAAACGTGTTTTGAGTACAACAGGGTTCTCAGAAATATGTTAAAGATTAACATATATTTTTCCGCCGTCACAAACTTTATAGATTTAGCAAAAAAATTGTTTGAGACAAGCCTTTCTTTGCCATTTGGCTGTTGTCAGGGTCTTAAGCCTTCTGACAAGGCCCATACACAGCGACCACGACGTGTCACAAAATAAAAACAGGCCATTTAAAAAGAAACTACAGCAGTTCAAGTTCGAAGCCTTCGAAGTTGTAAGACAAACTCACATGCAAGTCCTCGATATCAATCTCCTCCGGAAGAGACACGGACGATACAGCTTCCAGCAGTTCTGACGTTGGCAATGATTTTAACCTGCTGGTCACGCCTTGAAGTAACCTGAGGAGGGACAACGCTTTAATTAACCTTAATATTTAGAACGCAAGAAATAGGTATAAAGTATTGACCGCACTTCGCCAGTTAACAGGGAAGTTTCCTGCAAGTGAAATAAATTATACAAGTATTTTTATCTAGTGAAACATGTCAAAATAATAGTAGTTTCATTCATCAATAATAATGTTAAACTTTATTTAAAAAAAAAACCTAATTTTTTTGATAATAAGTATTCTACTTGACAGCAAAAAACTATGACGTCACTAGGTCATATTTCATACAAAACCCTTGGTCGAAAAGGTCGTTTTTGACATGTAATTAAAAGTGCTTGATTTGACTAGTTGGAAACAACCCTACTGGCGAAGTGCGGGTGTGTAATACACCTCTGCATACCCCTTCGGGGATAAAGGCGTGAAGTTATGTTATCTTAAAATTCTTGTGTTACTGACAAGACTGATAGACCACGCACGCCAAAACTATTGGCCGCAAGTAGCACAAATTTGGCATGTTTGTTCCTTGGATTGTAGACGAGGAGTAAGAAATCATTTTGCAAGTTTCCCTGTAAAGAGGTAAAAATTCTCATGCAGGCGGAGCCGCGGGCTAAGGCTAGTATAACAAAAAAAGTGATGTGATTTTAAACTTTCGCGATTTGATAGAAAATAGGGTAGTTTCCAACTAGTCAAATCAAGCACATGAAATGTCAAAAACGACCTTTGCCAAGGGTTTTGTATGAAATATGACGTAGTGACGTCATAGTGTTTTGCTGTCAAGTAGAATACTTATTATAAATAAATTCACGATAAAAAATGTTAAATAAAGTTTAAACATTAATTGATGTACGAAACTACTATTATTTTGACATTTTTCACTAGATGAAAATACTTGTATAATTTAAGTCACTTGCAGGAAACTTCCCTATTGTTTAGCGGGTTTTAATCGCATAAAATTAACTTATTTCCGTCTTAACATCAATCTGTTCCCGACGTTTCGACGATCTTGCACCGGTCCTGGTCGCGGAGGGTCGAGACGTCGGAAACAAATAGATGTTTATACATTAAATAAGTTACTTTTACGCGATTAAGAGGCGCTAAATAATTGTATACTCACTTATTTCGGACATGTATCACGAGGTGGAGACCAGTCTATAGAACGCCTAGTAGTTCAGGGTAAAGTAGATGGCACCAGACCACGCGGCAGGTCACCAATGAGGTGGTCAGACAAAATTAAGATCGCTGCCAACCGCTCACTACACGAATGCACAAGAAGAGCGGAAAAACGTGACGAGTGGCTGCTGTAGATGTGACTACCACGACCACTCTGATTTGTTTACAGGATAGGATAAAAATTCTTGTACAAAATAGAAAAATTTGTCGATAAGCCATTTCTTCAGTGCATGCGTAAAGTGCTATAGTGGCAGTTCTCTAATGGACTTTGGTATTTTATTAAAGGCTTGGATGCAGATGCAATAACTGTTTCTTTTATAAAGAGTAGTCGATATATTTGGTAACATTAGTTTTGTTTCGTCTCTAGATCCATATTTTTTGTTTACACACACTTTTTCAAAAAGCTCAGGATGTCTTTTAACAAATATGCCAATTTCATGAATGTAGATGCAGGTAACAGTAAGTAATTTTAGTTTTCTGAATAGAGGTCTACATGAGTCAAGTGGGTGCGCGCCGCATATTGCCCTAACGCACTTTTTCCTTGACAAATACCTTGCTAATATCAGTTGAGTTACCCCACAACAAGAGTCTGCCAAGAGTGTAGCGCCTAAGAAGAAGAAGAAATAATTGTATAGTGTTGTAGTTACTTCTCTAAGTGATGCAGCGCGCTGTGAGTGGGCGTGTGCTCGGGCACGCCGGCGTTGTTGCTCGGCACGAAGTTGTCGTAACAGCTGAAGCTCTTGTATTCTATCCTGGAACAACAATATAAATTGTTATCCATATACCATCGGCGTCCTTCTACCGTTATCCCGGTTGCTTACAAATATAATAATGTTACGAATGGCGATATTTGAAAATAACGCCATCTATCGGTGAATGAGAGAACCAGAAGAGAATAGATATATCGGTAGTTTAAAGGTATTTCATCTACTGTCTACTAGATGGCGTTACTGTTTGTTTAATCGATGTATCTACTATGTTTCGACTTTTACGAGAACATTCTCGGGAAGACTAGAAATGACTAGTCTCTTATCCGGCCGGTATAAATACCGCGTGGACGAGCGAATCGAGACAGTACAATTGAATAGCGGAGCGATCAAGATCAGCGAAGGATCTGAAGAGTCGGAAGTGTTTAGTGGTGTGAATTAGAGTTTTTATTAGTGGTGAGAATTAAGTGTGTATAAAATTGTATTAGTGAATAAAGTGCAGTTTTAGTGGCATAGGAGTTTAATTTATCGCCGAACCCCAGCTCGTAACAATAATAATAATAATGGCATGAAACAGGCGTTGCATGCACGTTTCTTTGGCCGCCTGAAAAAAGTCTTAAAAAGTTTGTCATGTAACGGTTAGGCCATGCCAGTCTTAATGTACTCCTTCGGCACACTCAGATGGACTCCAACAGAATTGGACGCCTTGGATAGGAAAGTTCGCTGTCTACTCACGACATACCGGATGCATCACCCGCGTTCGTCGGTGATGAGATTGTACATCCCGCGGAAGTGTGGGAGTCGTGGCTTCTTAAGTGCCAAGATCCTCCACAATCGCGATGTGCTGTGCAATCTCAGAGAATACTTTCTTCACACTGACGCGGGTGTGCACCGAGATATGGTCGCTGTGGACAGAGGGCTTACCCTGCTGGGTCTGGCCAAAGAGAACTGGCGCAAACCTGCCGTACTTGGCGTAGAGGAGCGCAGGGAAGTATGGAAAGGTATGTATGTAATATATAAGGTTTTAATTGAGCAAATTTATATAAGCTCTTATCTAACATTTGCAACGAATTGACCACGTCAACTAGGGCTCCATAATTAACGGTTTCCGAGATAGCGAGGCTTAAAGATTTTTTTGAAATTTTCTACTTTCTCATCAAAATAAAAAACAAAATTTTTTTTCACTTCTTGATTATTTTGGAAAGTCTGTTAACTAGCAATTGATCTTAATTAAATATTCGGTTATGAATTCAGTTCTTTGCAATATTCCAGTGAAAAAATTATGAAGTGAAAACTGTGACTTACCTAGAGGGCCTCACAACCAAGATATGTTTAGTAGGGAAGTTGTGTCCGAGCATGCGCGCCGTGTTCTCCAAGTTCCACTTCAAGTAGTTCCGGTTGTCGCGGTGTGCCTGCATCACTTCCGGGTAATCCTGGAGAAAGTATAGTTTTCTTAATATTCTTCTATTTAGTCTTTATTCACAGAATACCTTAGGGCTTAGCCTCTTTGGACTTTATTTATATAATGAAGGTTTGAATTATGAAATGATCAAATCATTATATTTTTTCATTTTCGAAAAGGTCATGGCTGCCATACACGCTACGGTTTACCGGAGAGGTTTACCTGTGCAGGTATACCTGCGCAGTTATACCGGAGTGTGTGTGGGAAATTGGGAATACATCTGTGCAGTTTTATGTACATGTTTGACCTGCGCAGGTAAACCTGCACAGGTATCCTCTCCGGTAGACCGTAGCGTGTATGGCCCACTTAACGGTAACCACTCTCCTTCGCCAGCCGAACTTCCTCGAACTATAAAGGCGGCGTGGTCTACGCCCTGTGGTTCGAGTAAGTGTGGGAATCTCCCAAAAATTCGAAAGTCTAATAACTCATTTGTCATAGTTGGGGACTTAGATGGATTACATAGAGATCAGAGAACACGCACATTTTCGTGTTACTTGGTTGAGCAGAGCGCTACCCTACTGGAGACAGTAGGGTAGCGCTCTGCTCAAATGACCTGTATAGCTAGTACCTGCACGTCTCCTCCGAAGAACACAATCGTCTGTGGGTGCAGCGCGTGTGGGGAGCACGGGCCGCCGGCTGGAACACTCGCACGTTCGTATCACTTGGGTGAGCAGAGCGCTACCAAGCTCTAGTGACTCCAGGGCTGGTGTAAGTACCTGCACGTCTCCTCCGAAGAACACGAGCGTCTGTGGATGAAGAGCGGGAGCACGGGCCGCCGGCTGAAACACTAGCACGTTCGTATCACTTGGGTGAGCAGAGCGCTACCAAGCCCTAGTGACTCCAGGGCTGGTGTAAGTACCTGCACGTCTCCTCCGAAGAACACGAGCGTCTTTGGATGAAGCGCAGGAGCACGGGCCGCCGGCTGAAACACTCGCACGTTCGTATCACTTGGGTGAGCAGAGCGTTACCAAGCCCTAGTGACTCCAGGACTGGTGTAAGTACCTGCACGTCTCCTCCGAAGAACACGAGCGTCTGTGGATGAAGCCAGGAGCACGGGCCGCCGGCTGGAACACTTGCAGGTTCGTATCACTTGGATGAGCAGAGCGCTACCAAGCCCTAGTGACTCCAGGACTGGTGTAAGTACCTGCACGTCTCCTCCGAAGAACACGAGCGTCTGTGGATGAAGCCAGGAGCACGGGCCGCCGGCTGGAACACTTGCACGTTCGTATCACTTGGATGAGCAGAGCGCTACCAAGCCCTTGTGACTCCAGGACTGGTGTAAGTACCTGCACGTCTCCTCCGAAGAACACGAGCGTCTGTGGATGAAGCCAGGAGCACGGGCCGCCGGCTGAAACACTCGCACGTTCGTATCACTTGGGTGAGCAGAGCGCTACCAAGCCCTAGTAGCTCCAGGGCTGGTGTAAGTACCTGCACGTCTCCTCCGAAGAACACAAGCGTCTGTGGGTGCAGCGCGGGCGCACGGGCCGCCGGCTGGAACACTCGCACGTTCGTATCACTTGGGTGAGCAGAGCGCTACCAAGCCCTAGTGACTCCAGGGCTGGTGTAAGTACCTGCACGTCTCCTCCGAAGAACACGAGCGTCTGTGGATGAAGCGCGGGAGCACGGGCCGCCGGCTGGAACACTCGCACGTTCGTATCACTTGGGTGAGCAGAGCGCTACCAAGCCCTAGTAGCTCCAGGGCTGGTGTAAGTACCTGCACGTCTCCTCCGAAGAACACAAGCGTCTGTGGGTGCAGCGCGGGCGCACGGGCCGCCGGCTGGAACACTCGCACGTTCGTATCACTTGGGTGAGCAGAGCGCTACCAAGCCCTAGTGACTCCAGGGCTGGTGTAAGTACCTGCACGTCTCCTCCGAAGAACACGAGCGTCTGTGGATGAAGCGCGGGAGCACGGGCCGCCGGCTGGAACACTCGCACGTTCGTATCACTTGGGTGAGCAGAGCGCTACCAAGCCCTAGTGACTCCAGGGCTGGTGTAAGTACCTGCACGTCTCCTCCGAAGAACACGAGCGTCTGTGGATGAAGCGCGGGAGCACGGGCCGCCGGCTGGAGCACTCGCACGTTCGTATCACTTGGGTGAGCAGAGCGCTACCAAGCCCTAGTGACTCCAGGGCTGGTGTAAGTACCTGCACGTCTCCTCCGAAGAACACCAGCGTGTGGATGAAGCGCGGGAGCACGGGCCGCCGGCTGGAACACTCGCACGTTGGTATCACTTAGGTGAGCAGAGCGCTACCAAGCCCTAGTGGCTCCAGGGCTGGTGTAAGTACCTGCACGTCTCCTCCGAAGAACACGAGCGTCTGTGGGTGCAGCGCGGGAGCACGTGCCGCCGGCTGGAACACTCGCACGTTCGTATCACTTGGGTGAGCAGAGCGCTACCAAGCCCTAGTGACTCCAGGGCTGGTGTAAGTACCTGCACGTCTCCTCCGAAGAACACGAGCGTCTGTGGATGAAGCGCGGGAGCACGGGCCGCCGGCTGGAACACTCACACGTTCGTATCACTTGGGTGAGCAGAGCGCTACCAAGCCCTAGTGACTCCAGGGCTGGTGTAAGTACCTGCACGTCTCCTCCGAAGAACACGAGCGTCTGTGGATGAAGCGCGGGAGCACGGGCCGCCGGCTGGAGCACTCGCACGTTCGTATCACTTGGGTGAGCAGAGCGCTACCAAGCCCTAGTGACTCCAGGGCTGGTGTAAGTACCTGCACGTCTCCTCCGAAGAACACGAGCGTGTGGATGAAGCGCGGGAGCACGGGCCGCCGGCTGGAACACTCGCACGTTGGTATCACTTAGGTGAGCAGAGCGCTACCAAGCCCTAGTGGCTCCAGGGCTGGTGTAAGTACCTGCACGTCTCCTCCGAAGAACACGAGCGTGTGGATGAAGCGCGGGAGCACGGGTCGCCGGCTGGAACACTCGCACTTTCGTGTCACTTGGGTGAGCAGAGCGCTACCAAGCCCTAGTGGCTCCAGGGATGGTGTAAATACCTGCACGTCTCCTCCGAAGAACACGAGCGTCTGTGGGTGCAGCGCGGGAGCACGGGCCGCCGGCTGGAACAGCGCGTCGTTGAGCCGGCCCTCGTGGCCCGCCACGCGCCGCAGCCGCAGCGGCAGCATCGTGACACACAACCGGCCTATTGTCGGTGCCACACTACGCAAACATCGTTAAATTAGACTTCTTACTTTATAGCAAAACTAGGGGTCTTCATAGCCTTATAAAGCCAAGCTATGTAAGCCTATGAAGACCACTACGACACACAGTATGGTCTAGTGCCCACAGAATTTTGGTTACTGTTTGGAAGTTCTGGTGGTGGCCTTACCCACTACATGCAGAAGCAGTAGCGGGTTTTGGGGAGGGGCTGCGACCGGGGCGGTCGCCCGGGGCGCCAATATCCAGAGGCGTCCCTCGTGCTATTCAAGTTCTGCGATTCACAGACACATTAAGAAAAATATTGTTACGAATTGAAAATAACGCCATCTATCAGTGAATGGGAGAACTACATGAGATTAGATGTATCGGTTGTTTAAGGCTGTTTCATCTATCCTCTAATAGATGGCGTAGGTGTAAATAGAACATTTACGCAATTCTAGAAACACCTTACACGTTTCCAGAAATATCGTGAGTCGTCTCGAAAAGCCTAGTGATGTTATCCGGCCAGTATAAATAGAGCGGGAGCGAACGGACCGGGTACAGTTCAATTGAATACGGAAAGCGATCAAGATCAAGCGAAGGAAGTAATTCGGAAGTGTTTAGTGTTGTACTAGTGGTGTGAATAGTGTGTTTTATTAGTGTTGGAAAATTAAGTGTGTGTATCTAGTGTTATTGTGTTAGTGAATAAAGTGCAGTTTTTCTGGCATAGTGCATATAATTTATCACGAACCCCAGCTCGTAACAAATTGGTGTCAGAAGAAAGGGATAAATGATGCCGGTTATGCCGAAGGAAGAAACTGACGGAGTGCGTACCAGGAACCAGCGCCAGCAAGACCTGGACCAGAGGCGCTTCGGAGAGGTTCCTTCTCCATCGTCTGGTGGATCAGGCGACTCCGCGGCTGCAGTGGAGCCTGCCAGCGCACACTCCATGGCGGTGCCCGACATCGCGGCTCTGATGGCGTTCATGCAGGAGCAGGCCCGCCGTCAGGAGGAGCACGCGCGCCGCATGGAAGAACAGCGACAGCGCGACAAGGAGGAGCAGGCCCGCCGTCAGGAGGAGCAGGCTCGCCGTCAAGAAGAGCACGCGCGCCGCATGGAGGAACAGCTACAGCGCGACAAGGAGGAGCAGGCTCGCCGTCAAGAGGAGCAGGCTCGCCGTCAAGAGGAGCACGCGCGCCGCCTAGAGGAACAGCTGCAGCGCGACAAGGAGGAGCAGGCCCGCCGTTTGGAGGAACAGCTGGTGGTGATGAAAGACCTCAGCGCCGCTGTAGGGAAGGACCTGAAGGTGGTAAAGGAGGAGCTCCAGCAACACGAGGCTCGTATCAGCGACGTGGAGAAGCTCGTACACGACCAGCTTGAGACTCGCGTCGCCTCTATAGAGAAGCGTGTACACGACCATCACGACACCTGTGTCGCTGAAGTGGAGAGGAGATTGCGTGGGCTCGGATCCAACGAAGTGACATCTGCGACTGTAGTGCCCTCACCTCGTGGGTTTAAGGTTCCACCATTTGATGGCTCGTCATCATGGTCTGCATACAAGATCCAGTTTGAGGCTGTGATGCGATCGAATGGGTGGACCAAAGAACAGGCCTTAACCGCCCTAACCTTGGGCCTTCGCGACCGGGCCTTGACAGTGTTGGAGGCACTCGGACAAGACGTCACCTACGAGAAGCTTCTTGAGGCGCTGGAGGCGAGGTACGGAGACGCGCACCTCGAACATGTGTATCGTGCTCAGCTGAAGGACAGGACGCAACGCACCGGAGAAACTCTGCAGCAGTGGGCTCTAGAGGTGGAAAAGCTGGTCAGGAAGGCATACCAGTCGTCTCCTGCGCTTATTGATGGGAACCTCGTACAGGCGTTTACGGATGGGATCCGGGACCTGGAGGTAAGAGCAGCAGTGAGGCTTGGGCACTTCAAGGACCTCAAGGATGCCTTAGCCCACGCTCTGGAGGTGGAAGCAGTGCGACGCGACGACCGAGGTCACCGCATCAGGGAAGTTGTGTCGTCACCTCGGTGCTACAACTGCGGAGAAAGAGGCCATATCCGCTTGAGCTGCCCAAAGCGTAGGCAGCCTGGTGACACCCTGTCTCCACCAAAGGGGTCGCCTGATGTGCCTGCCAGGCAGCGAGAGCAGGGAAACGAGTAGAAGCCAGGACTGCGGGGCGGGTGCTGGCTGGTAATGGAAGAGCCCCAAGTATCTCGATCTCGCAATCATGCGACGGGAACAGCCTGATCATCGAAGGCGAAATTAACAGAACACCATGCAAGCTGACATTGGACACGGGTGCTTCTCGGACAGTCATCAGTTTCCATCTGGCAAGACGGGTTCTTCGGGGCTGCTTCAGGAACAATGAAAGTGTGAATCTGAGAACAGCTACCGGTCAGCACATAACCGTCCGAGGTGAAATGGAGGTGAAAGTTTACCGTCACAAAGTCATCGTAGCCGATATAGTGGACGACTGCATCCTGGGCCTAGACTTCATGAGGAAGTATCGCTGCGAGATCGATGTTAACCAGGGAGTGTTGAAGTGTGGCTCGGAAGAAGTCTTCATGGAAGGTGCAACTTCAGGAAAAGTGTACTGCCTGAAGAATGTCATTCTTCACCCGCGGTCGGAAACTGTTGTACCAGTTTGTTTACCAGGGAATTCTGGTCGAGGGAACCGCTGCGTACTAATCGAAGGTCTAGAGAAAGAGGCCTCCTGGAAGATTGCACGAACCTTGGTAAGGGGTACTAAAGTTTCATCAGTACGCGCACTGAATGCAAGTGACAAGGAAGTGTCGCTCAAGAAAGGGACGGAATTGGGCACCTATGAAGGAGCGGCTTGGATGCGTAGATGCCAAGAGCAACCTACCAGCGCCAAGGTTCAGGGTGCACGATTCGACGTGACTACTCTTTTAGAGGACTGCGAAAGTACCCTGTCGGAGGAAGAGAAGACCGAGGCTCTGAAGATGTTGAACCGGTTCGCGAATATTTTCTCGACCAGTGATGCCGACATAGGGAAGACAGCACTAGTCCAGCACAAAATAAACACGGGAAGTGAAGCACCGATTCGCCAGCGACCAAGACGTGTGCCAGTAGCACGGGAACGTAAAGTGGAAGCTATGATCGACGGTATGGTGAACGAAGGCGTAATCGAGCCTTCGTCCAGCCCGTGGTGCTCTCCGGTTGTCCTAGTTAAGAAGAAGGATGGCAGCATGCGCTTCTGTGTAGACTACCGCCGATTGAATGACATCACGAAGAAGGACAGCTACCCGCTGCCAAGGATCGATGACACACTGGATACGCTGACGGGGATGAAGTGGTTTTCTACCTTAGACCTAAAAAGTGGCTACTGGCAGGTGGAAATAGATCCTCGAGACAAAGAGAAGACGGCATTCTCCACAGGCAAAGGATTGTGGCAATTTAACGTCATGCCCTTTGGATTGTGTAACGCGCCGGCTACTTTTGAGAGAC
Organism: Euclidia mi; assembly: GCA_944739405.2. NCBI lineage: Eukaryota > Metazoa > Arthropoda > Insecta > Lepidoptera > Erebidae > Euclidia > Euclidia mi. Next base: position 106,988,341 of record OX123186.2, on the reverse strand, counting down.
TGATGGAGCGAGTGCTTATGGGACTGATTGGAGACGCCTGCCTGGTCTACCTGGATGACATCATCATCGTGGGGCGCACCTTCCAGGATCACCTTCAAAACTTGGAGCAAGTGCTGTCAAAGATACGAGGAGCTAATTTGAAGCTGAGTCCGAAGAAATGCGCGTTATTCAGACGGCAAGTGAACTTTCTAGGACATGTGGTCTCGGAGTACGGTATTCAAACTGACCCGGATAAGATCATGGCCGTGAAGGAATGGCCAGTTCCAGAGAACAAAACGCAGGTCAGAGCATTCCTCGGATTATGCTCCTACTACCGACGGTTTGTGAAGAACTTTGCTGACATTGCTCGACCTCTTCATAAGCTCACCGAAGACAGAGTACAGTTCTGTTGGAATGATAGCTGTGACGTTGCATTCCAGAAACTCAAGGAACATCTGTGCACTGCACCTATCCTAGGCTACCCTGACAATGAGCATGAATTCATAGTTGACACAGATGCCAGTAACACTGGAATCGGCGGCGTGCTGTCACAGAGGAAGGGTGATCAAGAAGTTGTTATAGCGTACTTCAGCAAGGCCTTATCCAAACCCGAAAGAAACTACTGCGTCACCAGGCGGGAACTCTTGGCTGTAGTAAAGACATTGCAGCATTTCAACAAATATTTGTTGGGGCGTAAATTCCACCTGCGAACCGACCACGCTGCGCTGAAATGGCTACTTCAATTTAAGGACCCAGAAGGACAAGTAGCCAGATGGATTGAACTACTGCAAGAGTTTGATTTTGTAATACAACATCGCAGCGGTAAGTCCCATGGTAACGCAGATGCCCTATCGCGTAGGCCGTGTCCCGACCAGTGCAAGCACTGTACCCGACAGGAAGCAAAGCAGGCAGCATTAGTGAGGATGTTGAAGACAGATCTGAGCGACGAATGGAAAGAAGCTTTGCAGAGTGCTCAACAAGACGACAAGGATATACAGCCGATTCTCGAATGGAAGAAATCAGACGCTCCTAGGCCCAAATGGAGTGATATCGCAGCAATGAGCCCTATCACTAAGAGTTATTGGGCACAGTGGGAAAGCTTGGTCGTCCAGGATGGAGTTCTGTGCCGCAAATGGGAAAACGCTCGCGGTAACCAGTGCCATTTGCAAATGGTAGTGCCTAAAACTAAGGTGCCGGAAGTCTTGCAGCTCTATCACAATGGTGCTTCGGGAGGTCACATGGGAGTTAAGAAGACCCTTACTAAGATCCGGGAGCGGTTTTATTGGCTCCACTGTCGAGATGACGTCGAGGATTGGTGCCGCAAATGCACAAGTTGTGCGGCTGTCAAGGGGCCACATACTCGAAGCAGAGGTGCATTGAAGGTGTACAATGTGGGAGCTCCATGGGAGCGCATAGCGTTGGATGTCGCTGGGCCGTTTCCTGAGAGCCAGGACGGAAACAAATACTTCTTGGTTGTGATGGATTACTTCACGAAGTGGCCTGAAGTGTTTGCAATCCCAAATCAAGAAGCTACCACAGTGGCTGATAAGCTGGTGCATGAAGTCTTTTGTCGGTTCGGGGTGCCCTTGGAAATCCACAGCGATCAAGGCCGGAACTTCGAATCTGAGGTGTTCAAGGAGACTTGTCGCGTAATGGGTGCACATAAAACCAGGACCACGGCTTATCATCCGCAATCAGATGGCATGGTTGAACGGTTTAACCAATCACTGGAAAGGTACCTGGCGAAGGTCGTGGAGAGCAAACAAAGAGATTGGGACAAGCACATCCAACCATTTCTCCTGTCATATCGCAGTGCGGTCCACGAAACTACAGGAGTAACACCAGCTTTTGCCAATTTCGGTAGAGAGCTCCGATTACCTGCAGACCTTATCACCGGTATTCCACCAGAATCTCCACGCAATATAACGGATTACGCAACCGAGCTACGCAACAGGATGAACGACGTATACGAACACATCAGGGAATCTGGACAACAGATGTCTGAGAAGATGAAGACTCGCTACGACCGGAAGGCAAACAACAAAGGCTTCGATGAGGGATCATTGGTGTGGCTTCATAACCCAGTACGAAGCAAAGGAAAATCGCCTAAGTTACAAGCCAGATGGGACGGGCCATATCGCATAATTACCAGGATGAACGACGTCACCTATCGAATCCAGAAGGGGTCGCGAGGTGCACCGAAGATAGTTCATGTGGACCGGTTGGCTCGTTACTATGGGTCTAACGATGTTCGAGACGAACACGTTTAAGAGGGAGGCCGTGTTACGAATTGAAAATAACGCCATCTATCAGTGAATGGGAGAACTACATGAGATTAGATGTATCGGTTGTTTAAGGCTGTTTCATCTATCCTCTAATAGATGGCGTAGGTGTAAATAGAACATTTACGCAATTCTAGAAACACCTTACACGTTTCCAGAAATATCGTGAGTCGTCTCGAAAAGCCTAGTGATGTTATCCGGCCAGTATAAATAGAGCGGGAGCGAACGGACCGGGTACAGTTCAATTGAATACGGAAAGCGATCAAGATCAAGCGAAGGAAGTAATTCGGAAGTGTTTAGTGTTGTACTAGTGGTGTGAATAGTGTGTTTTATTAGTGTTGGAAAATTAAGTGTGTGTATCTAGTGTTATTGTGTTAGTGAATAAAGTGCAGTTTTTCTGGCATAGTGCATATAATTTATCACGAACCCCAGCTCGTAACAATATTAAACACTCTAAACACTCTACCTTTACTAAAAATATTACAACAAGCACGAGGTTGATAATGGAAAATAAAAGAATTAAACAATTAATCTCTTTGGCAAACAGGTACCTATATTTTTAAATTAATTAAAAGTAGCAAACAATTCCTGATTGTAGTTATAATGTTTTGAAATGAAATGATTTATTTATTTGTAAAACATAGGTACATGAATGGTGTTGTCAGTTTATAGTTTCACTATGTTTTGCCATGGGCATACAAATATATGTAAGCTTTGTATACTGTATATTGTGTATATAGCCTAATATACGAGTGTGTGTACGCTGTCCAACTAGTATGGCATAAACATAGCAGTGGTTACATACTCTTTGGAATGACATTGTACACGAAGAAAAAGAATGACAATGGCAGAATTGATTTTTCTGATTGTCTAAAAGTAATAAAGAAATGATGTTTTCATAAAATTGCTAATTTAACTAAGCAAAATATTACATTGTCGATCCACTAAAATATTGGAAGTAAAAACCTTTAATTGTCGATTTTTCTATTTCTAGGTAAGTAAAAGATCACAGTGTGTAAATATTTGATTCACTTAGACTAATTTAAATGTTTTAATATTATAATAACATTAAACATTTCTATTTCTAGATAAATCAAATTGAGTGTTATTTACTCCCGTATCATCTAACATATTACAAATCGACAATTGTCAGAGTTTGATTAGATAATAGTAGATCATGGCGAGATTACAATTTGAAGTTGAGCTAGCAGCAGATGAAGATCCGAAGAATAACATCATAATTATAAAATCAGTTACAAAAGAGGATGGAATAACATATATCATACCGCCATGTTTCCAAGCAGCAAAGCACCACCTTCAGTTGACAAAGTTACCAGAATTTTTGAAAATAAAAAAAAACGTTACAGAGAAGAGGTCATAATAGAAAGGTGTGGATGTTCGTGCCAAGTGATATTTTATCACTATACAAAGATGGTGCTGGAAATATGGTATTTAATGATTATTTGTTACAAGAAGTAACTCAAGGCGCAAGCCAATCCATTACAGATGGTAAATTATTGGAAATTTTAGAAATACTTAGTGATAAATCCAATGTCAGCAAAGAAAAAAATAACAATTTAAGCAAATTAAATGAAAAATTTGTTTAACAAAAGTTTGATAACAAAATCAATAATGCCAAACAATGGTTGCAAAGTTTTGAAAGTGAATGTACGAGATTTGATTTAAATGGTGATACAGGAAAAATTAGTGCTTTGAGATTATTTTTGAATGACTCAGAAAGTGACTGGTATGAGTCTATCTTAATTAAACACAGTTTAAACTCGCCTTGGAAAATATGGCAAGAGAGTTTTCTAGACACGTTTGCAGATAAAAGTTGGTCCTCTGTAATGTATGCACTAAGTTTCAAATATTTAAATGGCTCTCTGCTGGAATATGCATTGAAGAAGCAGAGATTATTACTAGAGTATAACAGTGATATAGATACCATAACTCTCACTGACTTAATTGTCGCAGGATTGCCAAATTATATTACAAGTAAACTAGATAGACAAGAGGTGACAAACCCAACTCTTCTTTTTAGTGCCCTACGGATGCATGAAAATCAGAATAAAAATGTACAAAAAAATTTTGTTGAGAAGAAAAGCTCCACTAAATCAGAAGAGGAATGTAAAAAAAAACACCTTGTCAAATATGTCACAAGATGGGAAAGAAAAATAGATTTCACCCTGAAAATTTGTGCTGGTTCAAAGAAGACAAGAATAGTAATGACCGTGTAAAACACTGCAAAAACTTGATGTTGGAGATTGATCAATTTCAGGATACAAAAAACTAAACATTCCCCCACTAATAGAAGTTGAGGTTATACTGAATGACACATTGAAATGTACAGGTATTTATGACCCTGGCTCAAATATAACCTTGATAAATTCTAAATTAATAAAAGTAACAAATTCAAAGAAAAATTACTTTGAAAATAAATTCAACACAATTGGTGGTGGGGGGAAAACAACAGGTTTAATAAGATTAAATGGGAAAATACTGAATATTGAAAAGGAGATAAATGCATTTATTTGCAATGATAAAAATTTCACTCATGATTTGCTTTTGGGGCTGGATACAATAAAGCGGTATGGGTTGACCCATGATGGGAATTTAAATATCCAACTTCAGAAAAATGCCAGCCCAAGTACAAATAAATATATCAACCCTAATGAAGACAAAAAATATAGTAATAAAGAAACTGAAACCAGAGAGTTTAAGTCAGAAATATTTAATTATGAAATAAATTTCAACGAGGGCATAGATGTGACTAAATTTGATATAGATACTACTTACTTGGAACATGACCAAAGAATGAAAATTAGTACATTATTAAATGATTATAAACACATATTTGCAAAAGATAAATATGACGTAGGCCAAGTGAAAAACTATGAAGCATTTATAGACCTACAAGTAGAGAAATATTGCTCAAAAAGACCATATAGATGCTCCTTAGAAGATAAAGAACAAATTGAGAAGCAAATTGGACAATTGCTAAAGAATGAATTAATTGAAGAATCATATAGCCCATTCGCAGCACCAGTAACATTGGCATTCAAACGAGATGAAGGGAAAAAGTCAAGATTATGTATCGATTTTAGAGACCTTAATAAGATTATTATCCCACAGCCGCAGCCGTTTCCTCTAATAGAAGATCTAATGGTAAAAACAATAAACTGTAAGTATTTTACTACTCTTGACATAAATTCAGCATTTTGGTCTATACCGTTGAGGATCAGAGACAGAGAAAAGACAGGCTTTGTTACGCAAGAAGGTCATTATCAATGGACTTGCCTTCTTTTTGGACTGAAAACATCTCCGGCAATTTTCCAAAGAATCCTGACTAGTATAATAAGAAAACATAACCTTTCAAATTATGTGATGAACTACATTGATGACAATATGGTGTTTTCCAAGACTTTTAATGAACATATAGACCATTTATCGAAACTGCTGAATGCAATTGATAAAGAAGGATTCCGCCTGAAATTAACAAAATGTAAATTTGCAGCACAGTCTGTAAAATTCTTGTGACATATAGTAAAAGGTAACACAATCACACCTTTGAAAGATAACCTCAGATCTATAGCAGAATTTGCACCACCACAAAACAAGAAACAAATAAGACAGTTTCTAGGTAAAATATTTTTTTATAATAAATATATTCCTAATGCTACAATAACTCTTGACCCAATACACAATTTACTCAGGAAAAACATCAATTTCGATTGGTCAGATGATTGTGAAAAAGCTTTCCAAACAATAAAAAAATATTTATGTTCTGCCCCAATTCTGGCTAATTTCGACCGAGAGGCGCCAACTTTTATATACACGGATGCAAGTGTAAAAGGAATTGGTGCAATACTAAAACAAACACAGAAATGTGGAGAAATCAAACCGGTGGCGTACTTTTCAAAGAACTTGAATGAATCACAAAAAAAGAAGAAAGCTATATTTTTAGAATGCTTAGCCATAAAAGAAAGTTTAAAATTTTGGCAACACTGGCTAATAGGAAACTCATTCACAATTTATACGGACCACAAGCCACTAGAAAATCTAAACATAAAAAACAGAACAGATGATGAACTGGGAGACATGACTCCATTACCTATCACAATACAACTTTGTTATAAAATATAACCCAGGAAGAAACAATACAGAAGCGGACTGCTTAAGCAGAAACCCTATGTATGAAAGCCACGAAAACGAAGAAGATAACTTGAAAACAGTAAATATTGTAAAGATTAAGGAAATATTGGATGATCAGAACAAAAATTCAAACATAAGGAACAAACATAGTTTTATTAGAGAAAATGGTATATATTACAAATGGAACAACAAGAAAAAGAGAATCATTCTGTCCGAAGACTACAGTAAGATATTAATAAAAAAAGTGCATGAGCATTTCTGTCATGTCGGAATAAATCAGATCGAGTCAAAAATAAGACCTTTCTACACAGCACCAAACCTATTGGATAATATAAAGTTGATTTGCCGTCAATGTGAAGTTTGTTTGAAAAACAAATCACGAATAAATAGAAATTATGGACTCATGTCACAATTAGGACCGGCAGAAAAACCTTTCCAAATCATGTCCATAGACACAATAGGAGGATTTGGTGGCAATAGGTCTTCAAAAAAGTATCTACACTTGTTAATGGATCATTTCACACGTTATGCTTACATTTCATGCTCGAAGACACAACTGGCTAAGGACTTTATAAAACTGGTAAATCAAGTGATCAAGGACAACGAAGTTGAGATATTGCTTGCCGATCAATATCCAGCACTGAATTCAAAAGAGTTTAAAAAATATTTAAAGGACCACTCTGTTAATTTAATTTTTACAGCAGTGGATGCTCCTTTTTCTAATGGTCATAATGAAATGTTGAATCAGACGCTGGTAAATAGGATTAGATGTGTCTTGAATAGCAAAGAAACAAGAACAGCTTGGACAACCGTGGCAATGGATTGTGTGAAAGCCTATAACTCAACAAATCACACAGTGACAGGTTATTCGCCTCTTTATCTGTTAAGTGGAGAACCAACCGATGTACTACCAATGGACCTAATAAAAAAACAAATGGAACCCGGAGAACGGGAAAAAGACAGACATATAGCATTTCTCAGATCAAAAAAATCACATAAATTGAACTAGGCAATTTTTGACAAAAACAGAATAGATTATAAGTTTCAAAAAGGTGATATGGTTTACATAATGGACTGTAATAAGTTAAACAGATCTAAAATGGATGAAATTAGAATTGGTCCTTTTGAGATAGAAGAAATGATATCAGATTCACTATGCAGAATCAACACAGGAAAGAATAAAAAGTCCTTGGGATTGTACCATGTGACAAAGCTCATTCCCCAGTTTGATCACTCAAATTAACCCCAGATAATTTGCTTTTGAGGGGGGGAGATGTAAGCTTTGTATACTGTATATTGTGTATATAGCCTAATATACGAGTGTGTGTACGCTGTCCAACTAGTATGGCATAAACACAGCAGTGGTTACATACTCTTTGGAATGACATTGTACACGAAGAAAAAGAATGACAATGGCAGAATTGATTTTTCTGATTGTCTAAAAGTAATAAAGAAATGATGTTTTCATAAAATTGCTAATTTAACTAAGCAAAATATTACATTGTCGATCCACTAAAATATTGGAAGTAAAAACCTTTAATTGTCGATTTTTCTATTTCTAGGTAAGTAAAAGATCACAGTGTGTAAATATTTGATTCACTTAGACTAATTTAAATGTTTTAATATTATAATAACATTAAACATTTCTATTTCTAGATAAATCAAATTGAGTGTTATTTACTTCCGTATCATCTAACATATTACATATATTATTGATAAATTAGAAATTAAATTGTAATCCATCATTTGACTGTTATATAATTAAAAAATTAAAATTAAAATCTTGTCATACATATTTTTTCAATTATAATAGCCATTATCACAAATTACATTACTTATAGAAAATTATTATTCTGGTAAATTATTATAATGATTATAAAAGCTACAATGTACAAACATTTGTGTCATTCAGAAACTCGTCAATCGTATAATAACATTTGTTGGCTAGTATAGTATACAATTTTGTTTTAAAACTGGCTATAGAACTCACATTTTAAGGGCATCTGGTATATGATTATATATTACAGGCGCCATTGCGAAGATACTTTTTCGTAGTAAGGCTGTTCTACAATTTCTTGTACACAATTTATTTTGATACTGAGATCGCATTGGACCTCTACGGACTTGAGCTATTTTGGTAGATAAGGGTAAGATTCTTCTTCACAAATGTTGCCACTTCATAAATATACAAGCAAGGTATAGTTAAAACTTTAAAATGTATGAACGAGGGAGCACAACTCTCTCTTTGTTTTAGATGAGCCATAGGTCGAATGCAGCGTTTTTGAGCTCTAAATATCACTTCCCTGTCTGTAGAATGTCCCCAAAACATAATTCCGTATCTCAGTACTGATGCAACTAGACCGTGATATGCAGTTAATACTGTCTCATTATTCGCTACTTTTGATAACTGATACAGTACATATGATGACTTACTAATTTTTTTACTAACGTAATCAGTTTGGTCTTTCCATGTAAATTGATTATCAATTTGAAGTCCCAAAAATTATTTTTAACATTTACTTCTTCTATTCGTGTACCTCTATAGTTAATATTAATATTTTTGACTTGCGCTCTTTGGTGAAATTGCATGATTTTTGTTTTACTTAAATTAATTTTTAGGTTATTATGTTCCAGCCATGATATTATATCAGTAAGCGTATTATTTATATCTTGGTTATATGTTGTTTCATCATAACATTTTATAATGGCTGTGCTATCATCAGGGAATAGGACCATCGGATGTTTTACTGTTTTTGGAAGATCATTGATGTAGATGAGAAATAATAGGGGGCCCAACACACTTCCCTGAGGAACTCCGTATTTTACAGTTCTGGATTCAGACGTATATTTTATTTCCAATTTAGATTTTTGGCATATCCGTGATATTTCTGTCCGTTGTTTTCTATTTTGAAGATAAGATTTTAATAGATTAAGGATATTTCCTCTGATTCCATAGTTTTCGCGTTTGGTTAGGAGTTTATTGTGATCTACGTGATCAAAGGCTTTTGTCATATCCGTATACAAAGCACATATAGGAATACTGTCGTCCATAGTCCATAGTCGTTTAGGAATTATAAATATAAACCGCCACTATTTAATATACTTCATTCAAATACTTCGATTGAAGAAGTAGAACAAATAAATTTCCTTGGGGTCACTATAGACCACCACTTAAATTGGAAAGGTCATATAGAGAAAGTCAATAAAAGATTATCATCTTACTGTTACACTTTGTCCATACTTGTTGAAACGGCTTCCCCAAATATTGCTAAAACAGCTTACTTCGGTTACGTTTATCCACTGTTAACTTATGGAATTATATACTGGGGCAATTTATGTGACATCCAATCTACATTTGTCTTACAAAAGAGATGTTTACGCATTATCTATAACATGTACAATATAGAATCGCTTAGAACTGTTTTTAGTGAAAAAGGTTTCCTTACACTAACAAGTATTTACATTTTGCAGCTTTGTCTATTTGTAAAAAATAACATCACGTTTTTTGAACTTAAGTGTAATTCCAAATCTAATATACGCAGCAAATATAAAAATAACTTAACTTTACCAAATATAAAAACAATATTTATTATAAAAGCGCATATATAACAGCGATTAGACTTTTCAACCATCTACCTGTAGAAATAAAAAAATTATAAGGCAAATTGTTTAAAACTGTCATAAAAAAATGGTTAATTAAATCCGCTTTTTACGATATGCAAGAGTATTTTGCTTCCAAGTGATAAAATTTTGTTAAATTATGATAATATTGTTATGTCCATAATTATAAAATTTACTTTTATCTATGCTATTGCAATGCCCGACAGGGTAGACTGTTGAAACAATATCTAATTCTAAGAACACATTTCATGTACCTACACAGTTTAAGCAATAAATGTCTTTGTCTTTGTCTTTGTCATACTAGACATTACGGTATTTAACAGATCGTATATCGCCATGTTTATGGTTGTGTTTTTCCGAAACCCCTTTTGTTCCGCACAGAATAGCTCAAATTTATTAAAATATCCGTAAAGCGCATTGTATATAATCCTTTCAAAAACTTTTGATAAAATGGGTATAAGTGCTACTGGTCTATATATAAATATAGGTTCATAACCATTGGTCGGCATAGCTTAGAATGGATCGCCCTATTTCCTCCCGTGGGTGAACGCATGAGGCGATTAAATGATTTTCGGCGGGGAATGTCCAGTAGCATTCCCATATGCCGGTACTGATCAGTGATCACCATACTACGGTTGCTAATATCTAGAATGGTGACAATAGGCCAGCATGAAAAGTGGCCACTAATGCAGTTCCTAGTCCATAGCCGCTCTATTATTCTAGCTCACGGCATCGGCCTTGGTTATGATAGTGTAGGAGGTGCTAAGAATCCTCAGGCTATGGATAGCTGTCAACATCGTTTGAGCCTGCCTACGTACAATTAACGCAGTTGATGGCTGGACGAGAGCTTACAAGTTTAAGGTACCTATTTGGGTAATATATGGTTACATGCTCTGGGTTTATCAGAAATCTTAAAGAGGAGGAAGACACCATAACCCTTGTATCTACCTTTTCTATATAACTTTTCTACTTCAGGCAAGAAAGCCAACTTTCTTAGATTGACGTAGGTTTCCTCGTCAATTAAGCCCTCTGTGACAACGTGACTGAGATGAGCAGCCTCTGGACTCGAGTAGCCTACCTTGAATTGAAACTAATCGAGAGATATTTTCTAAGGCTTGCTGTGCATGTTGTTATACCGAAGTAGAGTAGCACAGATGAAAATAAAGGCCGCATACGACAATGTGTCGGTTGCTAATATCTAGAATGGTGACAATAGGCCAGCATGAAAAGTGGCCACTAATGCAGTTCCTAGTCCATAGCCGCTCTATTATTCTAGCTCACGGCATCGGCCTTGGTTATGATAGTGTAGGAGGTGCTAAGAATCCTCAGGCTATGGATAGCTGTCAACATCGTTTGAGCCTGCCTACGTACAATTAACGCAGTTGATGGCTGGACGAGAGCTTACAAGTTTAAGGTACCTATTTGGGTAATATATGGTTACATGCTCTGGGTTTATCAGAAATCTTAAAGAGGAGGAAGACACCATAACCCTTGTATCTACCTTTTCTATATAACTTTTCTACTTCAGGCAAGAAAGCCAACTTTCTTAGATTGACGTAGGTTTCCTCGTCAATTAAGCCCTCTGTGACAACGTGACTGAGATGAGCAGCCTCTGGACTCGAGTAGCCTACCTTGAATTGAAACTAATCGAGAGATATTTTCTAAGGCTTGCTGTGCATGTTGTTATACCGAAGTAGAGTAGCACAGATGAAAATAAAGGCCGCATACGACAATGTGTCGAAGGTTTCCTCAATAGTTAAAGATCATACATTGCACCACCAACACTCACTTTGCTGTTGTCATGGGAACTTCTATACCAGAGTGCGACAAGAGCGTGGGGAATCATATTTGGGATTGAATAATTATGGGCACAGAAAAAACCACAGCGGAGCAAATTCTATGTAACTAAAAGCAGTAGATGATTTGCATGAAGAGCAACTTCCTGTCAGAAAAATCCTCAATAGAAGTGTATTTGAAAGCGCCCCGACGGCAACAAGAATCAGGAGATGACAATCCTCTTAGTGTTGATTCGTGTTACTGTCAGCGCATCATGACTGATGACGAGCAGATATTTAAGGGTGTCTCAGTAATAGGTGCATAGGGTTCCCACCAAGAACTTAGGGTCCCAAGCCAACCTCACCTGCAAGTGGTGCACCTGCCGATCAACGGACGAGGCTCTGGCAAACAAAATATCCCGATAAGCGGCAATAGGCTCGCCACCTTACGTGGGATCAAAACACTGGCGAAAAGTGGGCGTTTAATATGCCTCTGCCTAGCCCTTCGGGGAAACAGGCGTCTATGTATATATGTATCAGTGATTAACATGACTGTATAATAGCGGAAGTAATTTCTAACTTGTACGAGGCGCTCTAAATAGAAACTTGGAATTTGAGTGGAGCCATTATGTCACAGACATAGATCTACATAGATAACGCAAATGCATGCACTTCGCGTGTCTGAACTCCGACCAAGCGTCGAGCTTGGTCGCCACTAACTTCAGTCCTCGCGCGTCCGTTTTACCGTTAAGTAAACTTTATTCACATTACGTTGCCGCGTTTGCTTCGGACGTTTGATCTGACGTTGTGTATTAGGAGACGATGAATATCGCACAAGCGATACTGTCGCGCATCGCTTCGACTTCGTGATACAGGCAACGTCACAGTAGGTATTAAAAAGTCGGCACGCTTGGTTTCAATACAAATCGTGATATTTGCGTTATCTATGTAGATCTATATCTGTGCATTATGTGGTCTGCTGTTCATCCTACTATGCCCAAAGCAAATGTTGCCTCCAACTGGAATCAGAAAATAGATTCACTAGAAATCCCGCCAAATATAGATGTGGACTTGACATAGTCGGTGCTCTACGTCAACAGAACTGTTGGGATATCTAAACTTTCAAATTATACTCTGGAACTGATGCCACTTCGACGGGAAACACCAGAGGAATCCTTGTGAAACCCTCAATCACTCCTTAAAAAGATCTGGAGCTGGGCGAAACTGGACCACTCGTCTCATATAGGATAGGTGATTGAGCAAAACCTGGGTTCGAAAGTCTTCGCGAAATTACTGGGAAAGAGTCACTGACAAAGCCACCAGACTATCTCAAATGGCGATTCCATAACAGCAGTCCCAGACCCACTTGTTGATAATTAAAACTTCTGCGAATACATGTATGCTTCGCATGAACCGACGCCTACACCAGACAGACTTGTTTATTCTTCAGTGTTTTTTATTTATTATGCCATCCCGACTATTTATAGTCACTTTTAACGATTTTGACAAGTACACATTACTGGAAAAACTTCCACAACTTGTGGCGCCAAGTCTTTACATAAGCCGTAATAAGCTATAATAAGGTGTTTAATAAACGAATATGAATTGGAAGCCTGGTTTCCATTTACAGACTTGCGAGCGTAAGGAGCGGGACAAACAGAGAGGACGCGGCAACCCTTCTATAAACGACTTCGTCTCGTACGCGCCCTGTCTTTTCTCTGCAAGTAAAACTTGTGACCCGACGCTTCTATACAATTTGTATGCAAATTTATCGAAGGGACGCCGGGTCTGCAACGCATCCTCGTATTACATCTTTTCAGTGTATCTGGCCCCTTAGTGTGTTCGAAATAGGCAAGCATGGCAGACATGAAGAGGTTTGACATGTTGAACAGGCTTTTGGGTTGACGTTTTTTTTTAAATATGTACAGAAGTTATTTCTTTCGAGTTCATAACCTGGCTCTAGCTCAGATAACCAGTCGCCCAGTCAGCTCACGCAAGCCAAACATCCCATTCACAAGCTTGCGTTTGTTGTAGGTTAAGAAAGGAACTAGAAACACATCCAACAACTTTACTGCTGAGAAAGATTATCATCTCAGATAATAGGTTCTAGTCATTGGTATGCTGAGTGCAGCAAATAGTCCATATAATGTGTTGTGCATTCTAGCTTATTTATGGACATATAATCAACAAGAGGATTTGGCCTACTATACCACAACGGACATTCTCTGACCAGATTGGAGACATCCTAAAAAGAGGACAGGTTAGAAGTATCCTTAACCGAAGAGCATGCATGAGAAAATTGATGGGAGTGAATGAAGCAAGAGAGATATGTCAGGATCGTTGCAAATGGCGTTTCGTAGTCTCTGCCTACCCCTCCGGGAAACAGGCGTGATACCACAACAGATGATCAGGAAGTTGGTATTTGGTATAGGGTGTAATGTAGAGTTGTAGAGTATTCCATTCTTTAGCAGAGACTATTTGCAATTTTACTTGGTCACCTATGATTTTTTTTTAATGACATCTCCTGCTCCTGAATAAAGAATAAAGAAAGAATAAATCCTGTGTCCTGGTGGACTTTACAAACATACAACCAACGGACACAGCGAACATCCAGACTCGAAACAACGATTTAAGGATCACACAAAGTGTTGTCTTGTGTGGGAATCAAACCCACAACACTCGGCACAGTGGCAAGCGGTGAGGTGGCCGCCTAAACCACTATGCTAACCATGCAGTCAATTAAATGAGCTTTATATTTTTCTCAACACGCAGCCAGACAGCGCCGCAGAACCCGGCCTGTCAGAGCCGCGTCTGGCTCGGGGGCTGGCCCATCTGCCGGGGGTAACTCGGAAGATGAGAGCCTACTCCTGAGTCCGGTGCGGCGGGACGACGGGTGGAGAGTGGCGACATCCTGACTGGCCTAACGCAGCTGACGGTCGGGGAGGAGGGGACATCATCCACAGATGAACCCTCCGCCTAGTGACGTCAGCTGCCTTCAAATCAACCTCCACCATAGCTAAACGGCCACTGCGCAACTGCGCAAATGGGTGGAGGTCCAACAATCAGCCATCGTGCTAATCTAGGAACCTTGGATAAGAGGTGGCCTCATCAGAGGCCTCTCCAGTCTGGGAGGTAAAATTTACTCTTCTACTGACCACACACATCCAAGAACCTGCATACTGACAACTAAAAACATCAGAGCCCAATTTTTAACGGAGTTCTGTTCCAGAGACATCACAGCGATAAAAATTAAATTAACACGGCAGCCAAGGAGTATAGCTGTTGTTTTTTGGAGAATGCCCGAGGCCGAAGACCCGCCGCCGTTCGACCTCACGCGTTTGGTTAACCAGTGCGAGAGAACAAATACGGAGGTCGTAATAGGAACGGACTCCAATGCCCACCACCAAATGTGGGGCATGGACTGCAACAACAACAGAGGTAAGTCACTGGTCGAATACTTATTCACCACTAATCTTAACAGGTACGGAGCTTCGCCACAAAACGTAGTCAGACAATTATTGACTTAACTCTCGCAACGGAAGGAGCGGCTGATCGCATCAAGGGATGGCACGTCTCAAAAGAGGCATCGTGCTCAGACCATAGATGGATCAGCTTCTCTATGAAAGTCGATATACAACCTACACAGCCCCGCAGGAAATCACACAACACTGACAAATCAAAGTACGTCCTGTTACTTAAAGATAAACTTACCCTTACTGCTAGGCCCACGGTACGGGGTGACACTGAACAGATCGACGAGCAGGTATGTACATTGACATAGTCGATGCTAGACAGCTACCACGCAGCTTGCCCGGAAACCATCGCGCCTTCAACCCCGGGTAAACAACCCTGGTGGGGCGCAAAAAGGTAAGAAAAGCCTTAACAGGGCAATGAACACAAGCGCGGACTAAGATTGGGACGCTTATAAAGCGGACAAATCAAGCTATAGGAAATGCCTCAGATTCAGACACACCATGCGATGGAGGAAATTCTGTGGGAGTATTGAATCTTGCCAACAAGCAAACCGGGTAAGGAAAGTGCTGACTCAGCAACCGGCAGTTGCACCAGGTACTCTCCGTAAACCGGACAACACCTACACCACATCGGAGGAGGAGACAAGACGTGTCCTACTTGAAATACACTTCCCAGGCTGCGTCCTCACCCCGATAATAACGAGGAATGATACACCAACAGTGGCGACAGAACACGAATGGAGACACGCAAACGCCGTGGTCACAGAAGAAAAACTCCGATGGGCCATCGATAGCTTCCACCCCTTCAAAGCAGCCGGACTGGACGGCATCTTCCCAGGGTTATTACAATGGGGAGGTGAACCTGTCCTTAAAAGACTCTTGGCAATCATGAGGGCCAGCCTGGCCCTCAGATATGTACCAAAGAGATGGAGGGAAGTCAAACTAATCTTTATACTAAAACCAGGCAAAACAGATTATACAAATGCAAAGTCCTTCAGACCAATAAGCCTGACCTCCTTCATGATCAAAGCCGAAAGGCTTTGCGAAAGGGAACTAAGAAGTGGGGCTCTGAAACACCTGTCCCTACATGTCAACCAATATGCATACAGCTCAGGGAAATCGACGAAATCGGCTGTACATCAGGTCGTGAACCAGATAGAAGCTGCTATACAACAAAAAAGCATCTGTCTGGCCACCTTCATCGACATAGAAGGGGACTTCGACAAGACAAACTTCTCCAGCATAAGCAATACTCTAGCCAGACATGGAGTGGATCAGATGCTCATACAGTGTATCCAAAACATGCTCAGCAAAAGGGCAGTACGCCTTCACGAAGGCACCCAGACAGCCTTGATAACTTGAGGTTGCCCGCAGGGAGGTGTTCTCTTCCCGCTATTGTGGAAATTAGTCATCAATAAACTTATAGACAAACTCAACGCGAGATACTTCTACACAATAGGATACGCAGATGATCAGACCATTCTCACTTCAGTTAAGGTAGTAAGTACAGTGTACGACCTCACCCAACAAGCCCTACGTATAGTAGAGCGGTGGTGTAATGAGTACGGATTATCTGTACACCCGACCAAGACTGAACTAGTCATGTTCCACATAGAAAATAAGCTCAACAAAGCCAGCATCGTTTTCCGGCAGTGCAAGATGATAGGCAAACGCTGGGGCTTATCCCCCAAAATTGTCTTATGGCTCTATAAGACAATAATACGTCCGATGGTAAGCTACGGCGCAGTAGTGTGGTGGCCTCGGACCAATCTAACAACGGCCGCCAACAAGCTTCAAAGGCTTCAAAGACTTGCATGCCTAGCGGCCACGGGCTGTATGAAAACCACACCTACAGCGGCACTTGAAGTGTTGCTGGACCTGCCTCCATTGCACCTGTTCATACAACAGGAAGCAACGATGTCGGCGTTTCGGTTCAGAGCTCTGAAGCTCTGGAAAGCCACCAATACACCGCACACTAGCAACTTAAATACACTCTTCAAAGAAGTTCCCCTAACACAAGCCATCGGCGAACAGATACCAAAACAACAATTTGTGTTTAACAAGAAATACAAAATCCCGCTGTGCGATGATCTACACGTAGGAGCAGTTAACCACAACGAGCTCACGATCTTCACAGATGGGTCTAAGACGGATACAGGTACGGGTTCAGGAGTATTCTCCGAGGACCTAAACATCAACATCGCAGCACCGCTGGGAGCCTACAACACGGTCTACCAGGCCGAATGTTTTGGCATAATCCTAGCTGCCACAGCAATCATGGCACGTGAGGTAAGAGAACGATCCATTAGGATCCTCTCAGATAGTATGGCTGTCCTTTCAGCCCTCAAAAGCCATACTATCACCTCGGCACTCACACTAGAATGCCACTAGAAACTAACTAAACAAATTAACACTGCAATGGATCAAGGGCCACAGTGGCTCGAGAGGGAACGACGCAGCCGACGTACTTGCCAGAAGAGGGGCCACCTTAAAGGTGGTGGGACCCGAGGCCATTATTCCCCTCCCTTCTGGTTTTTATCGCAAGCTGGTAAGAAATAGAACCAGGAGCTAGCACAACCAGTCCTGGATTGGTATTGAAACATATAGGCAGGCCAAGGAGGCTCTTCCGGCAGCAGACGGTAAGATAGCCAAACAAGTCCTTCGGCTGTCCAAACAACAACTGCAAACAGTCACGGCCGCCTACACAGGACACGGATTCTTTAATAAACACCTATTTACTATAGGTATCACCGACAGCCCACTGTGCAGGGCCTGTATGGTACCAGACGAGACGGCAGCCCTGTTCCTCGACTGCCCTGAGGTCGCACAGTATAGGCAGCAATACCTGACCAGATACAGCACCCTGAGGGAAGCAGTGGGCCACATCAAGAGTCTGCTGGCCTTCCTCGAAGAGCTGGGGTGGCTCGAGTGACAAGACCATTCCCACCCTCACGCAAAATACACGCCAGGACGTTTTTACGGAAACAGCCCGTGCTACCAAGTACCAAGTACCAAGCTTTATATTTTTAGACAATAAAAACAACAAATACATAGTTTAAATGCATTTAATTACTTTAAATTCAAAGACATACATTAAGCTTACAATACTAAGAAAGGCACTTCTCAAGCAATGTGAATCCTATATTAGTATACAACTGTTTAGTTAGCTCATTCCATCATTTTATATTCCTGCTTTGTTTCTGATGGTAATACTTAGTGTCATTCATACACACAGTAATCTTTAATGTGATGTCATCGAGGCAGTTCTTCAGATCTTCTCTCAACTCCCTCACCTTCACTCGTACATCTTCACACATCAGGTTGTAACACATTGCCACCAACCCCATACCCAACAACACATAAATAAAATTAATAACCAGTTTCAAATGTGATCCACCAGCAGAATCAGCTATATTTGCACCCGGGACAAAGTCACCAAAGCCAATCTTACACAAACTAATCACACAGAAGTATGTGGAGTCCAAATAGTTCCATTTCTCCCAAGCTCCAAACATTATGGTTCCTGTCAATATGTAGAAAGATATGACCCATAGACAAGCTGTTGATGGCACTGTAATCTTCTTTTTAATAGGCTGCATCTCTCCATCTTCAAATAATGTGTCATCTCTTCTGCTACACTCATGAGCCGTAATATACAACCACTTAAATGTCTTTGCTAAAACTTTGCCCATATTACAAAAATATAGGACATAAATTGGTATGCCAAAGCAGGCATATGCTATTGTGCCAACTTTGCCCCAAACTGTTTTCGGTACAATGTTACCATAGCCTATCATAGTGAAAACTGATAATGAGTACATCAAAGCAGCTGGGAATGACCAGATGTCTTCAGCTGATCTGCCATTGTAGCCAGTATGTATAGCAGCAGTAATGTTATCTTGAAACACTTTCAACACATCATTCACTTTAAGCACCCAGGCAGTCTCGTTGAAAACATTGACATTAACAGTTATGTTCCACAAAGATTCTGCACAATTATGCCTTAGTTTCCTCACTTCCTCCAGCTGCTCATCGGGGCTGTCCTTCTCAATGTGCATGAAGCCAGCGGCGCCGAGGATCGCGTAACAAACAACAAGGGCGCCGACACCCACTTGTGTAAACATGAATGCGATGAATTTCCTAAAGCAATCTTTTATTTTTTCTCGAGGGTCACTGCCCAGTGTCGACGACGAATCTCTGCTCCTCATGGAGCCATGGAAACTCGCGGTCGCGGGGTGTTGTCGATCCATAACAATTTCTTCGATGTTTGGCGAAACGGGTTAATGGAATAAACGGAAAATATCGTCACGCCGGCGTGAACTATTTCGAGAATACGGTGTTGGCATCGCGCCAATAGAATTGTTTGACATTGATTACAAAACATTACGGTGTGCTAAACTTGTTATTGTACACGTACAATTTTAAATATGTTCCATCACATAAAATGAGTTACTGTAATAAAATGATGAAAATGCGCGAACCAACATAAATGTGAAAAGGTATTTTAGTCAGTATGAAATCCTGTATATTCACCTGTTTATACCGCACACATATAAAATGAATAAAAACGTGTTCATAAACAACATAGAAATATCAATAGTCGCACTGCAAATGCAATAAAAATAAAACTTACAATCACTGTCGCGAATTATCATTGTAGGTACGTCGTATGGTTTGTAATGCAACTTTACTGTTGTCGCTGAGTGCTTATTGATATGATTATTTGAAGCTGCAGCTCATAGCTTTTAAAATAGAGCCAATTCTTGATGTGAGCGGTAAAATAACAATGAAATTAATTTAATAATCACAAATTCACAATCCTATTTTTTATCAAATTGACAAATTGATTGATAAAAATTGTCACTTTTTCAGTGTTGCCAGATGATGATCTAGCATTCTCCCCAAATCTCACCCGAAATCCCCCCAAAATGTTAGTGTTTTGAGAAAAAAAACCCCAGTAATTGGAAAAATATTTATTTATTTAAAAACAATCAAATGTATAATAATTCAGCAATTGCTTCCATGACTGTATCAGTATCTCCACTTGCGTCGTCTGCAATTCCATACATTTTCTCCGAGTTAAATATCTTGAGAATCTTTGAAGTTGGTTTAAAATTAACACATCCTTTCGGCATTGAATATCTTATTCTCAAAATGGATTCGGCCGTGTTGATGGCTAATCTGATTCTCAGTTTGTCTTTAATAATCGCAACTTGCGAGAAGGCTCTTTCCACAACCGCGTTAGAAAAAGGCAACGACAAAATTGCTAATGTCAATTTGCTTACATATCCGTAACTTCTACCACCGACTGCATTTTTGAAGCCATACACTTCAACCCAGAACTCTTCGGTATTTTGTGTGGATTTCTAGGCTGTTCGATGTAACGCATTCCACTCTTGTACCACTGAGTCAACATCATTGCAGACGGTCTTCTAGTGCGCCGCAGTATTGTTGTGCTAGTGTGTGTTTTTGTGTGCGTTTCTATGGTGCATTCTAATTAAGTAGTGAGTAGTTTGTTCACGTATAAAACTTTTTCAAAAAAATCCTCCAATTACCTCCAAGCTAATTTTTTTCCCCCCCGCAGAACCCCCCAAAGGATTTGTCCCCCCAAAAATCCCCCCGTGGTCTGAAAATACCCCCAAATTTGGGGGGAATCCCCCCCATCTGGCAACAGTGCACTTTTTAGACTGTCAGAAAAAAATCGATACAAAGTCTACCAACAATCGATTTCTGAGTAGGTATTTTTATAATTTTAGTTTATTACGGAAGAATATCTAAAATGTATAAAGAAAATAAATAGGAATCAAATGCAATCTTAGTTTTCAATACCTATCTTTAAATATATGTATTTATTGAAGTTATGATATTTGTTTTTTGATGCTTACCGTACAGTTCATTGATTTTTTTAATAATCTGTTGTATGCGGCCTCGTTCCAGTAGCAGGTCCGTAGGATCAATAGCATAAATTTGTCATTTCACTTATTCATACGTAAAGTAAATATTGCTATCCTGTGGTAATGCTACACTTTTAAAATAATCTGCTTAGGAACGTAAAGAAAATCAAAAACCACACGTTTTCTTGGCGTTGTTTGTTATCCGGCGTTGCGTTTTTATTAAAGTTTATCGTTTATTTCCGCTGTTACAATATAAAATGTAGTGTGGGGCTATTGTCCGATGCACATTTATTAGTTTCTATCAAAATTTGTGAGTATTACATGTTATTTTCATTACTAAGAAGCTATGCGATTACTCCCTGCTAATGGCTGAACAACCTAGAATTTATCAGTGACGAGACGAGGGACGCGGAGGCAATAGTACGTATGAATTAAATCCATAATTATCACTATATACTCACCTTTAGGCGTAAGTTACATGTAATTGTAGATAATCGTTCCGGTCACCGGAGCCAAGGTCACGGCGATCCCTAAAGCCGACATTTTTTTTCAGGCAATTTACAGCACACTAAACATGTAGCCGCAAATTAAATCACAATACGATGTTTGCAATAGCAGCGTTCACAATAACCATTTGACACAGATGTAAACGTAATAGATGGATCATACTTAGCATAGAGAAGTAGTGATGGAGTCACCCATACAGTTAGAAGAGGCCGGCGCGGAGTGGAGGTTGGATTTAGAGCAGCTGACCGCAGGCTGCCCCAAGCCGACCGCGATCGACGTGATCGGCGGCATCCTCTGCAACCTATGTCATTTTACGTTTGGCAACAAGAAAGAGTTCGACCGTCATTACACCGAGCAGCACAACAAGACTCCCGTGGACATAGTGTACACCTGCGTGGTGTGCCGTCGGGAGATATCCCCATATCCGAACTTCCGCAACCACTGCTACCAGGCGCACGTCGTTAAGGACAGGTTCCGGTAAGTACTGTTCCATTGTACAGTTTTAACAATACCCCCAAAGAAGAAGATAATGTTATCACTCTGCACTAAAGTTACTTACACCTTACAATCCACTAGAAGGGTTCACTAGATAGCTGGGAGGATATGTGGGAGAAGACCTTTGTTGCTTAACCTCCTAAGACCCTGTATTAAAATATTTTTATGCTACAATACAAATTAAATATTCTACTTTTTGACATAACTCAAATATTTACATTGATATTTGATAATCTATCTACCAATATTGAAAAATATTGTTTTTATTAAGTAATGATGTTTAGAGTACCATTAAATGTACAGAAAACTGTACACAGGGTCTCTGCGACTATACGGACGAATTTTTGGTCGGGACTGACTGACGTGAAGTATTTTGTACAGAAAAATGTACGCGGGGTCTTAGGAGGTTAAGACACTCGCTCCATTCTACCCGCACATAGGACTAAAGAGTTTATTAATGGATTTAAATTCCTGTGCTGCCATATTTATATCATCAATTAGCGTAAACTAACATTATGCTCAGCTCATAATTGCAACAGGTATCAGCAGTTTAGCCAAACAAAGTTTTGCATTAGTTCCTCCCCAATCAACAGGTATAATATAAAATATTCAAATTTACATTTGAGACTTAGAATTTGGCACCATGTAATATGTTTAATAATAATTTTACTGTGTTTCATAGGCTGCACAGGATATGGAACCCAGGTCCTGGTAGACAAAAGTGCTTTATATAAAATTGTTTAAGTGCACAATTATTAAAAAACATACATGATGCACATAAAACCTAAATTTTAGAAATTATGGTACTACACTTTGTAGAGAACTTTTTAGACTAAGTCTAAACTAAGACTAAGTCTTAACCATGAAAATCTAATAAGTTTCTAATTAGAATGCTCAGAAGATGACTGCTTAGGCTAAAACCTAAGTGTCACCTATCTGTTAAGCAAAGCTTTTGTATGTTGTAGGGTTGATTCCCAAACTAGACAACATTTTTTGAATTCTACAAATGGTCATTCTGGGTCTGGGTGCTTTTTGTGTCTTTAATTTTAATGTTAAATTCTTCTGAAACATATATTTTAAACACATTTAAATTAACGGGTTCCATTCCCGGGTCAGGCAAAGTGTCATTGGGTTTTTCCACTAGGAAATTCTCAGTAGCAGCGGAGTCTGGTAATATACCCGGTACGGCAATAGGCTCGCCCCTGTTATGTGGGACAAAAAATAAATCTGGCGAAATGTGGGTGTAATATTTACACCTCTGCCCACCCCTTCGGGGATACAGGCGTGAGACTATAAATTAATAAATAAAAAATAAATTAACTTACCGTTTTCATAATTTCAGATGTGAACATTGCAACAGACAATTTTCAAAGCAATCTGTATTGAACGGCCACATTGACGCTGTGCACATCTTCAGATGTGCATCATGTCAAAAACAGTGAGTACTAGTAAAGAATATTGTTTCAATAAAGAGCTCATGACTCATCATAGTCATGGTATATGTTATGCCAATCATTTCTGACAAACACAATTCATTTGATTGCATACGAAGCAGCAATTTTTTTAAATTAAATTCTTGACTTACAGGTTTCAATCAAAAAGTGAACTACATACACATCAAAACATTCACAAGAGAGAGAAGGAAAAGCCTCCATATCCATGTCACCATTGCTCAAAGACCATTGAAAGCGTCGATATGTGTGAATTGCACATTGATGACCACTGTAAGATCTTGTATCCATGCCCCATATGCGATGAGACCACCAGCAGTAAGTTGGAGACTGCAAAACATCTTACTAAACATTTTGACGAAGTACTTACCAATGATATGGTCAGCCCCGAGATTAGTGCGGACTGCTCTGTAGACATGCTTGGAGGGGTACTCTGCGTACACTGCGATGAACTGTTCAAGAATCGACCTGATTTCGACCTACACTTCATTAATGAACATTCAGACAAGGATATCATTTATTCATGCAACATTTGCGGCAAACAGTACCGGAAATACCATTTATTTGCCAACCATTGCTACTTTCATGTTGCCAAAAATAGATTCGAGTGAGTATTATGTTTGATTATTTTTCCTTTTTTAACCCTAAACCTCTAATAGCCCTTATAAGGCGGCCTAAGGTGTCGCCCGTTTATTACGTAAGGCGATTTAGGAAAGGATATCTGATCACACAGTAAGATCACAAAAATGCTCAAAGCTATTAGTATAGTCTAAATAATCGAGCGAAACCGCGCGATTGCGCAAGCTAGCGTTCACAAATTACGCGACTTAAGTTCACAAGAAACCTGGCAAATTAAATTGACCGCTTATTAATTCCAGAAATACACAATAATATACAATTTTTTAAGTAAATAGCGTAAAAATATAGACAACGTTAATATTGCACATTATAAAGCGCAGGCCACACCGCCAACTGACGGACGGAGCGGGCGAAGCGGACGACATCGTTTCACCTCTTTTCATACTTGGGTCTTGGGTATTACCTAGTTGGCGGTGTGGCTTGCGCTTAACTAACTCCAAAATGTGTAACCAAAATTAGATCTTATTTTTCATCTGAATCAAGCATAAAAAAGCCCAATTGCAAAAGTGAATAAGCACTTTCCATAAATTGCAACATAGTTTTACTTATACAATCATTAGCCTGCCATAGTCCACTGTTGAAAATAGGCCTCGCCAATGGCATGGCTGAGCGCTAAGGGCCTGGTCACGAGATCGGTCTAAGTGGCGCGGCAGGGGCGATGTACATGGCGCGTTCACTCTGAGGCGGCCGCGCCGCGTCACAGTAAACGCGCCATGTACATCGAAAACGCTCGCCGCTGCCGCCCGCCGCTATAGGGCGTGACCGGGCCGTAAGGCTTCGTCAAACAGAACGCGTACTTAGTGCTGTAGGGCTGAACTGTTTCGTACTAGGTATTAGGGTACTATACTGATAGTAACTAGAAGTCTGTAACTATTTACAAGTAATGTACAATGTGAAACAGTTGCAGCTCCTTACAAAAATAAAATACATATGTACCATAATATTGGCGATTCAAAAGAGTGACCGTGAGTTTTATTGCCCGTTCTTTCTTGTGGTTCTACCTATTGCTTTGCGAACGAGGCAGTAAATTCGGCGCTATATATAGCGCGGCGTCAGGTTAGCGCCTTAACACGCGTTCTGTTTGACGAGGATTTGGGTATGGTAGCACGGGCTGTTTCTGCAACTCAACATCTCGGCGTGTATTTTGCGTCAAGGACTTTATACAATGTTCTATATTTATTCCCCAGATGTGTAGAGTGCGGCAAGCTGTTCCCGCGTCTCTCACTGCTAGTGCTACATACTGAGGCGTTCCACACGTTGGGCGCGGCGGTCGGCAAGCCCTTCTCCTGTCGAGAGTGCGGTCACGCATTCGGGTCCGCGCCGAGGCTCCGCGAACATTTGCGCGTCGTGCATACCGTCAATGGTTTCACCTGTCCGGAGGAGGGGTGCAATATGACGTGAGTAATTTATATTGTTTGGCTTATTAGCCTAGGACCGTACTTGGGGTAACTGCGGGCGCGATTAATTTTTTGTAACACAAATCTGGCAGTGCGTGCCCTTGTATCGAAATCTCCATGTTACAAGCTGATGCGGCTAAAAACGGCTATAACGGCAAGTGCGTCCTTCTTAATTCTGTAGGTTTTGTCTGCTTAGGACACTTGAATGAGGTGGGCAGAAAAATAGCTATGTACACCCACTCAAAGTCACTTTTATCTTTAAATACTAACAATAAATAGAAAAAGTAAATATTTTGAGCATGTCAATAGGTAAAATAATAACGGCGAAAAAAATTTACATACCTGAGCATTCATATAAATGCGATTCAAGATTTTTCGTGATAGAAGACAGCAAGAAACTCATGACATCAGTCACCAAGTCATTCACATCGATCGATTGAATGTCGTGGCCATTATTTGTCAGTATATTTTAAAATGTTGTGTTAGTAACTAAAGTAAGTAGATTGTAATTAATTTGTAATTCCACAGGTTCGAAACGCCCAGAGATCTAATTCTCCACCAGCGCAAACACCAAGTTTTACGTGACAACTGGTGCCGGCAGTGTGGCCTGCAGTTCACCACCCTGACCTCGTGCCAGGCACACCTCGACGTACACCGCAAGAAACACTACGCGTGCCCCGTCTGCAACAAAGAGTACCGAGAAAAGTACCTCATCATGAAACACATACCCACACACTTCGAGTCAGTCCTCCATGTATGCAAAGTCTGCGGAAAAGTCTTCAACGCCAGAAATCGACTCGTAGAGCACACCAAAACTCACTCAGAAATAAGACACCACAAATGCACCTACTGCGGCAAAGGATTCATCAAGCCGTTTCAACTCGAACAACATCTCAACATACACACCGGCTCCCGCCCCTACAAGTGCATGGTGTGCTCCAAATGTTTCACAAACTACCCGAATTGGATGAAGCATCTCAAAAAAATACACAACATAGATAAGAATAAGTTAAAAACGCTCGCCGATGACAATAAAACGAAAACGAAAAACGTGCCCGCTGTTATGAATATAAAAAGTGTTGATAGCAAAATTGCCAGTGATGTTTTAAGCGAACGGGGAATCGAATCCACGAGCCCTGACCTGTCTTTAGACACGTATATATTTGCTGAGTCGGACGACAGTACTGTGGACAGTATTGATCCGGCCGTCATTGAGAAAGATTGGCGCATCTTGAATGGAAAACCATATGTTGATAATAGTCTCATATATACAGATATGCTCCCTGTTAACAATACTGCATTAGATACTGGTGAGTACTCTAATTTTCTTTTTTACACATACATAACGTCACGCCTTTTATCCCCGAAGGGGTAGGCGGAGGTGTATTTCTACACCCACTTTTCGCCAGATATACTTTAGCCCCACGTAATAAGGGGCGAGCCTATTACCGTACTGGGCACATTTCCAGACTCCGTGCGGCTACTGAGAATTTCGTGACCGACCCAGGAATCGAACCCGAGACCTCCCGATCCCACGCGCACATTTATGCCGCGAGACCAACGAGGCAGTCGTATAGGGTTTGATGTCGAGTTTTCCGTCTCTACGCAAAGATGGTATTTGCATCGTGTTATCCCTTAGTCGCCTCTTACGACACCCACGGGAAGATAGGGGGTGGTGACACTTGTATTCTATGCCGTCAACCACACGGCTAATTTTCTTTTTTCTCTGCAGTTTATAAAGAAATATTAATGCTCTTGCTTGTCACAAATAATTGTCTTTAAGGTTATATACCACATACCTTTTGTTTGGAGTAACCGATATTTCGGCACTGTTGTAAGCCCCATGTTCACAGATGTACTGAGGGTATTGTGGGTGGATGAACGTTACGAGCAAGTATAACGGTCTACCCGCTTTCTTACTCGTTTCTTGCGTACATCAGTATATCCCGAAAGTCAATTTAATATAAGACCATGCAGTAATGTTTATTTGCATTCCACAAAGTGGACTTAGATTAACTTGTATGTAATTGTATTCAAGTGCCCTTGGAGATCAAACAGTCTGATGACAAACTCCCATTACACTCAGAGCTCTAATATTGGAGTATTCGAGTTTATCCATACAATAATGACGATTGTTCATTGCTGGTCGATTTCTTTCTGGTCAAATATTATCATTGCTGGAACGCGATTTCACAAGACTAGGATCGGACAAAAGACTAACTGCAATCGACGTCAAAGTATCGTCTCTCATCTATCTAAGAGAAGATCGGACTATGATCTGATAGTCTACCTGTGAAAAGCCCTCGTTCAGCTGTGGTACACAAACAGACCGGAATCATCATCTATCTAGCCTTATCTCAGATGAATCAAAGGGTCCGGATGCAAAGCTACTGAGTCCCATAGTCATTAAGATTGTCAAAGATCTTTATGAAAGCCGGGACTGACGGCTTAACGTGCGTGTATCTTGTCTGAGGCAAGTGCAAGAATCAATACGCACATAAATCCGAAAAGCCAATGGTGCGCGCTGCTGATTCGAAACTGATGCCCTCAGCAAAGCGGTCTGTTGGTCTCCACTGGGCTATCGCTTATACAACTAGAAACAGGCCTATTATATCATCATCATCAGCCTTTAACAGTCCACTGCTGGACTAGGTCTCTTCTTTGGAAGGAGGAATTAGCCTACTATACCACGCTGGCCAAACGGGTTGGTATAGGGTTTTTATCAAGTTTTCCTTCTCTTACAGTGCTGTTCTCTGCATAGTATGCTCCCTCTGTCGGCTCTTACGACACCCATGGGATGATATGGGGTGGTGACATTCCATATTCTTAATCCGTCACCACATGGCCTGTTATAAGTATCTCATTATTTCCAGAAACAAGACAAGCCCCGTTGGAGTGTGTGTCTGTGGGCTCTAGCGCGGTGCTCCGAGAGTACGGACCCGAGTTCAACGTGGACGATGGCATCCACCTCGACGACCATTACCTGCCGCACATCGACCCGCTGCTCACCATCAAGCACCACGACCTTCCGCCCCCCCCACTCGACCACACCCCCACCACATGGGAACCACTCATCACCAAGGTGTACCACGCTTACGACACTGACGACCTCACCCGACTCTCCATCATGAACACAGATATTTACTAAAACGTATACCCATATACTAGATGTTAATAGATGAATAGTATTTGTTGCGGCCGAGCGAATTTGACCCAGCAATCTAACGGAGTATATTCCGATTCGCTCGACCGAACCAGCACAGCTACCTCAACCGGAAACGACTATATACCTCAGTAACCTATAGGAAATATTTTAATGTAACTGTTGATATATTACATTTATATAAACATAGATCCCACCAAACATTAGATGGATAATGTTCTTTAATCATATTTCATAATATTGCTACCTCATTTAGTTATTTAAGTTATGGCTTAGGATGTTGCTAAACTTATCTTCTTGATACAGATGTAGAACAGGTTGTAGTTTTATGTGCCATTTTACGATTGTCGGCGTGAGAGGATTGGCGACAAGAAAGACTGGTTCAACAGCCATTGAAATGTACAAGCTATCTTGAACTTGGTTCGGTAACTGCTTATATAAATCTGTCATAGAATGACGTATTGCACAGCCAAGGCAAGGGAAATTGACTCTAAATTCTTGCTGATAGGGTTCAAAATTAAAAAACATCGTCCCAAATATAATGTTAACTTATTATTGGCGTGCTAAGCGTACTCGCGAAGTAAGAAAAAAATTGGGCAAGTGCGAGTCGGACTCGCGCACGAAGGGTTCCGTACCATCATCTATAAAAGAAAATCACGTTCGTTGTATGTATACTTAAATACTTTAGTAATTTTGAGCAAAAAATACGAATAGAAACACGTTTATTGTATGGGACCTTAATATTTTCATTTTTTTTATTTTTAGTATTTGTTGTTATAGCGGCAACCGAAATACATAATTTGTGAAAATTTCAGCTTTCTAGCTATCATGGTTTATGAGATACAGCCTGGTGACAGACAGACGGACAGACAGCGGAGGCTTAGTAATAGGGTTCCGTTTTTTAACTTTTAGGTACGGAACCCTAAAAATCGAGATAGCTGCTTTAAATCTTCCATCATATAGTTGCCATCTTTCCTCAAACGCCGACTGCTGTCAACAGACAGGCGCCAGTAAAAAAAAAATTAAATTGCTGTTGAAAGGATTCGGTTTCCAATATTGTATTATATTCGATGATTTCGATCCAAAGTTAGGATAAGACTATTTGGTGAACAAATTATTTGCATTTGTAAATACTTTGGTACTAGCGGCACTTGTGATTGCATTTCGACGCTTTTTGAGGCCGCCGTTGCTCGTCTCAGGTATATACAGAGTACGTCCATTATACATATAGATTTCTTGACAGATATTGATTATAATATAATACATATTTATATTGTTGAATAATGTTAACGTCCATAGCTATTGCATCTTGTATGCTGTTAAGTTTCCATATACACTTGTTCTTGCAATAATTAGATTCAGATTCCTATAGCCAAGCCCCTGAGACCAACGGCGGTTCGCTCATGCATTTCAATTTCGATTCCTTTATTATTATTGTTATTTTTTATTCAAAAGTCGCGATGCAAAGCGTCGTGATTTTAGTGTAAGTGAATCGATAGTGCTGTGATATTTTTTATGTATATTTAGTGTTAAGGTTAGAGAGTGTAACGTAACGAGTGAGTACAAACAATGTTATATGTCGCGTTACGGCGGCTCGGAGACAGGAGACAGGCAGGACACTCGCGGCCCGGCCGCCCCTGGGCCAACAGACGGAGCCGGGCCGCGCACCTAGTATACATCCGGAAATAGAGAAATGAAGTTGGTACAAATCATAGATGCGCAAGCAATCTAATTAAAATCGGTCGATACCGGTGTTGCCACACCAAAAAAAAGAGAATACTTGACAATGTTTACTTAAGCAGAATCAAGCTGCAACTTAAAAATGTTGATGTAAATGTTAAAAAAAAAAAGAGAAAAAATATTTAACTCCGAAATATATTTTGGAGAGAATTATTTACATGTGTGAGGAGAGGGGTCTTAGTGATAAAGATATCCAAAGACTGCTAGGTATTATAAGTTCTTTGAACTTGAAATTCGACTTATAAGTCAGGGATTTATGCGGAATAAAGTCAGACGTAACGAAAGCAAAATAATGTAATAGACAACGGCGTAGCTATCGGATAATCATAGGCTTTGACACGAAGACGACTAAATTAATAAAGAAGCAAGTACTTGTCGCGTCGAGTGCGCAGGGAGGGAGAGGCACGCGTCGCGTCGTCGGCAATGTGAGGGCATGTGAGGATCGTCGGTCCCATGCCTCCACACACACGTTAAACGAAACTAGAGCGTGTACGTCGCCCGGAAACCGCGTACATACACACTCGTACCATGAGTAACCAACGTACGCGCTCTCCGGACGACGTGCACGCCACACTGTAACCACGCTAGATTGGTTCCCCCAAGTTGGCGGCTGCGCGGTGGGGACACGAGAAAAATACAAAAAAAAAATGCATTTTCATGTGGCGTTAAAATTTGTACAATTTTGACAATCAATGATAGCAGTATTCTGTCTCTTTGTCGTCGTCGGTGTTTGTAAAACTGTTATGTCTAAATTATAACTAAAAAAAAATATGGTCCCCACTGCCGCAGGTCGTCCAATCGCTGTCAGTTCTGTGCGAGCTTTTGACAGTTATAATATACATAGCATTAACTCACATACAATATAAGAATGTCTTACCTCGTCTGAGGCTTTCATTATTCAATATAAATAGTACTTATTTCAAAACTTCTGTAATCATGAGGAAACCATTTTGATGTAAAAATTTTGTTGCAAAGGGGACAATTGCATGTTTTCGCTGTTTTGTAAAACTTAGTTTTCAAATCATATTCTCAATAGACTGTAATGTGAAACAGTACTTACATGATAGGAATAGACACACTTTTTATTAGGATCAAGCAATGCTGCTAAGCCTAAAGGGTCATTTGTGTAAACAATTATGTTAATTCCACCAAGCTCACGAGTCTTGGCTTGGAAAATGGTAAGGTTCCAAGCTTTGACATGCCCTTGGGCATAGATACAATACCATCAGGGTGAATAAATAGTTCACTATAGAATTGAATGACCCACCATATCTTGCTACTCGTAAAATTCAAAAGGGCTTGGTGGGAGGCAAAGTGTGTTTTTAGGTCCTAATACCGAATACAAACGTAAAAATACCGCTAGCTCGTTTTGATACCAGCTCATCACACCAGTGTGACAACGAACAATATTTTAAATATTTTGGAAGTTCTTTGAAATTGATAATATAATGTTTGTAATGTCCCCAACACTATAGAAATTATTCATAGTGCGGGAATTGTAATTTATATAAATGTAAAATAACTGGTGTGTCGATCTGGAGGATTAAATAACGGAAAGTTAAGCGAAACTATCTCAATGTACCCTTTGCGACCGTATTTGTCCCTAGCTTTTAGGTGTTAGGTTATAGTCAATCACAGGGTATTGTGGTTCTATTTTATCGGATGAGTTTATAAAACGATTAGTTAGCGAAACGTCGCACCCGCTACATGATGGCTACGTAATACTACCCCAATACCCAAATATGTACAATATAGGTACCATTCTAAATCTGTCTTAAAATATAAGGTTTGCAGGCCGGGTTAAGATATATACTTACAGGGATTTATATAGAGACGTGTTGTAAGAAATCCGTTTATTACAAAAAAAAAATTTAAAGCTTGAAAAAAAAAACAAAACGAATTTCTTTAAACGACGTTATGCAATGGTCACATTGCAGATCTGGCTATGTTCATGTCAATTTTGGCGCCAAATACATGTGGAATGTGAATAAGATAGCGTTTTGAAAAAACAAAACAGCAGTTGTATGCAACAACTGATAATTCTTTTCGAAGGCACAAATTGTCTTCGCAATCTTTTGAAACACCTAACATGGTTGCGGTAACTAGAGCTACAATCTAGCAGATATATGCATAAAAATGTAGCCACTTCAAGAAAATTGAACTCAGACATGAAAGTGAACATATATTTTTCTCTTTTACCCTAGTTATAAGAAGGAAAGACCTCGTTCGCTTGAAGTCTGAAGTTTATGGGATATATGCGCCTCCAAGCGTGTTCCAAGTGGCTACAGTTTTGCTGAGCAAATTTTTATCTAGTTGTATGCCATCAAAGGGAACATTATGACAGATTTCCAGCCAACTTTGATATGAACGTCATCCCATAGTAATTGCTACTAAATAATCATTTTCAGTGTAATGTTTGGTATATAAATAAGGTATGAAATTATTATAGTAGAAAAACGTAAAAGTTTATCAAGACCCGGTCGATGTTTCATGTTAGTAAGCTAAAGAAAAATTTCTTTTTCATTCAAAATTATTATTCATTTTAGTGGATTAAAGAAGTAAAGAGCATAATAAATATACATAGTGTTTACTTTCTGGTTTATTTGGCGTTGCACTTTGATAATGTCAACTGTTTTGTACATACATATTTCTGTAACTAAATTATCCTTGACACCTAGATACATTGACTGTATATAACTAGTGGAAGATCGAACTCTTTCGTGCAAAAAAAGTGTAACTGCTTCTACGTTGTTACGATTTGGATTCGAAATAAAGGATGAGAACTAACACTGCCAGTTATAAATAATACTGTGACAATTTTAGAAACTTTTATAGGAGTGGGGTAGGAAAATGGAGTGATAGAGGCAGTATTACTACTAGTAGTGCCAAATGCTCTACAGATTTAGGGTCGAGCTACACCTATCAGCACCGCATCGCACTTTTCTATGCTTCTATCCTTTTCTGTCACTGCGGACCGTCATTTAATAGAGCGAGAAAGAGAGAGGGAACGCTTCAGCACGCCGCGGAATCGAAAAGGCGATCGTGTTCCCTCTCTCTTTCTCGCTCTAGTAAATGACGGTCCGCAGTGACAGAAAAGGATAGAAGCATAGGAAAGTGCGATGCGGTGCTGATAGGTGCAGCTCAACCCTTAAGGCGCATTTGTATGCATATTCTAAGTGGTTACACTTTTTAATCTGCTCATACAGTTATATACATCAATGCCTAGCAATGTCTAAATGTCTACATCTATGATGTGTACTTATTTTGTCGGCAAGACTGTTATTTATCACATATC
Organism: Euclidia mi; assembly: GCA_944739405.2. Lineage (NCBI taxonomy): Eukaryota > Metazoa > Arthropoda > Insecta > Lepidoptera > Erebidae > Euclidia > Euclidia mi. The sequence continues at coordinate 106,954,478 of OX123186.2, read as the reverse complement.
GACTTTAAACTTAAGTTTTATTAATATTCGTAATGTGTTGAGAAATCTCCGGTTTGGAAATATTTTACTATGAATTGTATTATTTGTACGAAGTTTACGTGCGGAGATAAGCTTTTATTGTATTGTTTTTATATTTCAATGTTTACTGGTTAAGTGCTCAAGTCTTGTCGTCTAAATATGTAGTCGGCCTAAATCATTCAATGATATTTAGGCAGTGGACCATGATCGAGCTTTAGGGCAATCGCCCATTTATAGTAGCGCAATCACTCACTTTTCGTAGCTCAACCGCTCTTGTAGCAGTCCAAGATCCGTAGAAGAACGACCTTCACCGATCTGGTTATTGGATGAAAAGTATTTCATATAAAATTTTGGATGTCAAAATATTTATCGCGAATGGGTTAGCAAAAAAATCCGGTCCAGACTAGGAAAAGTAGAAAAAAATATATATTTGACTTTTCATTTAACATTGCATTTACGCGTTTAATGAATAAATTTAGTACTAACCGAATGTATGAACCCTAAAGGGTACGTTAACATAGGGTTGTCAATTTTTACTGGCGTATTTGGTAGGGTTGCCAGGTATAAACACTTCGACTATTAAGTTGATACTGGTTATATTTATGAATTATTTTAATAGACAAATCTTATATTAAAATGACCGCTACTTCACTGCGAACACGACGATATTGGGTTGCCTACGAAAAACCTGTCAGGAAAAGCGGTTGAAAATATTTTTAGCCTGGACAGGACTTTTTTTACCAACCCTTCAGAGTTATATTTTTTAACATGCAACATTTGATATAAAATACTTTTCATCCAATAAACAGATCGGTGAAGGTAGCTCTTCTACGGACCTTAGACTATAGAGTGTTGTAACAAATCGCAGCCAAATCATGGCCTACTCGTTCGCTTCGTAGGTGGAATGGATATATTTAAAAACCGCTTTTTCGCTTTGATGTTTTAAACTTTGACATGATATGTATACTTTTAAGGGTAAAAAAATAAAAATGTATTTTTTGTGCGTCAAGCTTCTAATTGTAAATAGGAAATGCTGTTACATTACTTTTCTTATATTCGATAACTGTACGGGAATTGTTTTAAGACGTAGGCTCATGTATTTAGCACTAATTGCTTAGGCAGAAACATGTACGGTTGGTAAGACATATACGGCAGATGGCTGTGGCACCCGCGCATGTTTGTGTCCCAGGCACAGATACAATATAATGTACCGAACTACCTCTGCATGCCTCCATGGATAACAGTAATTATAGATACTTTTTTTGTTATTAATGCGATGTAACTTTTACACATTGATATATTTTGTACGTTATATTAATTAAACAGATAATTATAAGGGACATAGGTATTACAGTTATAATATCGCTATATGTGAAAAAATATGTACGGTAATGTTGTGTGCATGATCATTTTCCGTTTTTTATGTAGAACGCTACTCAAATCTGAATGGAAATTATTGATCCTTATACATAACATAATACAATCTGACTAGTTCAAATATGAGTTTTATTCAATTTCATTTAACCTTCCTTTAGTTTTAAACAGCCTTCACTGAACAAAAACGCTAAAGCCTAGTTTCACCACCTCTGTATAGTATGTACTTAGACTTTATATTAAAGTATGTATGTTTCAGAAAAATTTAAAATTAAAACGATGTTTGAATGAGTCATCTGACAAATGAATTTATCAGGCAGCGGTAAACAAAGAAATATAACTAAACCTAGTCCAACCTCTCTGGCGGTAAAACTGGCCATAGGCATGTGTTTTTGTACAGATTAGAAAGCACAGCTGCAGACACTCAGACAGACTGTATAATTGCCGTGAACGTGGCCTATGGTGCCGTATCCTAATTGAAACGTTACTTTCATCACGAACATTGGTTTTCTATAGAGTGGTCAAACTGTGATCAATTAGGAACCAATTACCATAATTATTAGGAAGAAAGAAAGAAACGTCACGTATTCTTTCTTATTCATGTGTGTGGCCAAATCTGGTGTCATCTAGACTAAGGGCCGGCGCACACTGACGTCGCAGCACGGCAAAGGACTATATTACTGATCAAGTTATTTAATTCAATGAGTTTAGAATTCATATTACATTGGGAAGAGAAGCTTCTGAGGTCTAACTTCTGCCGGATTCTCGCGACTTAGAAGCGACCACTTACCAATCGTGGTCAACTTCGCCAGATATCTTAGACCTAATAGATGGATTAAGACTTTCGACCCCGATTGCGCTCGATCGCTTTTTGTAGGAAGCGTGCATGGGCGTCGCCAAGAGGGAGCAGGGGAGGGGGGAAGCTGCCCTCCTCCCCCTACAATTTATACTTTTCTCATCCATATTCAACTTGTCCCCCACTAGGCCATCGGCTGGCGTCCTTGCAATCAGCTGGCGACGCCCTTGTCGAGTCTAACCAACTTTAAGATCTTTTCTTTACATCTGATGTTTGGGTTTTCTCAACGCGTCTGCACCTATTGGTTGCAAATTCTCGCGAAGCTTGAAACGTCCTGCTGGTGTGATGCTTCTAACAAATTTCGTGCCCTCATCACGTAGGATTATTACCACTTGGTAAAGTGTAAGGCTGCCATTCGTCCGGATTTCCCCGGATTTGTCCTAGTTTGAAGGGCTTCCGGCCGGGGTTTTTGAAAGTCGTTTATTGTCAGGGGAAATCCAATTATTTTATAGATAAGCGATAAATCGTACTTTTTCGGAGGTGTCCGGGGATAAAATATATTTCACCTAAGTGTCCGGGATTTTTGCCGTGTTTAGCCCTAGTCGAGTGTTGCCCATATCAACGTCGACTGAACTCGACTGTGGTCTTAACCCATAGAGGTATCATTACAGTTGTAATGATATCTCTATGTCTTAAGGCAGTGAACCGATCTACCAGTTTCAGCTGGAATGTTTCAGAAGCCCGAAGCAAGGGCTTCATAAGGCGAACACGCTCGCGTAAAGAATCGATATTTCAGGTGCCTCGTTCAAGTCAATGCTAATTTGTGTTGATTCTAGCGATCACGTATACATCCCTAAATATACTTACGCTTCTTGTCCGCCCTCATGAAGTCTCCTTTTTTTGTCATAGTATCAAGACGTTCAAAGTCGCCGGAGTCCAAGGGCGCCGACCAATAATAGCTTGACCTATCCACCTAATATTAAACCTTCACAGTGGGCGAGTTATTTTTTTTTTCTGAAGACCTCATTAATAATTTTATTGAAGACTCCAGTCACATGCTGAATGAAAATCAGTCCCCATGTTTTGATAAAATCGTTTTATGATTATGGGTCGTTCTCAATTTTGCTTTGGTGAAGACGCGGCTTGTGTCGTGTCGTAAGTCTCAACTCACACTGGCGCAGGGCCGAAGCGTCGCATCATGTTTTTATATACAAGGCGGTTATATTACCATAACACAAAAGTATAGGTACTTTAAGGCCGGCGCGCACTGACTTCGCGGCATGGCAAAGATTTTATTACTGATCAAGTCATTTTCATTCTTATTTCAATGAGTTTAGGATTCATATTACTTTGTTTCGATATAATCGTAGGGTAGACTGGGTACGGTTGTAACAATTTTGCGTTCATCGTTCGTACAAGTCGCATTAATAGTACTAACAACTTATTAAACGTTTTAAATAAAAGAGTAAACATTTGTCTACAAATAGACATAACAATTAGAGGCCTAGAGGCAGTAGTTTCCAGACAATTACAACTTACTTAAATATGGGCTACTGTTACAATTGACCCCCATACCAGGGGCGGTTGTAACAGCGAGGGGGGTCAATTGTAACATACTCAAATAATACACAATGCATGCATTTCAATCACGTTTATTGCTTATAAACCACAATCAAGTACTTACAATTACTTAAAATCAATATGGCATCCTTTTAGGCACATTTTAAGCTATCTTTTAATCAGTATATAACAATTTCATTTTTAAGGTAACATCGTACATTAATCTGTTGACCAAGTCAGGCATTTGGCAAGCTGTTGTTCTCGTCTTTGCTGTAAAGACTTTGTTATGAGCTGTATACCCTATTCTTATATTTGCCACCTCGGCTTCGGTCGCTGCATCTCTCTTTCTTATGTAACGTATCAGGGAGACATATTTAATACCATAGGTATCTGCCGATTGTGTCAAAGAAGTACCAGTTTTAACGTCATCGTAAGCTTCCCTTTAGCGAAATATCTCGCTATCGCCTCTTGACGTCTTTCTTAAGCGTTTTCTAGGCATCTGCAATGAAAAATACATATATAACTAATGTTACAACCGTACCCACAAAAAGTGTTACAATTGTCCCCACCTTACCCTTCCACTAATAAAACGATCTCATCAGTGACAAAAAAATAACCTACACAAAAAATAAATACAGTATTCGTACGTCTAAAGTCTAATAATCACCCATAAAAACAGACAAAACTTAGAAAACTTTATTAACAACACAATTTATGAAAGAAATCAATCAAAAATACTTACTTTTGGTTGACAATACATAATAGGCCACTCTGCAAACGTATATAGCGCGCGGACAGAGCCGCAGCTTAGGCAATCATGTCCGTACACGTAAGCCTCGTGTCTTTCCCCTTGTACCCATCCCCGTACGGTGAATAGTTCCGCGAATATTTGAGTTGTTACAACCGTACCCAGTCTACCCTACCGCAGCCCGCCGCGGCACTTCGCGGCATGCAGCGGGACGCCGCGGCGCGTCGCGGCGTCCCGCGCAATTACACGACGTAATCAGGAGGTAAATAAGTTCCTGAATTCACTTTTAGTAAATCTTGTTCTCACAAATAATGTATCCAGAATTATTTTCTCTTCGACATATCAGTTTGTATTTTGTCGTTCTTCATCTTCAGCAAGAAGTGCTACTGATACTAAATTCCAGTCAATTGGACGCCTCGGTATGACGCGGCATGCCGCGGCGTCCCGAAGTATGCCGCGACGTGCCGCGACGCGCCGCGGCCTCCCGCGGCATGCCGTGCCGTCAGTCGGCGCCGGCCATTAACATCGAAAAAATTAAGGCGAATGACTTGAGCCTAAATAAGGACTTTCTGGCAAAATCAAGATAAGATTTTGGCAACATCAAAATCCTGGATGTAAAAAAGACAAATAAAAAACAAAAATGCTCATCAACAGTTTAATAAGTAAATTCATTCATATAACTAAATACAGTAACCAATGTACTACAAATAAACCCGCTCTTACCCACAAAAATACACTAAAATAATGCTCAACACTCGGATAAAATGTTACATACTTACATTACTTGTCATGTAACTGAGTGAATGTTACAAAATGAGTGAAAATGTAGGACATAGTCGCTATTGTAACACTACGATGGTACAGAACTACAATGTGTAAAGATTGTTACACATTTTGAAATGCATTACATTACAAAATATGGAACATATTGAGTCATTTTGTAATGTAATGCATTACAAAATGAGTGCGTTACATGACAAGCAATCAAACTATTGGAGAAACGAGTGGACACACAGCCAATGTATACAAAATATACATAATATATAGAGAGGAATGATAAGTCCAAGATAAAATTATAAAAAAATTTCTGAGATTTTGTAATGAAGGTGCATTTGTCTACATGATGAATTGACTCTAATTGTTTGGGTGAAGAGATCTTTCGACAGCTCACGATATTGTGACAAAGCTATGTTTTGGTGGATGCTTACATACAAATAGAATGAAAAACCACAAACACCTTAAAATACAAAGCAAGGACAAAAATATATCAGAATTAGTTAATTTGTCTGAATCGGAAGATAGTTGTTTATTTTCTATTGTCTAGTAATCTAGTTACTCATTGTAAAAGTTATACTTAGTTTGGGACTAAATGGTCTTGTTTTCATTCGACATAAGTGCCAACGATAAGAGACAGAATCTTTACATAAATGTATCTTTAGTCTATGTATAACAAATCAGGCCTATGAAACTTCCCTACAATCCCGTAATTAAAAATTATACATAACAACTAACACCATCTAGCGCCGGGGGAATGTCATTTTAGCTTTTATATACCTAGAAATATCCGTAGCGATAACTGAACGGTAATTTCGCCATTTTAATTAAAATCTGCGTGGCGCAGTGGAAGAGTGCTGGTTCCGTATCTCCGAAGTCCGTGGTTCGGTACCACGCTTAGATAGAAATTACTTTTTGTGATTTTTATATTTTTTTACTTTTAAATTGCATATTTTACATAATAGTTGTTATTTACTTATTTTTTAACACTGAAATTAAACATTTATTTTATTTTGAAAAATGAATCCACTACTAACGCCATCTATACGATCGGAATAAAATAAAATTGATTTGTACGCCATCTAGTGGTCGAGGATGCCTATAGAACTTCAATTTCGAACTGTGAGTGGCTTATCTATACCAGTATAAGTGTATAATCTATGTAACAAATTTTACTTTACATCCTTGTTTTGTAATAAGGCGCCAGAGGTTAAGTATTATACTACAGATGAATGAACACAATGTATATCACACAATGCTTTAGTTATTTCGTCGTGCCGCTTATGATTCGAATAATAAAACTAAAATACTTTCGGCTATATGTATGGTGAATATTAGGTACTATGAGTACGTAAAATGATACTATGAAGAAATTCTTCAAGATTGTTAACAATCTGACATATTTCTGATTAAATTAAAATTTAAATCTTACAATTATGGGGTTAGTATTGTTATCTATTTAATAATTTGCGTAGATGTGAAATGTGAATTCTCTTGAAAACTATCGAATAATCGAGAACAAACCCGTGAGAAAGAGATAGCCTTACAAATGGATTTAGTTCGCACTTTCTAGAATTTAGAAGAGCAGAAAGCAACATCCTCATTTTAGCGCTGTTCCGATTGCTATAAGACTTTCAATATGGAGTCCGAGGTCAGCTTTCTAGCTTTAAAGCAACAAAGTGGACAGAATAACCAGAACATGCTTTTTTTCTTTCAGTATAGTCAAATTTGAGAAAGTATCAATCCATGTATCTGTTTACGATTCAATAGTACAGCTAAACACGAAAGAAACACAACTTATACAATAGATATTCCATAGTTTTTAGTAAGCATCCATCCACACTGGTGTTAAATTTACATATTTTTGAACTGTCCCTCCTTATCAAGCATAAGGATGTTGGGGTTCTCTTTCTCAAACTCCGTGGGTTTCCTGTCTCTCTGCTGGTCGGTCCACTCTCCCTCCCCTGCGCCCCATTCTCCCACTTTCTCTCCTATTACGTCCACTTCGTTTTTAGCTCTGATCTTTTCCATCTGCAATGGGAGATAGATTTAATTTATGAGGGTAGGTGAGAAGGTGGTAAATTTTTTGTGACCCGTGTGCGTATGTGTGTAATGTTGTGTGTATAGACAGAATAAACTGTTTTTTTATTAAAGTAGTCAAATAATTAAGTGGCCGAAAACTTGCGAAAGAGATAGCCTTATACATCAAAACCCTCCTCCCTCCCTAAAGAAAATTCTGGATCTGTCACTGCTTGCTTGTGCGAGCTTCAGCTCTGTTATGTCACTGCCTAGATTCCGGAGGCAATGAAAACAGATTTACATAATAGAAGCGCGTTTCTTAAGGATTTCGTGTGCCGATTTCAACTGGCGTATTGACGGTTGTCAGTGTAGGACGTAATTGACGCCGTTGGCGGCGCTGGTGTCGTTCTCCGTCTCTCTTGCTCTCGTAGTTAAGATACACAGAAGAAAATGTTTTCTCTCTTGCACTCGTAGAGTCAGCTGTCACAGCGCGACTGCCACGCCGCCAAGCGGCAATATGGGTCACACTGGTCACAGAAAGTTTGTCTACAGAGCGCCCATGAGAAATGTGCCTCTATTTAAATATCTATGCTCTATGCCGGAGGCATCTAGTAGCTGGCACACATGGCGACTGTCAAACTATTATCGACATTCTTCTCATTGCAAATAAAGTTCAAAATTAATAACAAAACATGTTGACACACAAAATACTGATAAGTATTAATACTTAGTCCGTGTGGTGACGGATTAAGAATACGAAATGTCACCACCCCATAATCATCACATGGGTGTCGAAAGAGCCGACAGAGGGAGCATAGTATGCAGAGAACAGCACTGTAAGAGAAGGAAAACTTGATACAAACCCTATACCAACCCGTTTGGCCAGCGTGGTATAGTAGGCCAATTTCATCCTATCAAAGGAGAGGCCTAGTCCAGCAGTGGACTGTTAAAGGCTGATGTTGATGAATAATACTTAGATTTTGGACTATTTAAAAAGAGAACAATGTCGATATTAGTTTACAGTTAAAAATGGTCTCCTGCTCTTCGCTGATGTGCGACTTTGGGTATCTGAGTGTGTATAAGTGCATTTTGGACAAGTTGTGTCCATGTCATGCTGGTGTGTAATGTGTGTGTGTATAACTGAGTCTCGGACCTGTTACCTCCGTGTCGTGCTTGGCGAACTTGTCGAACATGTTCGCGTACATCTGCTTCTCCTTCTGCTTCTGTTTCCGGATCGTTGTCTTGCACACTATCACTTGGTTAGCCGCCGCCTGGACAATGAAAATACAACAATAAATTACATTGCTTTTAGTTAGAGGAAAGGCAGCGACAGCCTAGTGGAGATACCAACAGACTGCCATGCAGTGGGTATCAGGTTCGAATCCACGGCGCGCACCAATGACTTTTCGGAGTTATGTGCATATTGAATTACTAATTATCGCTTGTCCCGTGCCTCGGAGAGCACGTTAACCCTTCAGGTTGCAGAGGTCAGGCAGGCAGTCGCTCTGTGGAAAAGCTAATATTCAGCCAAAATCCGGTTAGACTAGGAAGCGGACCCCAGATTGAAACTGGGATAACGCTAAGAGGATGATTTAGTTAGAGGAAAGAGTACAATTCGCGCATTTAAAGTTGGCCGGGCTGACGCTTATCACAAGCGGCTGCGCAGCGCACGTTTTAGGACGTTTTTGGTAACGAGAGGATCGGAAGTCGGGGAGTAATGTACCGTACATGCGCCAACTTACGACTAACTTCAAGCCAACCAACTATAATGCGCCAGGAATATATATCAATAATATTATATATATAATAGTATTTCATACACTAATGCTGACTTATTTGAACTATATAACGCAGCACGAATCGTGGACCTACTAACAACACTATACATTCTAGTACAGAGTTTACTGAACTTCTTTGTCTATCATAATAGGCAATAGATCTGTTATCTGGAATGGCTTTTATAACAGTCACGTCAATTAAGCAAATAAAACGTATAACCCTATATTGCACATGAAGCCAAAGAATGATCTCATATCAAGTAAAATAATTCTTGTCTTGCTGCAAATAAAAAGTGACGTTATCTTAATATATAAAATCCTTGCGTTACTGACTGACTGACAGACACGCTACAGCCGAAACTATTAGGCACAGGAAGCTGAAATTTGGCATGTATGTTCCTTGGGGACCGTAGGGGTGCACTAAGAAAGGATTTCCCGAAATTCACACGGGATCGGCCAAAACGGGTAAATTGGAAAAAAGTGCAGGCGTAGCTGCTGGCGTCCTCTAGTTTTTATATAAAGATCTAGAAATGTAAAATAATCACCTTATTTGATGGCTCAATCTCGAGAACCTTTTCGAAGTCTTTCATTGCTTCTTCAGCCTCACCGAGACCTAGGAGAGCTTGACCTTTCCGGAACAACCCTTTGACATTTTTCTCGTCAAATTTGAGTGCTTTAGAAGCATGGTCCTTTGCCTCAAAGTGGTGAGGCGGAGTGAGCTTCAGGTAGACTAGTGCTAGGTTCAAGTGCGCTGACTGCATTAGATCATTGGCCTGGGCTATGTTTTCCTCTGTTTCTGCTGTGTCTTCGGGCATGTCTGGAAATATTTTTTTTTGTATTATTCACGGCGTGAGGTTTATGTTTGTATGGATGCAAGTGGCCTTCTGTTGTCTCTGCATACCCCGACGGAAAAAACGCGTGAGTATCCGTGAGTATTACTCACGCGTTTTTTCGGGTATGCTATATAGATCCATATTTATGAACATGAACACAAGTATATAATATGTTCTTATGTATATATGTATATTGGGTATATATTTTATATTAATGAGTAGGTTTCTGCCTTTTTTTCATCCTAATTTAAGAACTGCACCTATTACATGTTTCTCTGCATCACCCAAAGGTTGACTGGTAGTTAATGCCTGCGGCATTAATTAATTAATTTATTTATTTATTTCATACATGGAAAACTTACAGCTAAAAATATTGTGTTTATCATCAGTTTTGCACTTGTAAGCCAATTATAAGTTTTCACTTATAGCTATAGAGTGCACATTTTAGTGAGCAAAACAGAATTCCCGACATTTTTTACATATTTACATTATACATACATTATACATATCGAACGCATTTCAATTATTCCTTGAAAAATTGATAATTTAGACACCTCCTTGCCGAAGACACACTACAGGTATAAGGATCAATATCAATTAAGTCCGCCTTTGTACTATTTTTGGGCATAAAGTTTTAAAATAAGTAAAATAAATAAATATACACATAACTATGGATTAATTAAAGCAGTAGAATATGCTCAATATTGCATTAAGTGCCGAGAGCGGGCATCCTTGAGGCTCATTATTCACTTGCTATAAAGGGCAGAAAATCAGAAAAGTAGAAGGCTTTGGAAGAACACGACAGGGACAAATTCGCCTGGTTTTACGTAGTCCTGCGTTTGGCGACTTATGCCTAGTTGGCATCCACCACCTCCTTAACTAAAATATAAATCATAGTTTTATAAAATATAGCCGTGTGGTTGACGGGATATAATACAAGTGTCACCACCCCCTATCTTCCCGTGGGTGTCGTAAGAGGCGACTAAGGGATAACACGATGCAAATACAATCTTTGCATAGAGACGGAAAACTCGACATCAAACCCTATACGACTGCCTCGTTGGTCTCGCGGCATAAATGTGCGCGTGGGATCGGGAGGTCCCGGGTTCGATTCCTGGATCGGGCAGTGTTATTGGGTTTTTCTGTCACGAAATTCTCAGTAGCGGAGTCTGGAAATGTGCCCGGTACGGCAATAGGCTCGTCCCTTATTACGTGGGACTAAAGTATATCTGGCGAAAAGTGGGTGTAGAAATACACCTCTGCCTACCTCTTCGGGGTTATAGGCGTGAGACTATGTATGTATGTATATTAAAAAATAAAATACTCACTTTCAAGCACAGAAACAACTCTTTTATACATCTTGATAGCCAGCTGGAACTTGCTCGCTTTGAAGTAGTTGGTGCCCTTTTCTTTAAACATAACAGCCTGCTCGAGTTTCTCAGCGCCGGTCATCAGCCAATGTTCTTTGGTCTTCTCGAAGTTCGTCAGTTTTACAATGTATTCAACTGCCGCGTTAGGAGGGACACCTAGTTCTGCATTCCCTTCGGCGTCAAAGGCATATTTCGGTTGGATAGTGAGTCGGGACTTTTCGTCTTTGGCGAATTTCTCTAAGGCCCTTTCGACACCTTTGCAGATTTTGTATTCGCTGCCCTCGCCCAGTGGGAATGTGACCGTTCGTGTGTCGAACACTTTGCCGTCTGGTAGCAACCGCCCTTCGAGTTCCACTGTAAAGGAAATGATTAAAATTAAATCATACAGTAGCGGTAACTATGTAACTGATGTCATCTATAGTTTGTTCTATAGATGGCATCAGTTATGTCGCCATTGTTGGCGAAGACACAAACACTGGCGACATCTAGTAGACATCGACGGAATTATTGACATGTGTAACGATTGAAGACCCTGAAACGCGCTATTGCGCGTTATTGTATACTTATACATCCGTCCGGCCAAGGTCGACCTATCCTGGAAGACTTTCCTTCTAGTTGCATGATCATCAAACCCATTGACACAATACAGTTTCCTTTAGGTTTTATATCTTGAACTACGTTACACTAATTAGATGGCAGAAGAGGAAGGGGAAATCTGAATAAAGATTCGTCATATGTACACCTATGCACCGGATCTTGCAGCATATCCACGGGGTGAAATAACATCTAAATTAGTCAAATAATGTTTGACGAAAAAAATATGACAATCCGAAGGTTATATGCCCCTCAAAATAATTATTTGTAGACAACAATAATATTCATCAAATAGCTAGCATCCATGATTATGAGCACATGCACTTTAGATATATGTATGACCAGTCTACGACAGCCACCTCGCTTGTCTCAGGGCACTCCAGAGATACTGGCACTCCGCCAGGTTAAAGGATTAGATAATACGAGATTATCCACTAACCCCACGCAGTACCCTAACTACTTGTAGAACTTACTATGACGTCAGTAGAACAACTTGAATACTTTGTCATACTAGATCATCGTCCTAGAGTTATCCAGATTGCATCAAAGCCTTTAATAAGAGAGCTAAGAGAGCAGAGGTTTAAGGCTTCAGTACAGGAAAATGCCCACTTCCTAGTCTAACCAGATTGGGCAGAATAATAGCTTCTCCACAGAGCGACTGCAGTCGGATCTCCGTAGCACAAAGGGATATTCTACAATATTGTTATTAGGTATATAAGTAAAATAGTACAAGCATAGTTGGACGGACAAGTGATTGCAAACGTACCACTAAATATAAAAGTAAAGTAATTAGGTAGTTAATGACTCGGAAAGTTTATTTTTCATAAGCGTCTGTGTCCTAAGCCCTAAGGCAGGGGTCGGCAACCTGCGACTCACGAGCCATATGCGGCTCTTTGGATGTGCAGTTGCGACTCTTTAGAACTGTAGGCAAACATTACCTATCAGTGGCGTAGAAAGGGGGCTGCGGCAGGGGCGGTCCGCCCCGGGTGCCACCCTTTTTGGGCCCGCCACCACCCATCCAAAAAAAGGGGTGACACCCAAACTTAACTTTAAGAACAATGTACATAAATATAAAACAACATAGGCACTAGCTCGTCACTACGAGACTTAGCTCGGAATTGTTAGGTATCGACTGAAAAAAGAAAGGTTATTCGCCAACTGCCGCTCCGGGTGCCACCCAGACTAGCTACGCCACTGTTACCTATGCAGCAAAATAAACCACGAGATCTAATAAAAATAAAGATGAATAATTTGCTGAAGATTTCGGCTGTTCAAAACCAATAAAACCACTCTACCTGAGCTTAAAGTGTAATCGACATTAAGTTAGCATTTATGTATAGTAAATCCTCTCAGCACTATTTGTGCTGTAACGAAATCCACATTGAGTAATTTAAAGTTAATGCTGGACTTTATACGTCTGTGATACATACTGGTATAAATACAATTGATCGGTTTAAAACTAGTGATGTGCCGGATCATTAAAAATGTATATCCGCGGATACGGATCGCAATACAGATATTTGGTATCAAGATCCGCGGATACGGATACGGATCTTTATTTTCTTACTGAAGCGATGTCGGTGCGCGTGACCTTGAAACGACAGTTCACGTCACGCACGCCTGGCGGAACGATGACAGATCATGTTTCTACTTGTATTGCGCGGGTACTTTTGTTTTGTTTATTTTTTAGTGTGATACTGGGCCGCGTAGATGTTTGTGTATAATTTTTTTAGTACAAAAGTTAAATTAATGAGGTGTAAGATCCGTAAAAGATCCGCGAGAAAAGTAACGGATACGGACACGGATACGGATCTTTCCTCTTCCTCGGATATCCCCGGATACGGATACGGATATCCGGAACATCACTATTTAAAACTAAAGATTAGTAAAGTAGAAAATGTACAGAGTTGAAAAGCAAGTAAGAAAAGTTGGAGGTCTAGAAATGTACTTATGTACATATTTTTGTACAGAAGTGGACAGCTTGAAAAGAAGTGCACTTATATTCGACGCATGGAGTAGTCTCTCCAGCATAATTTAGGTTGCGCTTCGAGTATCCTCGAGTACCAAGACGCAGTCCGAGCGACGAAACGGAAGCTGCGGGCTACGGGACAAGACTCATAACACATTTATAAGATATTGGTACCCGTGGTGATAATATCCACACATTACCCGGTAAAACAAAAAAATAAAAGCGGGCGTGATCATTTTCAAAATGCCGGGTTACGCACCCGACTTCAAACATAAGTAAAATCCAATAATAAAATAAATATACATAAGTTATTGTTCTGCAGTAGTTCCCTGTCCTTAATTCGAGGCCGCAGCGTAATATTTATGTAATTGTAGTTGCATGTATGAACTCGGTGTGACCGAGTTCCCGATAACATCGACGGCCGCCTGTAGAAATCGATATTATTGTATAAGCGACACTATGTCGAAATCATCAGTATAAACAGTTATTATTATAATATATATATATATATATATATTAGTAGGCGGCAAACGATCAGACGGATCGCCTGATGGTAAGCAATTACCGACGCCCATGGACACAAGCAACACCACAGGAGTCACAAGTGTGTTGCCGCCCTTTGGGGTTGGGAATAAAGATAGGATAAGGAGTGGGATGGGGGAGAAGTAATAGGGTATTGGGCTTTCGGCACTTTCACTCACCGAACGAAACGCAACAGTTTAGGTACTGTTACTTTACGTCGATTATCTGTGAGAGGGTAGTACTTCCTCGGTCGAGCCCGCCCATTCATGCTGAAATCAGCAAGGCTGAACTGCATACTAATCGTAGAGTCCAATTGCAGTCGGCGTGCAATCGGACTGCACGGTTGGTTCGCAGTTCTATTGCAGTCGTGTCAACTGCATTCAAACTGCAATTTGCAGTTGGATTGCAGTTGAAATGCGGTCCGTCTGTCTAGAGCCTTTGTTCTTGGTGTGCACAGGACACATTTTTATATTATCTTAGTTTAGCTCAGCTGAGCTGGCTTAGTTTAGGTTCGGGATTTAAAAATATATGATAATTGAACGACTGGCAGCTTGATAAAACTCGGTATAGACTCGCAGTATCAAGGCAGCACTTTTAAGCGCAAAATATGTCTGCTATTGGCAGACGTCCAGTCAATTAACTTTTCCTTAGAGGACAAACGATCGATGCGCTTTGTGCCAATACACAGACATTGCCGCTATTGGTGACGTCCGCGAGCAATCTTAACGCAAATCAATTTACAACCGTAAATCCATTGTTAAAGAGCATAATAGCCTCGAACCCCCCCCGTGACATTTACTTCGAAACTCAATATTCGAACTATAGATAGATCTGTAGATTTTAGATTCGTTTTTGACATAAGCTCCATACAAAATATGTCAAACACGAATCTAAAATCTATCTATAGTTCGAATATTGAAAATGGCCAATAGTCAGTGACGTAATAATGGTCCTTAACCTAAGGGTCATATTGGTTTACGAAATTAGCTGTATTAACATATTGTATGTCGATTATATATGTATGTTTATCCATTGTCTAGTACCCTTTACAATATCTGCTAGGTTTGGGACTAGACACACACTGACAGATAAAGCTAGACCAAAGTATTTGACATCAGTAGTAACTAACATCCCCATAATAAACAGTGGCTA
Organism: Euclidia mi; assembly: GCA_944739405.2. Lineage (NCBI taxonomy): Eukaryota > Metazoa > Arthropoda > Insecta > Lepidoptera > Erebidae > Euclidia > Euclidia mi. The sequence continues at coordinate 106,938,971 of OX123186.2, read as the reverse complement.
CAATATTTTCGCCAGAAAGGGATAAAACATGCGACTTCCTCCAGCGTCAATAGCTTGCATTTTCTTTATTTGTGTACATTTTATCTTATTATTTCTTAGATTTATAATTATTCCATGCATGATGAGGTTAATGAATGTCGAGGAAGCGAAAGAAGTATGTTTGAACCGAAGCATGTGGCGTTCTATAGTCTCTGCCTACCCCAATGGGAGACAGGCGTGACGATATAGATAGATAGATAGATTTATAATTATTTTCATGAAATACAGAATACTGCCTCGTTGGCCTCGCGGCATAAATGTGCTCGTGTGATGGGAGGTCTCGGGTTCGATTCCCGGGTCGGGCAAAGTGTTATTGGGTTTTTCCGTTAGGAAATTCTCAGTAGCAGCACGGAGCCAGGTAATGTGCCCGGTACGGCAATAGGCTCGCCCCTTATTACGTGGAACCTAAAAATTTATGAAGAAATGTGGGTGTAATATTACACCTCTGCCTACCCCTTATACAGGCGTGAGTCTATAAAAAAAATACAGAATATTTAAATAACAATCTAAGCTGTCCTGTTATACGCTTCCTTTGTTCATAAATATATCATTACATTAACAAGTTCAACGGTTTATGAATACAGTTAGATATCTTGTTTCATAGTGACATGTCCTATTGTACCATTGTCTACGCTTAGAGAGTCTTACAAAGAGAACAGTTCTGTTCGCAACCGCATACAACGACGAAATGTAACTCTAATTTTTTATCTACTACAGAATATTCGAACTACAGAATATCGTCCGTGTGGTGACGGATTAAGAATACGGAATGTCATCACCCCACCTCATCCCATGGGTGTCGTAGGAGCCGACAGAGGGAGCATATTATTCAGAGAAGATCACTGTAAGAGAAGGAAAACTTGATACAAACCCTATACCAACCCGCTTGGCCAGCATGGTATAGTAGGCCAATTCCTCCTTTCAAAGGAGAGGCCTAGTTCAGCAGTGGACTGTTAAAGGCTGATGATGATGATGAAAGTAAACAGAAGCAGTTTCAGGGTTTGTTTTATCAAATTTTGTCAGTAACGCTAACAAGACTTTCATGCGCCTGGTGCGAACTTTTTGAATTGGACGTTACTATATGTACGCTCTGGTCCTATTTGCGGCGCTCTAGGGTCTCCGCCTTTCGCCTGGGCGCTTCTTGCACCTCCCTATTTACGGCACTGAGTAGAGAAATTATAAATTTAGTGCAGATTAAAATAAATGTAACTGTACCCCACCTCAGTGACAAAACTTTATGAATCACTGAAAGTTTGTTTACATACTTTGTCGTGCTTATCTAGCCTCACTATAGACTGTGCTAAGCCAAAGTACATAGTTCTCTCTAAGCGGCGGAGATTTATCTTACGAAAAAATTTGTCCGGCATGGAATAGATTCTTCACGTTCGACGACACTACTATTATAGCACCTAGCCCGTTTACTTTCCAATCGCGATAGCAACCCTATTTCCTGGCAAAAGGGTTGTTTCCAACTAGTCAAATCAAACACTTTTAATGAAATGTCAAAAACGACCTTTGTCAAAGGTTTTGTATGAAATATGACGTAGTGACGTCATAGTGTTTTGCTGTCAAGTAGAATACTTATTATCAGTAAATTGACGATAAAAAAAATTGAATAAAATTTTAACATTAATTGATGAATAAAACTACTACTATTTTGACATATTTCACTAGATAGAAATGCCTACTTGTATAATTTATTTAACTTGCAGGAAACTTCCCTAATGCTCTTCAGGCCTAGCAGAGGTGTGTAATACTCTTGCCTACAGGCGTTTGATGCCAATAGACTAAAACCACTGATAATCGCGAAAACCACTGAAATTATGAAATCTTTCGACGTGTGATAATTGCGAAACCTGCGTAATTTTGTTATATATTATACAGAGGGCTGCCTCATTGTTGCATACAGGATTTTAGAAATGACGGTTTTTTAGCTCCAAAACATTTTGCTATCGAATTTGACATATCACAAAATTAGGCAAGTTAACCCTACATTGCCAAGACCCCACCAGTACCTGACCTTAGTCAATTTCGCTTTACCTCACAAAAAAAAACTATCTACGCTAAAAGAAAGCATTCGGAAAAAAGAAACATAGGTTTATTCAAAAAAACATTCTGTACAAAAGTAAAATAAGAATGATGACCGCGATAAGAGCTATAAAGAATATTTTAATACCTGTGACCATGGATCCATCGGTAGGGCTTCCACCGGGAGCTCCTTGTTCGATGATGTGACGGAGGATACCCTTGTTCTTGCTAGGGCTTAGGTCTTCCGCCTTCCAGTCTATCATCTCGATCTGGGGAAGGAAGAGATTTATATAGACTTATGCATTTGAATTTTTCGTGCGTGTGGGTAACTTTGCTATCAGATATTTCAGACCAGGGAACGGCCTTTGACATGGTCTAACATTTCTTCTCCTGAGACAAGAACTGGGACCAAACCACAGATTCAACATGGTGTAGGTTATTGTGATATATGGGCAATATTACTGTAAATTTTCATAAAAATCAGTTCAGTAGATTTTTTCCATAATGTAAGTACGTACAGAATCTTATACGAATATATAAAGCTGAAGAGTTTGTTTGTTTGGCTGAACGCGCTAATCTCAGGAACTACTGGTCCGATTTGAAAAATTCTTTCAGTGTTAGATAGCCCATTTATCGAGGAAAGGTATTGGCTATATAACATCACGCTATGAGACATGGGAGCGGAGCAATAGCCGTAAATAACGCGGTTGTAACCGCGGGCATTGTCTAGTACTAATATATAAAGCTGAAGTGTTTGTTTGATTGAACGCGCTAATCTCAGGAACTACTGGACCGATTTTAAAAATTCTTTCAGTGTTAGATAGCCCATTTATCGAAGAAGGCTATATAACATCACGCTATGAGACACGGGAGCGGAGCAGTAGCCTTAAATAGCGCGGTTGTAACCGCGGGCATTGTCTAGTACTAATATATAAAGCTGAAGTGTTTGTTTGGTTGAACGCACTAATCTCAGGAACTACTGGACCGATTTTAAAAATTCTTTCAGTGTTAGATAGCCCATTTATCGAGGAAGGCTATATAACATCACGCTATGATACTCATCTAGTTATTGTTATAAAAACGAAGCTATGTGAGAATGGATAGAGAGTATGAATATTGTATGGTACTTTTTCACGCAAAATCTTTTTTCACGTAAATTTTGATGAAACTGCAGTAGTATAAAGGTCTTAGCCTATTTACACATCTTTGCTCCCACACAGTGAGCTGTCTGCTAATTTAAGTGCCAATGTAAAGAATACCTAAAGAGCGATACCTTAAGCCCATATTTGAATGATATTTTTTTTGTTGGGTAGGAGCAGTGGTATTAGTTGGCTAAGACTTTTACTTATACACAGGCAAAGCCACAGCCAAAGGCTACTTAGTAAGACATAAAATATATCTAGTGTGAACACTGCAATAGCATCATAGTCTTCTTTTTTTTTTGTCTAGCAACAATCATGTCGTCACGATCATCAAGCATATCTATGGCTATGCTTGAGGTTGATTCAATAAGCAATTGGGTTTGGCACAAGTGCTACTGGGGTTTTCTGAATACTCAGTAACAGCCCGGAGTCTGGTGATGTGCCCGGTAACGGCAATAGGCTCGCCCTTATTACCTAAAAAATCATGGTGAAATGTGGGTGTAATATTTACACCTCTGCCTACCCCTGCAGGGATACAGTCGTGAGACTATAAATAAATAAAATAAAAAGAAGTGGAATAAATATTCTTGAAAGGCACCTAATTTTTGTAATGCCATTATTAGAAAATCCATTCAAGAAATGAATTCATTTTATGAATGACTCATAAGTGAGAATGTCAAGTCATTTTCACCTGAGTCATTATTAAATAAGTCAATAAACTGTTTAACTTATACAACTTAATAATATGCATGTCAGTAAATAAAGTTACATTCAAAATGGTATGTGAACTTTTTAGTTCATACACTAAATTTACTGTGGCAGGATATTGTGGGTAATGTAAAATAAACCACAGATAAATTAATGTGGTTGAAAAACATAAAATATGCCCTCTTATTATTATAATATGGGAAAATCAAACAAAGTAACATACTATGCTAGTGATGTGATATTTAGTCTGTTATTAACATGCCTTCATAGAGATTTAAAATCATAGGTTTACATACAGCATTTGAATTACTCTAATAAAATTCTGAAGCAATTAGCTTGACGGATCCCTTCGCAGGTCTTCTAGTCTCCTATTTTTGGATAAAGGGTCACAAGAAACCTAACATAACCTATTAAGTTTCTCGAGTTAACGAGACATTTTCATATGAACGATACGTCGGCCTTGCATACTTCGCTCCAGTGAACTTTCGAACTGGCGTACATAGAGATCCTGTACGTTAGAACTAACATACGTCGACATTTCAAACTTCAATATTCAGTAGCCGAGTGAGTTCTCACCAATAGTGTGATTCCTGGAAGGTTTAGGTGTATAATTGACATGGGGTGAAGTCTAGTAACTTTATAATATGATTTTTACTTACTTCAAACTGTAGTGTGGCATTTGGTGGAATCTTAGGTGGGCTGCCGGCTGCTCCATAAGCATATTCTGGTGCACAGGTGAGGACACATACCTCGCCCTTTTTCATAGTCGCAACACCAATGTCCCATGCTTTGATAACAGAACCTATAACAAAAGAAACAATCATAAATGGTTTTTTTTTTAAATTTGGCCTTGATCTTGCCTAATATTAAATGATAATATTAGCCTTTGATTTGAAATAAACTGACACTAGTCTAAACCATGGAATACCACTATACCTCTGGGTTGCAGAGGTCAAACAGGCAGTCGCTCCATGGAAAAGCTAATCTTCAGCCAAATCTGATTAGACTAGTAAGCAGACCCCAGATTGAAACTGGGATAACACTAAGAGGATGATGATGATGAATATTGCCTTTGATTCGACATGCTTGATAGAATTTAGCATGTGCTATGTGGGGCTGTTTTACAAGTATTGAAAGAAATTTGGCAAAGATAATATAGTTAGGGAAAACTGCAAATCTGTGGAGACTTGCTACTGTGCACTAGATTACATAGGTACCTACCTAGTTTATAGATATGAATACAAAACCGCTGAGACCATTATGAGAATGCTATGTTTCTAATAATAATTTGTAGGCATGCTAAAATCTTGCTTGTGATTTTCATGACAGTTTTAAATGGTAGGTATTACATTCCTGAAGTTCATGCATTCGAAATTTATACTTTTACAACGAATGAAATTTAGATATTACAGTATTTACTATCGGCAATGTTTTGATGGTTAGCCATGGCATGATACGAAAGGTTCCATGTGAGGTAAAAGTATAAAAATTACACAAAAACTAACATTACTGGCAAAATCAAAGTACATCGAACGCAAGAAACTGTTAAGTTACATACATACATACATATCGTCACGCCTTTTATCCCCGAAGAAGTAGGCAGAGGTGTATTTCTACACCCACTTTTCGCCAGATATACTTTAGTCCCACGTAATAAGGGGCGAGCCTATTGCCGTACCGGGCACATTTCCAGACTCCGTGCTGCTACTGAGAATTTCGTGAGAGAAAAACCCAATAACACTGCCCGACCCACGAATCGAACCCGGGGCCTCCCGATCCCACGCGCACATTTATGCCGCGAGACCAACGAGGCAGTCGTATAGGGTTTGATGTCGAGTTTTCCGTCTCTACGCAAAGATGGTATTTGCATCGTGTTATCCCTTAGTCGCCTTTTACGACACCCACGGGAAGATAGGGGGTGGTGACACTTGTATTCTATGCCGTCAACCACACGGCACTGTTGAGTTAAATCGATAAAAATAACAAAAATCTAAGCCAATACGTCTTCTTTCTCTTAGCATTATCCCAGTTTCAATCTGGGGTCCGCTTACTAGTCTAACCGGATTTGGCTGAATATTAGCTTTTCCGCAGAGCGACTGCCTGTCTGACCTCCGCAACCCGAAGCCAATACGTAGTGAATAGAATAAATAATTACTGACCTTTGCCCAAATTAAATTCAAAGGGCTCGTTTCTGTCTTTGCTGGAGTCAAATTTGGTGCCATCGAGCAAGGTTCCAGTATAGTGTACTGTTACTGAACATCCAGCATTAGGAGTATCAGTGCCAGTTCCTTCTTTTATAATTCTCTTCAACACACCACGGTCGCCTGCCTTTGAAATGTCTACACCTTCATCGACAGTCATGTTTCCAAATTGTATACTCGTAAGGTAAACGTTAAATGCGCTCGAACGCAATGCTCTTGCTAGATATCGTTGATTTTTCTGGAAATCTCGAACGCCGAACTACAGACAGAAATCACAGAAACCGTCAACCAGAACCAAATGAGTCGCGGACTGCCGGTCAATCGTCAATCTTGAAAACTTGAATTGCACAGATTAAATACGAGGTAGCGTGGTTGTAAAATTTTCTAGACAAGCTGTGCTGCGTAGTGTTGCCGCATTTTGTTCAAAGAAATATGCTGTCATCCTGTGAAAGGTGGAAGTATCGCATGATTACAAGTAATGCAACCAAATCACAAATCATTACAACACAAGAAACTATTTTTTTACAGACTGCCCCATTTAGACTACGTCTGAATTAGTTAATTATAATAATAATAAATAATAATAATAAACATTTATTTCTCTCTCTACAAAGGTTAGGTTAATTAATGGTTAGTTTTATAATTCAACACTGATGCACCCCATTCCGTGCGCATTGTGACCGTGAACTCTGAGAGTTAGATTTCATCATAATTTTTTAATAACTTAATTCCAGTAAAGACCTGAAAACAGTCTGTTATTAGCTCCTTGGTTACAACTGTTACATGCTACAAAATAACGTTTAAAGTAAGTACCTATTAAGTCTTTAAAGGTATTTTTAATAATACTCATAATTTTATTATGGTGCAATTTATTTGATTTTTAATTACCATGATCCAGCAAACCTAAAAAAAAGTTGCAATATTTATCAGCAATGTTCTTTGGATCATAATTTACTAAATCTCAGCAACATTCCGATCTAAAAAAAAGGTCTGCCTGTGGTTACGTTTCAAACGTTAACCCTTAGCTGGTATCGCCTTTTTTGGCAACCCTACCGGTATCGTGGGTCATATTTTACCCATACCAAAAAATCTGTTGTAGAACGTAGATTTTTTTATTATTTGTATAAAATATGGTTAGTTATGAAATAAAAAAAAACATTTTTTACAAAATTATCTTGGTTTAATTTTAGAATATAAAAAAAATATCATGTTTTACACGCATTTGTAACTATCCTAATTTTTCGGCACTTTTTGGTTAGTGTGAACTTAAAACATAAAAGAAATCTTAATATATAAAATCCTTGCGTTACTGACTGACTGACAGACAAGCTACAGCCGAAACTACTCGGCGCAAGAAGCTGAAATTTAGCATGTATGTTCCTTGGGGACCGTAGGGGTGCACTAAGACGGGATTTCCCGAATTTCCCACGGGATCGGGCAAAATGGGAAATTCGAAAATATGTGCGTGCGAAGCCGCTGGCGTCCACTAGTAGAAATATAAGAAAAACTTTAACTAAAAGATATTTATGGCACTTCTCATATTTTTATAATAACATACATACATACATACATAACATACATAACGTCACGCCTTTTATCCCCGAAGGGGTAGGCAGAGGTGTATTTCTACACCCACTTTTCGCCAGATATACTTTAGTCCCACGTAATAAGGGGCGAGCCTATTGCCGTACCGGGCACATTTCCAGACTCCGTGCCGTATATATATAATAACAAAATAATTAATTACTTCTGAGATCAGCATAAAGTAAAAAAAATGACAACCAAAATCAAAACGACTTCTTCCAAACTAACAAGATAACATATTTTAGTAGTTATACTTTCTGACGACTGGAACATATAACATTTTGGACGGAATGTGTCTTACAAATAATATGTAAACATTTAGAACATTTTTGAAAAGGTTTTCGGTCATTTTTCCAATCGCTAAAACAAAAAAGGTTACAAATTACACTCAGTGAAAAAAGTTACTTATTTGGTGTCGTGGGTCGAACGTGACCCAGCCGGCTACTTACCTCCGCTCCTAAGATAGTCGCAGTTAGCGACGCACTGAGAATACGTAGAAGCGCGCAGTCGTAGCAAAAATATTAAAAGAATATCAATTTTCTCAATTCAAATTAGAAATCAATCAGCCGACGCGCCCCAAAAGTAAAACCTGTTTGGATACTTTTGCCCTCAATTTTAAACATAATTGCCAATATGACGTGATCGACTTTGGGTTATCGGATCATACAGCTCAAATAATAAAAGTACCTTTTAGTAAACCGTATCAAATAAAGTCATGGCGAGTGAAAATAATACATCATCTTGTGAAAACCTAGTAAAATTTAAAAAATATCTCCAATGCTTAACATTTTCTGATGTCTATAACACAAAAGACCCTAATGAGGCCTATGATAATTTCTTGGAATTATTTACGTTACTCCATGATCAATGCTTTCCATACAAATTAATTAAAGTAAATTCAGATAAGAAAATTCAATGGATTTCACGTGGCACGAATTTGCAGTAAAAAACAACGACAACTACTCTGGATTAATAGATTACACCCGACAGACAAAAATAGGCTCGCATTTGAAACTTACTCCAAAAGATTAAAAAAGATTGTCAAATTGACACAGAAAGCTCAAAATAATTATTTAATCAAAACCTCAAAAAATAAATCGAAGACTTCTTGGCAAATTATTAATAACAAAAAACAAATCAGTGATTCGATAATTATCTCAAATAAGAAAAGACAATACAACATTGACAGATCCTGCGGCAATAGCAGAATGTTTTAACAATTTCTTTATTGATCAGATTACAGATATAACAAAAAATAAAGTTAATATCGCCGTAAACACAAAATTTAGCCAAAATTCAATATTCATGGGTCCCACTGATCCTAAAGAAGTCATGCTTGTAATACAGAACTTGAAAAATAAGAAAAGTGTTGGCTATGATGGTATTTCAACAAAAGTGATTAAGTTTGTATCTAATATCATAGCTTCACCACTAAGCCACATCATCAACCTCAGCATATTGAATGGTATATTTCCTGAGAGCCTCAAAACAACTATAGTGAAACGCCTTTACAAGAAAAACTGTAAAGAAGACATGACCAATTATAGGCCTATAGCGTTAATCCCCGTGTTTTCTAAAATAATAGAGAAAATTATCTATCAGACAATTTATAATTTTTAACAAAATTCGAAATATTGTGTAATGAACAAAAGGGGTTTAGAAAAAATCACAACATAACTATGGCTATTTTCGATTTTCTTTATAAAATTATGCCAAATATAGACGCTAAAACACCAGTTTGTGCAATTTACACGGATATGTCTAAAGCATTTGACTACGATGATACTATGAAACACGACACTCTCCTTAATAAACTTTATGCATATGGTGTAACGGATGCCAGGAATCGAACCTTTGCTAGTCCGCTACAGTGCGCTGGTAGTGTGCTGCTGACGTGTGCCTACGACGATGCGTGTTCTTCTATGTGTGTGGACTGTATGGCTTCGATGTGTAAGGGCTTCAGAAATGAAACATCTTCATACGTTGAGAGCGATGCTGTTCAGGTGTGCGGTGCTTGATGGTTACAAGATGGTGGTTGAGACGGCAACAACTGCCCGAATTGGTGGTCGCTTAAGTACCTCGAAACTTTACCTTATCGACGACCATCGCACCGAACACGTGCACAGGGAATCTTTCCTTTATTTTTATTTACAAAACAGTACAAATGTTACGTATGTTTAGATCCTATTATGCATACATACATGTTCTATACATCGTTAGATAGGTCTCATTAAGTTCTATCTATTGGTATACAATACCTAAACCTAACTATTAGCGTCACTAAGTTATTCCATAAAAACTCCCAAAAAATGCTGCCACACAAGGGCCCGCCCACTATATTTTCTATTGAAAAACTATCGTATACTAAATTTATATATATAATTTAGGTAGGCCGTTGTGTGCAACTATATGGGGCATCTATTAAAACAAACACCATGAAAATATCTTTATTCAATTCGAGCATATGACATGATAACTTTGAAGCATAAAAATTTTACAGAATTTCTTAAGTAAATACTATCGTAAGTAAACAAATTTTATAATAAACATACGAATGTTTGTTATTATGCTTATTTTAACTATATAAGGTAATAACTAGCAATAAAAAGGTATCTAGACATGATTTCAAGTCTATATGAAGCTAAAAAACACTTATAAAACTATAATACGAATATGTAAACAAACAGCTGTTTTATGAAGCATTAACTCTTATCTGTCACTACTGATAAGGCTATTTATGATTCGATATCTAAGGTCCCTATGGTTAGCACAAGTTTAAGACTAATGTTCATGTATTACATAGTTGTTATATATTAGCAATCTAACCATTTACACTATTTTAGCTATTTTATAACGTTTTGACACGTCCGGGAACCGAACCCGGTGTACCGCACGATTAGATAACACTGATTTTAACGATTTTCACTCGCGGTTTCGAATACACTATTCACTGTCATAGTTTTAATGTCTGTCGCGAACATCTCTCCCGCCGTGCAGCAACGCGCGTGACCCGTCGTGTGGCGGTGCTGCAGAGCACCCGGTGAGCGACGCCTCGTCACTTGGGCAGGGGGACCAGCTTCTTAGCCGGCCGTTTGAGGACGCCTGCTGCTGTGCGCACCTCGACAGTGCGTATGGCGCCGTCGGCGCCCGGGTAGACAGCCACAACTCGACCGCGCGGCCAGGTATTGCGCGGGAGTTGGCCGTCGGCGATCAGGACGGGGTCGCCGACCTCGAGGTTGAGCCCAGACCCATGGGGCTCCCGCCGGTGTTGCAGCTCGGGTAGGTACTCGCGCACCCAACGGCGCCAGAACATGTCGGCGAGGATTTGGGCGCGCCGCCAGTGCTTGCTGCTGTTGAGGTCAGCCTCGCTGAACTCGCCCAGCGGAGGGAGGCGAGCAGAACCACCGAACAGGATGTGGTTCGGGGTGATGGCCTCGCTGTCTGCTGCGTTGACGGAGACGTGTGTGAGGGGTCGACTGTTTACTGTGTACTCGACCTCACACAGTAGTGTAGCTAGGACTTCTTCGTGCGGATGGCGCTCATGAAGGACCGTATAGAGGGCGGTCTTCACGCACCTGACGAGGCGCTCCCATGCGCCCCCCATGAATGGCGCTGAGGGGGTGATGAAGCGCCATATGATGCCACGGCGACTCGCTTCCTCGGCGACGGCGTCTCTCATCTCTCGGTCGGCACCGTGCATGTTGGTGCCGTTGTCCGAGTAGATCTCTGCGGGGCAACCTCGGCGCGCTGCGAACCTGCGCAGCGCCAAGATTGCGGAGTCGGCGCTCAGGCTGGCGGCGACCTCCAGATGTACTGCCCTGGAAGTGAGACATGTAAACAGTGCCACATAACGTTTGTGACGCTGTCTACCGACGGTTACGGAGAGCGGCCCGAAATAATCAAGACCCGTGTAGGTGAAGGGCCTCTGATGGTGAGCAAGGCGCGCCTTTGGATGGTCCCCTGTGGCTGGCTCAGGCGGCTGCGTTTTTCTAATGCGGCATGGTAGACATCTATGTACTATTTTCTTTGTAGTCGGCCGCAGACGAAGAATCCAATAGTGTTGGCGTATTTCATTGATTACCAACTCTGTACCGCTGTGGTGTAATTTTCTATGCGTCCAATCTATGTATAGCTGTGTAATACGATGATCGCCGTCTAAGATCGGCGGTCTCTTTGTTTGTTCGGAGATTTCTTCTGTAGCTATTATACGACTGCGTAGAGTGATAATTCCGTTGTTCATCTCCACGGGTAACGAATACAGGCGGCTGTCTCTGGCGACACCTCCTCCGCGCCGCAGCTCCCGAAGGTCGGCGCCGAAGGAGTCCTCTTGTACCGCCTTCACAAGAAGGTCCTCGGCGCCGCGGGTGTGTTCTGCGGAGAGAAGCACGAAGTTTCGGGAGTCGGCGGCTGGACGAGGTGCCGCTCTGCCCGACTTGATGTTGTGCTTCGTCTTCGTCACGTGACGCCAATCTGGATCCTTCTGTCTATTTTTCTGCGTTCTTTTATAGAGAACCTTCTCTGCGGTTTTCTTACATAATGCTATAAATTGTAGAACTCTTGCTGTCGCTCGTAAGAGCCTCTCCCATTTGGAAAATCTATACGGGTCCGGTACGGCTTCTATAATTCTATGTGTTTGACGTTTCTCTACAGCTGTCAGTGTGCGCTCTTCGCCTGTCGCGTCAGGGGCGATGTGCTTCTCTACGGGCCATAGTGACGGGTCTTCGTACAGGAACGACGGTCCGGTGTACCACTCGTGTTCGGAGTTAAAGCTGTTTGGCACGTCGCGTGTAGCCGCATCCGCCGCGTTCAACTTCGTAGGTACCCAGCGCCAATCTTCAACTTTACTATGCTCTTCTATGGCGGCTAGGCGGTGCGCGACGAATGGTTCGTACGCCCGTGCTCCTTTTCTTATCCACGTTAGTACGGTCTTGCTGTCCGTCCAGTACACGACGGCCTCGGGTTTGACGTGATGTTCTTCTATTACCGCTTGAGCGACTCGCGTACCCATGACGGCGGCTTGCAGTTCGAGTCTCGGGATTGACACCACCTTAAGCGGTGCCACTCTCGCCTTCGCCATAACGAGCGTCACGTGCACACGCCCATCTGGTGTAGTCGCTCGCCAGTACACCGCTGTTGCGTAGGCCACTTCACTGGCGTCCGTAAAGACATGTACTTGGAGTGTACAGGCGTCACTGTACCCGGGATAACACCGCGGGATGCGTATCGACTTCAACTGTTCTAAATGCTGTATCCACGATGCCCATTGCTCTCTGAGGCTTTCGTCAAACTTCTCGTCCCAATTTGTACCGAGTCGCCAGGCTTCCTGTAGTATCTGTTTGGCTCGAACAGTCACGGGCGATGCGAGGCCGAGTGGGTCGTATAGCGACATAACTATTTTCAACGCTTCCCGTTTCGTAGGCGCTTCGGTGCCGATGAGTCCGTCTGGAAGCCGTGCGAGTGTAAGGTTGAAGCTCAGCTCGTCCGCGCTCGTTTTCCACATCAAGCCGAGAATTTTCTCTTCTTGCCCCTTGCTGGCGAGGCCGACTGTCTCCTGGCGATGTTGACTTGGTTCTATTGCTTCGATGACGTTTCTAGAGTTCGACACCCATTTCGTGAGGTGAAAGTGCGCTTGTCTGTGTATGTCTCGCACCCGTGACGCTATACTCGTCGCTTCCTGTTCGTTCCTGAAGCTGTCCAGATAGTCATCCATGTAATGATTATCTATGATGGCTTCTGCTGCTTCCGGGTACTCTTCTGCGTGCTTGCGAGCGTTCCAATTCTTCGCGAATATAGCTGTACACGGTGAGCTTGCCGCGCCGAAGATAATGGACTTCATACGGTATTCCTGGGGCGGTCCCTCCCGCCGGTCACCTCTCCACAGGTAGCGCAGCGCGTCTCGGTCTTCTGGGCGTACTCTCACCTGCATAAACATCTCTGTTATATCAGCTGAGACGGCGACGCGGTGTCGACGGAACCTCATCAACACCCCCGGCAACGATTGTAGCAAGTCCGGCCCCGTGAGCAGGTAATCGTTGAGTGACATACCTCTGGTCTTCGCGGCGGCGTCGTGAACTATACGAATCTTCTCAGGCTTCATGGGGTTGTGTACATCGAAGTGAGGCAAGTACCAAGTCTTCCCTGGCGTACTATTCATGGGAGCTTCTTCTGCGTATCCCTTTTCTATCAGTGAGTTCATCTGTTCTGTATATCTTGTTTTCAACTCTATGTTTCTATCTAATTTTTTCTCTATGTGTGCGAGCCTCCTTGCCGCGTTCTCGTAACTATCTGGCATGACGATGTCTTCTTGTTTCCACAGAAGAGCCGTCTCTATATGTCTATCTTCTAATTGTTTCGTATGTTTTTCTAACATATCTGTAGCCCGCTTCTCGGGGTCCGAGTTCGGTCGACGTGGGTTCACTATGAGCGATTCTAGTGCGAAATATTCTTTCAGTTGCGCTTCTATGTTTTCATCTATAGCGGAGAGACCGTTGACGAAGTGTACGGTGTTTCCCAAGGTGCGTGAGCGCGCGCCGTGCAGCACCCATCCCAGCGATGTAAGCGACGCCACCGGTTGATCGTTGGGTCCTCTTCGTACTGCGTTCGCTATGAGCAGGTGCCAGTTGTCTTGACCTATTAGCACCTTTGGCACGCCTATGTCATACACCAGCTTCTTCTTGATGCCTTCGAGGTGTTTGCAGTCTATCAGGTCCTCTTCGGCGATCTTCTGCGGCGACAGGTGTAGGCTGGCTACGGTGCGCGCACACAAAGGCACTTGTTTGCTGTCGGCGCCGGCTCCTCGTATTTGTATGTCTACGCGTCGCGACGTTGGCATGTCGATCGACGTATCGCCTATGGCACGGATCGTAAACGGGTCCAGGCTCCCTTCCGCGCCGACTTCCTTGGCTATGTCTTCGTCTATGAGCGATACGGTGCTTCCGTCGTCGAGTAGGGCGAACGTAGACGCCTCTCCCGCCGGTCCGACTATCTGCACGGGCACTATCTTTAAGTATGCTTGAGCCTTTGCACGTATGCACGAACTGGCGACCGTTTCTTGCTTTTCTATGTTCACGTCTTCGGTCCTATGGGCTCCTCTATCGTAGTGAAGCAACTGGTTGTGTGTAGCGCGACATCCCTCTACACCGCACTTCTTGGGCTTGCACGAGTGTTCTATTCGGCGTATGCGTAAGCAGCGAAAACACAATCCATGCTGCTTAGCTAGCTGCCATCTCTTCTCTGCGTTGGCGTTACGAAACGTGCTGCAGGCCGACGAGTAGTGTCCTTCGCGTTCACATATCCTGCACTTCGCGTTAGACGTGTCCGTATGCGTTCGCTTCTCCGTCGCCGTCGCCGTGTACGTCCTCTGCACGGTGCGTCTGCTTGGCGGCCCATCGGTGATGTTCTCAGCCGGCGCGAACGCGCTACAGTAACGCGCGTACTCTGTCACGAAGTCACTGAATCGGCTGAGGTCCGGCTTCGACTGGCACTTCTCGGTATACGTCTTGTACCACTGCACACGTAGCGAGTTCGGTAGCTTCTCGGTCAACACGCGCACTAGCTCCGCATTGATGAGGTAGTGTTCCTTTTTCAACGCACGAAGTGTGACGACGCCGCTTCTAATCTTGCTCGCGAACGCGCATATGTCCTTAGGTGCTTCGCTACAGCGTGGCAGGGTCCTCAGCTTGTCCGTCTCTGCCTGTGCGATCGAGTCTGGTCGTCCGAACTGCAGCTCCAACTCCTTCATGATCTCATCTGGTCGCGCATGCCCAATCAGTTCAGAGCTAACTGTTTCTAACGCTCTTCCCTTGAGACTTCTTCTCAGTCTCGCTGTATTCTCCACGTCGTTGAAGAAATTCTTGGTGGTGTCGTATATCGCCTTGAACGACAGCCACTCGGTGTGCGCGCCGCCGAACGTCGGTAGCGTCATGATGACTTTCGAAACCGCCGGGTGTGGTGCAACTATCGATGTGTCCGGTGGCTTCCTGTCGGCGAGCGCGGCGATCGCGGAGGTGAGATCCGTGATGAACGGCTTCAGCGAATCACCTCCCTGTTGATGAACGTCCATCTTCTGTGAGGGCGGTCCATCTTCTATATCTATCTTCTGTGCCCCGTCGACGTCCCTCTTCTTAGTGGGCGCCGATACCACTATATCTATATCTTCAGGGCCGGGCTGGGGTTCCGGAGCCTCTTCCAACCACGAACGTATGTAATCTTGCTTTGACTGTCCATCCTCGTCGTAGTCATCGGAGTCCGCCTCCTCTTCAGCCTTCTGTAGTGCTAACTGTGCTAACTGTAGTTTTATCTTCAAAACTTCTTCTCGAGCCAACATCACATTTCTATTGGAGCGTCCCGTAGCTGCTGAGCGTTGGTCGCGTTCCCTTGTTGGCTTCTTTCTATCTCTATTTTCTATTATGCTATGTTGCGCTGTACAAACGCTCGATCTATCGGATGGTTGCAACGTCCTTTCCTTGCCATCTTCATTTTTCGACTGCACCTCTGCTCGCTCCCTTGCGTCTTGAGTGATGTTTCGTTCGTCCCTCCCCGCGGGGCCGGGGGGGGCCGGCGGCGGCGCGTCGCTCCCGACTGTTGTCGACGGCGATCGCGGTGGCCCGTCGTGACGGACGACCGCGGCGGCTGGGTTGCGGGCAGCGGCGGCGCGGGCAGGGGTACTGGAACTAGGCCCGGCGCCGGCCGCTCCCCCGGCGACCTCGGGAGCACGACCTCTTGAACGCGTCGTAGGCATTCTTCAATCCGGCTCGAAGCGACCAACAAATGTAACGGATGCCAGGAATCGAACCTTTGCTAGTCCGCTACAGTGCGCTGGTAGTGTGCTGCTGACGTGTGCCTACGACGATGCGTGTTCTTCTATGTGTGTGGACTGTATGGCTTCGATGTGTAAGGGCTTCAGAAATGAAACATCTTCATACGTTGAGAGCGATGCTGTTCAGGTGTGCGGTGCTTGATGGTTACAAGATGGTGGTTGAGACGGCAACAACTGCCCGAATTGGTGGTCGCTTAAGTACCTCGAAACTTTACCTTATCGACGACCATCGCACCGAACACGTGCACAGGGAATCTTTCCTTTATTTTTATTTACAAAACAGTACAAATGTTACGTATGTTTAGATCCTATTATGCATACATACATGTTCTATACATCGTTAGATAGGTCTCATTAAGTTCTATCTATTGGTATACAATACCTAAACCTAACTATTAGCGTCACTAAGTTATTCCATAAAAACTCCCAAAAAATGCTGCCACACAAGGGCCCGCCCACTATATTTTCTATTGAAAAACTATCGTATACTAAATTTATATATATAATTTAGGTAGGCCGTTGTGTGCAACTATATGGGGCATCTATTAAAACAAACACCATGAAAATATCTTTATTCAATTCGAGCATATGACATGATAACTTTGAAGCATAAAAATTTTACAGAATTTCTTAAGTAAATACTATCGTAAGTAAACAAATTTTATAATAAACATACGAATGTTTGTTATTATGCTTATTTTAACTATATAAGGTAATAACTAGCAATAAAAAGGTATCTAGACATGATTTCAAGTCTATATGAAGCTAAAAAACACTTATAAAACTATAATACGAATATGTAAACAAACAGCTGTTTTATGAAGCATTAACTCTTATCTGTCACTACTGATAAGGCTATTTATGATTCGATATCTAAGGTCCCTATGGTTAGCACAAGTTTAAGACTAATGTTCATGTATTACATAGTTGTTATATATTAGCAATCTAACCATTTACACTATTTTAGCTATTTTATAACGTTTTGACACGTCCGGGAACCGAACCCGGTGTACCGCACGATTAGATAACACTGATTTTAACGATTTTCACTCGCGGTTTCGAATACACTATTCACTGTCATAGTTTTAATGTCTGTCGCGAACATATGGAATACGTGGAAATGCTCTGAATTTAATAAAATCATACCTAAAGAACCGCAAGCAATATGTAGAAATCTCTAGAGTCTGTTCCAAATCAAAAATTGAATTAAAATACCTCTCACCGTGTAGATTTATAGAATTTGGAGTCCCACAAGGTAGCGTGCTTGGGCCGTTGTTATTTTTGTTATACATTAATGATCTCCCCCTTCAAACTCCACATTCCATGGTATTATTTGCAGATGATAGCACTTTATTAGTAGAATGCCGTAACAAAGAAACATATGAACATGAAATCAGTAATGCGCTTTATTCCGTTGTAAATTGGTTAAATAATAACAACCTAATTATTGATATTCAAAAAACAATAATCATGCATTTCCACCAAAAAATTCGCCCTACTAGCATAAATATTAATTACTAGAGGACGCCAGCAGCTACGCCTGCTTTTTTTTTATTTACCCGTTTTGGCCGATCCCGTGGGAATTTCGGGAAATCCCTTCTTAGTGCACCCCTACGGTCCCCAAGGAACATACATGCAAAATTCAGCTTCCTGCGCCCAATAGTTTCGGCTGTAGCGTGTCTGTCAGTCAGTCAGTAACGCAAGGATTTTATATATTAAGATAATGGTGAATATGTTAACACAAATAACGTTACTAAATTTCTAGGCATTCTAATAGATGATCAATTAATCTGGAAAGCACAAGCCGAGAGCATTTGTAAAAAAATCAGCACATCTGCTTACGCGCTATTTAACTTGTCAAAAAAGGTTTACGCTGAAACATTACTAATGGCTTACCATGGCCTAGTTGTATCGGTTTTAAGATATGGGTTAATATTTTGGGGGAATTGTAGCGAAAGAGAAAGCATTTTCAAAGCTCAAAAGCGATGCCTTCGAGCCATGTTTGGATTAAAAGTTACGGAGAGTTGCACTCCTATTTTCAAGAAACATCATTTATTAACATTTCCATGTATATATATTCTAGAGTTATCCATATTCGTTAAAACTAATAAACAGTTGTTTCCTTCAATTAACGACACAAGGAAAAGATCTACAAACATGAGACCTCAATACCAAAATTTGCTTCACACAGGCTTGTATAAGACAGCATTATTAAAAAAAGTGTAATCTGCATGGCACCTCTCGTTTATAACAAAATACCTGATAGTATTAAAACCAAACCACTGCAAAGTATAAAAAAATAACTAGTAAATTTGTTAATATATAAATGTTAATTTATTAAAAGGTGAAAAATTTACGAGCGCGATTTGAAATGGCTATGTCTTTTTCTGACAGAGATATCCCTAGGACAAAACGAGACAACATTATGTTTGGTGGCTTTATGTCGATTTCGTATATTTTTTTTTTTTTGGGATTTTATGACCTGGTAACTGGACCTTTAGGTCAAATCTTATTTTATTTTAACGGACACTGCACATTCACTTAATTTTTAAATTGTTTTAACAGTATTTTTAATGTATTTATATATCGGTTTGTAAGTATTTTTGTCTTTCAATAACTCTTCGAGTGGCGGCGGGCGGGAGAAAGAATCGCACTTAATGTTCACATCACTGAGTTCACTAGCCAACACTAATCTGTCAAGCAGGAAGTTTTGACAGTCAAAAATAATATGATCAACGGTTGCAACGGCTCCCTGAGCTCCCTCCTGGGATTCACAATGTGGGCATGTATTGCTTGTAATAATGCCAAGTCTAGCAAGGTGTGACGGAGCAGTATTATGGCCAAAGCGCAATCTATTTATCGTAGTGATAAAGTCTCGGCTGGCTTCCTTCAATCTATTGTACCAGGGTCTAACAGGTAATTCTTCTTGTATACGGCCGTAAAATTTTCCTTTAGTGTCTTGGTCTTTCTTCCACAATTCTAACCATAAATTACAAACATTTTCATTAATACATTGCAAGAAGTCAGTCATGGGAATGGCCATTGCATTTCTAACATCAATAGCATTATTACCTTCATATGCGGTTTTATCAACTATTTCATTGCCATAGATACCTCGGTGTGAAGGTACCCACAGAAAAGCAATGCTTTTGTGCTTGAGGTAATATTGATAAATTATTTCTTTGATGAAATATAGAATATAATTTGTCTTAAAAGAAACTGTAAGGTTAGTTAAGGCTTTAATCAAACTCAGTGAATCAGAAACAATCAAAAAGTATTTGCTATTGTTAATTTGGCGAATATGTTTGAATGCCTGATAAACCGCATATGCCTCTGCAGTGAATATGGTGCATGTATTGTGTAGAACAAAGCTTTGAGAGAATTGAATTTGTGGATCATATATAGCAGCACGCACATGATCACTTCCTTTACTGCCATCAGTGTAAATAACATAATAATTCTTATTATCTGCCATAAACTGTAACATATCTAAATTGTTATTGATGGGATTTTGCAATTCTTTGACGGGATGTGTGATACACTGATAAGAGAAGGAGTAACATGGCCATGGGCATTGTTTTCTAATACCAGTAAAACTGTTTTCTGTTTCCAGCAATATTTTGGACAATGTTGGGGATTTACCATTTAAGAGAATCTCGCCTGTTGTTAGAGGTCCAGGATTTCTACATACAGAAGGTACTATTTTGTTTATTATTTTCTTGTTATCTGCAGCAATTAATTTAAGACAGAATCTCTCTGCAAGTAGAATGCGTCTCAAAATTAGGGGCATTATTTTAGTCTCCACTTCCATGGCCCTTATGGGAGTAGAGCACATTGCACCAGAAATTGTTCTCAAAGCCCTGTTCTGCAATAGATCTAGTTTATTTACATGAGTACTATTTATATACACTAATGAGCTATAATCAAAATGGCTTCTAACTATACTTTTATACAAAGTTGACAATATTTTCGGGTCAGCTCCCCATGTAACGCCTGCAAGACATTTTATTATATTTAATCCTTTAAGAGCATTTTTTTATATGGTTTTAATATGTTCCTCAAAGGTTAATTTCTTATCTAATACTATGCCTAAAAATTTTTTAACATTCACTGGATTTATAAATTCTCCGTTATATATTACTTTTGAATATGTGTTATCATTTCCAAATATCATGGCACTACTTTTGGAGGGATTAATTTTTAAATGTAACACATCATTGTAATAGTGAAATATTTGGGACAATGCTCTGTTAATATTGTCTATTGCAATTTCTACATTATAATTACTACTGTACAAAACAATATCATCAGCAAATTGCAAAATATCTACATTACTATTTACAAATTTCACTTGTATATATATTGTACAACAAAGGAGATAGTGTAGCACCCTGCATTGTACCTTTAGATGCACATTTTGGACCATGCAATGTATTGTTACGAATTGAAAATAACGCCATCTATCAGTGAATGGGAGAACTACATGAGATTAGATGTATCGGTTGTTTAAGGCTGTTTCATCTATCCTCTAATAGATGGCGTAGGTGTAAATAGAACATTTACGCAATTCTAGAAACACCTTACACGTTTCCAGAAATATCGTGAGTCGTCTCGAAAAGCCTAGTGATGTTATCCGGCCAGTATAAATAGAGCGGGAGCGAACGGACCGGACACAGTTCAATTGAATACGGAAAGCGATCAACATCAAGCGAAGGAAATAATTCGGAAGTGTTTAGTGGTGTTTTATTAGTGTTGTTCTAGTGGTGTGAATAGTGTGTTTTACTAGTGAAGTGAAAATTAAGTGTGTGTATCTAGTGTTATACCTAGTGTTTGTGTAGTAAATAAAGTGCAGTTTTTCTGGCATAGTGAGTTATAATTTATCACGAACCCCAGCTCGTAACAAATTGGTGTCAGAAGAAAGGTATAAATTATGCCGGTTATGCCGAAGGAAGAAACTGAAGGTGTGCGTACCAGGAACCAGCGCCAGCAAGACCTGGACCAGAGACGCTTCGGAGACGTTCCTTCAACATCGTCTGGTGGGTCAGGCGACTCCGCGGCTGCAGTGGAGCCTGCAAGCGCACACTCCATGGCGGTGCCCGACATCGCGGCTCTGATGGCGTTCATGCAGGAGCAGGCCCGCCGCATGGAAGAACAGCGACAGCGCGACAAGGAGGAGCAGGCTCGCCGTGAAGAGGAGCAGGCTCGCCGTGAAGAGGAGCAGGCCCGCCGTCAAGAGGAGCACGCGCGCCGCCTGGAGGAACAGCTACAGCGCAACCAGGAGGAGCGGGCTCGCCGTCAAGAGGAGCACGCGCGCCGCATGGAAGAACAGCTACAGCGCGACAAGGAGGAGCAGGCTCGCCGTCAAGAGGAGCACGCGCGCCGCCTGGAGGAACAGCTACAGCGCAACAAGGAGGAGCGGGCTCGCCGTCAAGAGGAGCAGGCCCGCCGTCAGGAGAAGCAGGCTCGCCGCCTGGAGGAACAGCTACAGTGCGACAAGGAGGAGCAGGCTCGCCGTCAAGAGGAGCACGCGCGCCACCTAGAGGAGCAGCTGCCGCGCGACAAGGAGGAGCACGTCCACCGTCTGGAGAAACAGCTGGTGCTCATGAAGGACCTCAGCGCCGCAGTGGGGAAGGACTTGAAGGCGGTCAAGGAGGAACTCCAGCAGCACGAGGCCCGTATCAGCGACATCGAGAAGCGTGTACACGACCAGCTCGAGACCCTTATTGCCAGATTGGAGAAGAAATTGCGTGGGCTTGAGACCAACGACGTTACACCTGCAGCTGTGGCGCCCTCGCCTCGTTGGTTTAAGGTTCCAGCATTTGATGGCTCATCATCGTGGTCTGCATACAAGGTCCAGTTTGAGGCCGTTATGCGAACGAATGGGTGGAACAAAGAACAGGCCTTCACCGCCCTAACCTTGGGCCTTCGTGATCAGGCCTTGACGGTGTTGGAGGTGCTCGGGCAAGACGTCACCTACGAAAAGCTTCTGGAGGCATTGGAGGCGAGGTACGGTGACGCGCACCTTGAACATGTGTATCGTGCTCAGCTGAAGGACAGGACACAGCGCACCGGAGAAACTCTGCAGCAGTGGGCTCTGGAGGTGGAAAGGCTGGTCAGGAAGGCATACCAGTCGTCGCCTGCGTTTATTGACGGGATCCTCGTACAAGCGTTTACGGATGGGATCCGGGACCTGGAAGTTAAAGCAGCGGTAAGACTTGGGCACTTCAAGTCCCTGAAGGAAGCCTTAGCCTACGCTCTGGAGGTGGAAGCAGCGCGTCACGAGGATCGAACTTACCGTATTAGGGAAGTTGTTTCTTCACCTCGGTGCTACAACTGTGGGGAAAGAGGCCATATCCGCTTGAGCTGCCCAAAGCGTAAGCGGCACGTTGATACCCTCTCTCCACCGAAGGGGTCACCTGATGTACCTGTCTGGCGGCAAGAGCAACGTAGCGCAGATGCTCTGACGTGTAGGCCTTACCCCGACCAACGCAAACACTGTGCAAGACAGGAAGCGAAGCCGGCAGCGCTAGTGAGAATGTAGAAGACGGATCTAAGCGACGAATGGAGAGAAGCTTTGCAGAGTGCTCAGCGAGATGACAAGGATGTACAGCCGATTCTTGAATGGAAGAAATCAGATGCGCCTAGGCCCAAATGGAGTGATATCGCAGCAATGAGCCCCATCACCAAGAGTTATTGGGCACAGTGGGAAAGCTTGGTCGTCCAGGATGGAGTTCTGTGCCGCAAATGGGAAAACGCTCGCGGTAACCAGTGCCATTTGCAAATGGTAGTGCCCAAAACTAAGGTGCCGGAAGTCTTGCAGCTCTATCACAATGGTGCTTCGGGAGGTCACATGGGAGTTAAGAAGACCCTTACTAAGATCCGGGAGCGGTTTTATTGGCTCCACTGTCGAGATGACGTCGAGGATTGGTGCCGCAAATGCACAAGTTGTGCGGCTGTCAAGGGGCCACATACTCGAAGCAGAGGTGCATTAAAGGTGTACAATGTGGGAGCTCCATGGGAGCGCATAGCGTTGGATGTCGCTGGGCCGTTTCCTGAGAGCCAGGACGGAAACAAATACTTCTTGGTTGTGATGGATTACTTCACGAAGTGGCCTGAAGTGTTTGCAATCCCAAATCAAGAAGCTACCACAGACTGATAAGCTGGTGCATGAAGTCTTTTGTCGGTTCGGGATGCCCTTGGAAATCCACAGCGATCAAGGCCGGAACTTCGAATCTGAGGTGTTCAAGGAGACTTGTCGCGTAATGGGTGCACATAAAACCAGGACCACGGCTTATCATCCGCAATCAGATGGCATGGTTGAACGGTTTAACCAATCACTGGAAAGGTACCTGGCGAAGGTCGTGGAGAGCAAACAAAGAGATTGGGACAAGCACATCCAACCATTTCTCCTGTCATATCGCAGTGCGGTCCACGAAACTACAGGAGTAACACCAGCTTTTGCCAATTTCGGTAGAGAGCTCCGTTTACCTGCAGACCTTATCACCGGTATTCCACCAGAATCTCCACGCAATATAACGGATTACGCAACCGAGCTACGCAACAGGATGAACGACGTATACGAGCACATCAGGGAATCTGGACAACAGATGTCTGAGAAGATGAAGACTCGCTACGACCGGAAGGCAAACAACAAAGGCTTCGATGAGGGATCATTGGTGTGGCTTCATAACCCAGTACGAAGCAAAGGAAAATCGCCTAAGTTACAAGCCAGATGGGACGGGCCATATCGCATAATTACCAGGATGAACGACGTCACCTATCGAATCCAGAAGGGGTCGCGAGGTGCACCGAAGATAGTTCATGTGGACCGGTTGGCTCGTTACTATGGGTCTAACGATGTTCGAAACGAACACGTTTAAGAGGGAGGCCGTGTTACGAATTGAAAATAACGCCATCTATCAGTGAATGGGAGAACTACAAGAGATTAGATGTATCGGTTGTTTAAGGCTGTTTCATCTATCCTCTAATAGATGGCGTAGGTGTAAATAGAACATTTACGCAATTCTAGAAACACCTTACACGTTTCCAGAAATATCGTGAGTCGTCTCGAAAAGCCTAGTGATGTTATCCGGCCAGTATAAATAGAGCGGGAGCGAACGGACCGGACACAGTTCAATTGAATACGGAAAGCGATCAACATCAAGCGAAGGAAATAATTCGGAAGTGTTTAGTGGTGTTTTATTAGTGTTGTTCTAGTGGTGTGAATAGTGTGTTTTACTAGTGAAGTGAAAATTAAGTGTGTGTATCTAGTGTTATACCTAGTGTTTGTGTAGTAAATAAAGTGCAGTTTTTCTGGCATAGTGAGTTATAATTTATCACGAACCCCAGCTCGTAACAGTATTATTATGCCTTACATAAAGTGTTCTACTATCCAAAAAATTATATGTCCATTTACATAGTTGACCAGGCACACCTAACCTAGACATAACTTGTACAAGTATAGCTGGATCTAGACTGTCAAAGCACCCTGAACATCTAAAAATACACAGTGTGTAACTTATTATCTTTTGCACGTTTCAGGTCTGAAATTAAGGAAGTGAAGCTGTCTGCACAACTTCGCCCTCGACGAAATCCATATTGTACATGCGGAATGATGCCGTTAGATTCCATATACCAATCCAAACGATTATTAATCATGTTTTCAAATAGTTTACCTAGACATGAAGACAGTGATATTGGTCTATAAGAGCTGGCAAGCTCGAGAGGTTTATCTGGTTTGAGTATCGGAATGACACATTGTGTTTTCCATGATTGTGGAATACATTTACAATGCCAAAGTAAATTAAGAATATTAAGAAATATTTTTTGTGCTGATTCATCTAAATTTTTAATAGTACAATAGGGGAAATCATCTAAACCAGGTGTAGTGTCTTTCCGAGATAACAAACTCATTTTAAATTCAGACCATGTAAAAGCATCTAGCAAAAATTTTGAATTTGGATTATCATTATTTAATTCGAAAATATTGCCTAAACTATTAATATTATTTAGATTGCTATTGTCAGATAATTTATCTAGAAATTGAGAAATAAACTCATCTTTATATGATTTATTACCAGCTCTTATACCTTTGAACATTTTTAGAAGATTCCAAATCTTACTTATAGGAGTAGTTCTATTAAAAGTGTTACATAAGCTATTCCAACATATTCTCTTTTGTTCTGATATGGTTCTTTTTTTAAGTGCATCCTTTCTTTTATAATCTAAATAGTTCTCCATAGTAGGATCACTTCTATATAGTTTCAATGCATTGTAAGAGGCAATAACACTTTTTTCACAAATGTCATTCCACCAAGGAGCTGGAGGTCTACTTTTGAAATTATTTGGTTTATTAAGTTTAGGAATTGTCATAACTTTTAAATTATCCAATCGAGAACAAAAATCATTATAGGTTGAAATAGGATCATATAATTTTAGAACTAAATCATTAAATATTGTTTTAGAAATAGTTTTAAACTTTTTCCAATCTGCTTTGTTATATATAAACCTATCAACAGGAGGATTAATATAATATTTATCTATATGCAGTGAAATCTCTGTTATTGTTGGGTAGTGATAGCTGCCCATGGCATCATCATGTACAGACCACTCGCATATTGATGCGAGGTTAGCACTAATAAAGCTTACATCAATTGTAGACGGATTTCGTCTCGGGTTGTTAACAGTTTTAAAACTACCATCATTTAATATACATAAATCCAAGTCATCAATGATATTAAATAAATCCTGACCTCTGCTCTTAGTGGATAGACAACCAAAAGCGATGTGGTGTGCATTAAAGTCACCACTGACAAATATAGGCTTTGGAAGATCATTGATAATATTACGTAATCTATTGATCCGTATATGTCTACTAGAAGGAGGACAGTATACACAAAGAATAGTCAAGCTACCATGCACCGTAGATAAGGACAGAGCTACAGTTTGAATTTCTTCTCTCTCTTTCAATTTAAGTCATCTAATAAATCAACCCACTAGAATTACCCCCACTTGCAGTACATGTTTAGATAACATTTTTACAAATCGTGACACAAATCTCGTTACCTTATTAAGTGGTGTTAAGTCAGACCACTTGGGTCAACTAACTAGTTTTAAAGTTCACAATGGGTCTCAGAGTACGAAATCAATTAAAACTAGGCCACTTACTAAAAATAAAATGAAATTGCTTCATGATAAGATAGAGGATCATTTATCTGTAACTAAATTTACTTCTAAAGATCCTAACATAAATTACAATAAGTTGTTTAGCCTGATATGTAAAGAATTTAATAAAGCATGTCCCATCAGGAATTTTAAATTAAATGATAGGTGCTGTTTTAATGAATGGGCTACAAGGGGCATAAGGATAAGTAGGGATACCTTATATAATTTATATTATAAAAGGTCATTTACATCCGATCCTTCATTTCACAATCATGTTAGAATCTATTCAAAAGTTTTTAAAAGGGTTTGTAAAGTTGCGAAATCGAAATTAATAAGCAACAAGATAAGTAAAGCTAGTAATAAGATAAAAGCCGTGTGGAAGATAATAAATACAGAAACGGGACGAACTAGGAACCGAGATACTGATTTTATTCTGAGGGCTGAAGGTAAGCTAATATCGGACAAGGTTGAGGTTGCTGACACATTTGAACGCTTTTTTGTGAACATTCCAATTGAAGTGACTCACTCACTAAACTCGTCATCTTCATTGGCAGAAACACTTCTGAAAAAATATTTTGTTAAAGACATCTCTTGCTTTGAATTTACATACGTCACTGACTATACAATTCGGAAAGCTTTTAAAAATTTAAACATTAAGAATACTGAAGACTTATGGGGCATTTCTGTAAAAGTACTTAGTTCTGTTATTGACCAGATAGCTCCCGCTCTTGCAGATATATTCAATCAATGTGTAGATATAAGCACCTTCCCTGATCTGATGAAGCAAAGTAAAGTTATTCCAGTTTTTAAAACAGGTGATAAACAGAATCCCTCAAACTACAGACCGATTTCAGTTCTACCATCCTTGAGTAAGGTCTTCGAAAAAATCATGCTTGACCAAATGATGTCTCATTTTCATAGAAACGAGGTTTTACACGATCAGCAATTCGGTTTCACGAGAGGTAGGTCGACTGTTGATGCAGGTGCAAAATTAATTGCTAACATCCTGGAAGCATGGGAAGAATCGCGAGATGCCATTGGCGTCTTCTGCGATCTTTCCAAAGCTTTTGATTGCGTTGATCATGATTAAACATCGTTATCGGGCGGGTAAAAATGGTGGCAGTGCGGTAGCGCACGGCAATAGGGTTGTCATACGTATGCGTCACATAGGTGCATACATTTAATAAGCTTTTTTGATTATGTTATATCGTACAATACCTTTATTTAATTAAAATATATTATAGTTTTAAATGTTTTTTTTAAAGTATAGCTATATAGTATTGTATTTTTTTTCGTATTGTAATTACTTTTTCACTAATTACTCTTTACTACTTCAATGTAATTTGAAAGTCAAGGCGAAATTATTTTCGAATATATTAAATTATTATTTCGCAGTCGTCATATATTGGATAAAATTTTTACAAGCATCTATGTTAAAATATGTTTTAATCTATTCTTTACTTTCATATTTTTGTTGTAATGTTAAAAAGTGTTAACATATTTTAAAAATTGGCAACACTAACATTAAGTGAAAAATTAACAATATAAACTTTTCAAATTATTTCACAAGTTTAAAATAAATACGTCTTTGTTATGTCAAATGAAGTCGAACGGTCATTTTCTTACTTAAAATGTTTTTTTTTTTTCAGCAGACATCTTAAACTAACAGAAAGCAGTTTAAATAAGTTGTTGGTTTTTTATTCCAAGTAGACGTAAATATCTTCAAGGAATATTTTAACAAAAAATATTCAATAAAAAGTAATTGAAAAATATTTATGTGTTTCATTTTAAAATTATTTCTAACGAAAAACCTACATTTATTATTTTGTATTGATTTAGTTACGAGTGATTATTAAAATAATATTTAATTTTGATATTTTAATAAGGTACACAAGGACAAATTGAAATATAGATTCTTAATTACATAAAGATATCAAGTAATAACATTAAACTATTATTTTAAAAAAAAATGTGCATGCTATATGGGTACGCGCGGCAACCCTAGTGTCGAATGCCACGACCTTGGCCCTCTGGATAACGATGTTTAATCATGATACACTCATTTGAAAACTTAGACACTACGGTGTTCGTGGACGTTCTCTCGAACTAGTTACCTCGTATCTTTCTCAGAGACGGCAAAGGGTAGGTATAGATGGAACAACCTCTTCAGGGTCTTTAGTTAGGATGGGTGTTCCTCAGGGTTCCATTTTGGGTCCTTTTCTGTTCCTTGTTTATATAAATGATCTTCCTTACATCATGTCGGCCATATCTAATATTATTCTTTTTGCAGATGATACTTCTCTTACATTTAAAATTGATAGAAAAGACGTAAACCAACACACAGTAAATGCTAGTTTATTATCCTTATCAGAATGGTTCAGCGCAAACAATCTATTGCTAAATGCTACAAAAACGAAATGTTTAAGATTTTCTTTACGAAACGTTTCTCAGGAAGGTTTAGACATAATGCTTGAAGATAACAAGTTGGATATTGTGGAAGAAACAGTATTCCTAGGTATTACAATAGACTCGAAATTACAATGGGGAGCTCATATTAATTCTTTATCTAGTAGATTAAGCTCTGCCGCGTTCGCTGTTAGAAAAATAAGACAACTTACTGACGTTGCTACTGCTAGACTTGTTTATTTCGCTTACTTTCACAGTTTAATGTCTTACGGGGTCTTGCTATGGGGGGCGGCGGCCGATCGTGACTCAATATTTATTTTGCAGAAAAGAGCTGTCCGTGCTATTTATGATATGGGTCCACGAGAGTCTCTCAGAGAAGTCTTTAAAGAAATTAACATTCTTACTATGCCCTCTTTATACATTTACGAAAACATCATGTTTGTACGTAGGAATCTTTCAATGTTTGACACTTTAAGCAACATTCACAATATCAACACCAGAAATAAACAAAAATTGGTAGTACCTAGATTTAGACTAACCAAAACTAATAAATCATTCCTAGGTAATTGTGTACGTTTCTATAACAAACTGCCTAAAGCAGTTACAGATCTTACTGACGGGAGATTTAAAAAAACATGTTAAGATGGCTCTCATTAAAAAAGCATATTATAAGATAAGTGATTACATTGACGATAGGGATGTATGACGTTAGTTGTTTTCTGCACATGCGGCTTCCCTGGCAACTAAGTAACCTTAGGTATTATTGAAGTCTTAGTATTTATTAGTAAAATTTATTTGTAAGTAACCGGACCTAGAAAGTTTATTTTCTCTACTTTATAGCAGGTATCCCAGTTTTGCCTTTTTCAGCATGTAGGTTATTATATTAATCGTTTTTAAAGTAATCTACTTTGTAAAGTGAGCACAATGTTAGCTGATAATACTATGATCGTCAAAGTACCTATCTCTCATATAAAAGTCCAGATCTTTAATCTGGCAAACTACTGCTCACAGTTAATTTATATATTTGCTAATCTACATTGTGCTCGCTTTTTCTTTTTCTTGACAATATATTGTAACTCTTAAAACAAAATTGTAAAAAACCAAAGATTTTAAAAGAGTGTCCAGAGGAGTTTCTTGCCGGAGTCTTCTCCCTGGGCCTACCTTTTGGAACCGGCAACTAGAGTCAGTGACGTTTCAAAAGAGTATGTAAATTACCAACTTGAAATAAAAAAATATTTGAATTTGAATTTCATAAAATCTAGTGTTTAAAACTTTGTACTTTAAATATGGCTTAATTAGTATTGCTACACCATTATGAGTATTTTTAGAATTTTTATTATAAATATTATATCCAGGTATTCTAAAACTATTGTCTTTAAACCATGTTTCGTTAAGTAAGCAAATGTCAATATTTTGTTTTTGTAAGAATTGAATCAGTAAGGGTTTTTTATTTTTAGTACTTTGAATGTTATATTGAGCAATACGTAACTTAGACATTGTATGACTTGGATCCATTACTTGAGGTTTTTAATAAGTGTTTCTCTAATGGTATTTACAGTGGTAGGCGTATTATCGCCCTTATTACCCAGTTCCACCAACGTCTGTACCAGGGCCTTAAGTACATCGTTGTTGGCAACTATTTGGGCTTTGATGTCTACTTTAGGAGAGACATCTCTAGAGTTATTTACACTATGTACAGTATTATTTACAGATGTATTTACAGACTTATTTACAGATGTATGTACAGACTTATTTACCGATTTATTTACAGTGTTAATTGGTTTCATTTTTGGAGGTGGCAAGGGTGGAAATTCAATGTTATCACTTGAGTGTTGTTTTGTGATTGTAGCACTTGCATATGTTATCTTATTTTTCTTTTCTAATATTTTATTTGACTTAATTGGACATAATCTCGAAATTGCAAGATGAGGCCCGCTGCAATTGCAACAGCAGATCTCTGTTGGTCTATCACATTCTTTATATAAATGCTCACCTCCACAAATGGAACATCTTTGTTTGCCATTACATATCCTAGCGGAGTGGTTAAATTTAAAGCATCGGAAACATTGCTGTAATGGGGGTATATATTCGAAAACTCGGTATGAAAACAAATCGTATTGTACATTGTCTGGGAGAATATTCGATAGAAAAGTAATGCTAACTGTTTGTAATGGTACTCGCTCTTGTCCTACCTTCTTTGTGAATCTTCTTATAGCTATTATTTCATAAATTGATGATAATTTTGTGTATAGTTCTTTGTTCGAAATGTTTGCTGGTACAAATCTAATTATGCCTGTTTTTTCTATTTGCGCAGCCGGAATAAATGCTTTCAAGCCATGTTTGTTATGAAAAGCACTGTTGTTGATAAAGTTATTGGCCGTATTATACTGTTTAAATATGACTGCTATTTTATTTCCGTTGATTCTCTGTATAGCCGTCACTCCTTTTATCTCACTTGAAAATATGTGATTGAGATAGATAGGGCTCTTATTGCCTATTCTATCTTTATTGTTTGTAGCTTCTATAAACACTTTAAAATCTGTACAAGTTGCATTTTCTGGGTAAAGTCTTTTATAATCTGGTTTTGTATAGGGTATATAGTCATAATTCTCACCGCCGCCGCCATTACCACAGTCCTTCTCTGTCCCGCCGTCTCCGGCCTCAGGCCGAGGACGTTTATGTGAGGTGGGCGGGTTATCCCCGCCCCCCTCATTTCCCACCATTTCCACGGGTTTGCACACCTATCACTATTGTTTTGGATCAACTTTTAAGCAAAAAACCACCGAATATTTAGCAAGAAATTAAAATTGAAAAATTTTCTTATCCGCGCTTTTTTAAGGTTCCCGCCAGAGCATTTCGTATATTATATTTGTATAATAGGGTTGTTTCCAACTAGTCAAATCAAGCACTTTTAATTAAATGTCAAAAATAACCTTTGCCAAGGGTTGTTTTGTATGAAATATGACGTAGTGACGTCATAGTGTTTTGCAGTTTGCTGTCAACACAGACAACTGTCAAGTAGAATACTTATTATCAATAAATTGACGATAAAAAATTTTGAATAAAGTTTTAACATTCATTGATGAATGAAACTACTATTATTTTGACATGTTTCACTAGATAAAAATACTTGAATAATTTATTGCACTTGCAGGAAACTTCCCTATTAATGTAATGTATCCATATGTACTATTTGTGACGACCATAGAGATATTATCCTTCATATCTCTATGGTGACGACACGGTTCGCAGAGGATATAATACATAGATGTGTGCTTTTCTCAAAGATATAATAATTATAGGCATTTGACAGATATGTCAAAATATTTGACAGAATTGGCAGTTAACAATTCAAACGTTGAGAACACTGATGTAATCTTGGTCCAAGGATGTAATAGCGCGGCCACACATTGGATTCAACTTTGCGTCCAAGCTGGACTCAAATTTCAAATGACCAGTATTGGACCCAACTACTGCACCACACATTGGCTTCAATATGTACTTTGTAGCCAAATACTGGAAATAGACCAAACATTGGACATGTCTCAGTTGTAGTCGCAGAGCGACAAGACGATGGACGAAAACTTATTTGCACTAGCCGCTGCATATGGTTTAGGTACATATGCCTATTATTTGCATTGTACAAGAAAATAACGAAAAAAGGAGGTGGTGGGTGATTAAATTGCACTCTTCCGGAATAAAGTTATAAAATATTATTATTACTAGACAAATAAATGGAAATGTCTATTCCTACCCAGAGAAATACATTTTAACTGTTTTTTTATAGATACGGAAATAATTTACTGGCGGAGATGCTTCATGAACCTTCAGGACATTTTGAGAATTTCTGCAGAATGTCATCATCTGATTTTGAATATCTGCTAGAAAAAATCGGCCCTGATTTAATCGATCTCTTTCTTTTATTCCAATGATATCTATATGTTGTCTTTTTTCTTTTAATTTCTGCAATGGACTTTAACTAAACGACGAGCGTATTCTTTCCCATGCATCTGCTAAAACATTTCTGTTTTTATGGAATTTATTGGTTGAATCCCATAACGCTGGTTCCCCTTGGTATAATTCAATAAAGTCCAAAATAAATGTTCATTTGACCAGTCAATCGACGGCGTTGTCATTTCGAAAATAATTACGTAGGTACCTACACAACCAAGTAACACGTACGAACAACAGCGCTGCTCGCGACGAATGAACAAACCAATGTGTGGCGCGCGAGCGGCATTTTGTCCAAGATGCCCGCGCGCACTCCCCCTTCATACCACTCGCCTTTGAACTTACTTCAAAAACCGACTCGACACGGGTCGGTGTTGGACATTCGATTGTGATTGGACGCAATGTTCACATTGTATCCAAGACTGATCCACACATTGGTGTGTTGGACCCAATACGTAACATTGGTGCAAATATACCCAATGTGTGGCCGCGCTATAATAAAGCACGCTAAAATTGGAGTGTTTAAACCTAAGGGCCTGTTCACGAGATCGGTCTAAGCGGCGCGGCAGGGGCGATGTACACACGGCAACACATCAAGCTAACCACCCAACATACGCATAACTACGCTACATACAAAATTGAGAATCGTCGGAAAGGGACTGTGCATGATGTCGTCGGCCAATCACAGACCTCTAGCGCGTGCGGCGACGTTGTGCTTACGCACACTGACGCACTTTTTTGCTATTGTTGTTTTTCGCCGACCGGCGGCCGTCCGTCAGTTAGTTATACTTGTCAAACTCAAGCGTTGGACCGAAAGCTGGTTAAAGTGACAATTAAAATTTAAATATTAATTATTTATTATGGCGCCGCAATTATCTCCACAACAGCGGCAGCAAATAATAGTATTGCGTGAAAGTGGATACACTATTAAGGAAATTGAAAGAAGGACAGGGATAACGGTGAGTCTTATTTATTTTTATGAATAAAAATATAAGATTAAGTTTTTTTTTTCTAAAAACGTTTTGTATTTTATCTAGAACTGATCATGGATTGCTCACTTGTTCGGTAATATCCTATTAGTTACCATCATAGATTAGAATATACTGTTAGTTACCATAGCAATATACAAAGACTCGAGCTTCTGTTTTCGTCTTATTTCGACAATAGAACCATAAATACCTATATTATTATTTTTACGCTACAAGTTTTGAGTGTCCGTTGGAATAAAATACTGACCTAGAGTTTCGTTAGTCCAGTCCAGTGAAATAATAATTATAACGCTTTTACTGTGAGCCTGTGAGGTTTAGGATTCGACTCAAGTATTGGATGGTGATAATAGGATTTTCTGTTAGCACATAATTGTTAGTAGTTCAACACACTGAGCCACGAATTACATACGAGTATACCTGGTAGATGATAACGACCGAAGCGTGAGCGCTTTAAACCTCTGTCTGTTTATCCCTTTGATGACAGGCGTTATGTTATGTTATACGTATTTTGCTAAGTTATAATATGCATAATAAAATTGTTTTAGAGGAAAACAATCAATTTTTGGTTACGGCGCAATGAGGAAACTGGGGGTGACCTATCGGCTCACCATCGGCAGCTCTACCAGCGCGCCACCACCGCTGAACAAGATGCTGCCATTGTAGCGGCACATAATAATCAGCCGTTTTTGAGCACACGGGCTACTGCCACAGAACACAGTGTAAGTTGAATATTTTTTTACAATTTCATCATCATATCAGCCAAAAGACGTCCACTGCTGGACATCTATGCTCTCAAGGTTTTCCACACGGACCGATTCTGGATGTCCGCATCCAACGAGAGACGAGATCGTTGGTCCGGTCAGGAGTCAGACGTGGGATATAAAAAGTTGTAATCTTAAATAATAATTACACACTTAGATGTTGTAATTTCAAGTAACTGATTATGCTATCCGGATTCAATATAAAAGCGAAACAAATTCAAATTGTTTGCCATGTATGTGAAGTAAGTAGTAAGTAACCTTATTTCAAAACTTGAATATCTTTTAGTTTTGACCCATTGTTGGTCTAGATTGTTATTTATTTATCTCATGCATGCGGGCGGTTCAAGACCGGTCTGTGTGAAGAACCTTGGGGGCAGCCTATGCCCAGCAGTGGACGTCGTTTGGCTGTATGATGATCTCATGCATGGAAAACTTTCAGCTAACATAATTTTATAGTGATAAATGACCAAAAAATAGGCCAAATGGACCGACCCGAGCCCGTCACACTGACAGCCAGGACTGTGTAAACCTTCATACAAGAGGCCAATTAACACACATTGCTCTAATAAGTTGCCTCATTCACAGAGGTTTTGTTTTCAGGTATCAGGCAGGCTCTATCTAGTAGAGCTCAGCGAGACCAATTATTTATCTATAACTTAAAATGACATGTAATTATGTATTTAGTTTACAACCTGTATACAAGTCCTACTTGAACTACATATTCATGTAAGATTATAAAAAAATGATAATGATTGTAATCTGCAAATCTTTTGCTTTGAATTAAATTCTAACTGCTCTCTGAGAAAATAAATATAATTAAATCGAAATATTAATTTAAATATAAATTCTATTATTCCACAATGACATATAACATGTCATCACTTATATGGTTTCAGTCAATGGTATTTTATACATAGATATGTTTGGTTTCACTATTAAAAAATAAAGTTAGCTTATACTAATATATAAATCTGAAGAGTTTGTTTGTTTGTTTGGTTGAACGCGCTAATCTCAGGAACTACTGGTCCGATTTGAAAAATTCTTTCTATGTTAAATAGCCTATTTATCGAGGAAGGCTATAAGCTATATAACATCACGCTATGAGCGACGGGAGCGGAGCAGAAGCCTTAAATAACGCGGGTGCATTATCTAGTTATTAGATACAATCTTTGGCTCAAATTAAATACGACTAACTTGTATTATTGTTTCAGGTATCAACCCAAACAATTCGGCGCAGACTCAAAACTGCTGGCTTGAAAACAAGGATCCCCGCTATAAAAATAGATTTTAATAATGCACATGCTCAAGCTAGAGTCAGTTTCTGTTTAGAATATTATAATTTTGATTGGGAGAACAACATAGTTGTATTTGTTGACGAAAAAACATTTAAGAGCGATAGAGATGGAAGGAAGGTATTAAAAAGAGCAGACAGGGAAAGATATTTAGCCAAGAATATTATACCAAACCGGTCCAGTGGTCGGCTGAGCTTGGGATTCTGGGGATGGATGAGTTCTGTTGGTCCTGGCGAGTTAGTTGAAATATCAGGCCGGATGAATGCTGAACAATATTTAGACATATTAAGAGACGTGATGGTGCCGACTGTGCGACTGCACCATCCAACGGGTACAATTTACCTTTGCCAGGACAACAGTGCCGTCCATAGTGCCAGAATCGTCCAGGCGTGGCTCCAAGCTCAGCCGGATATTGAACTCATAGCATGGCCTGCTAAGAGTCCTGACCTCAACCCAATTGAGAATCTCTGGGGACAGATGGTTCTCAATTAGGATGTATCAGAAGTGCGCAACGTAGAAAACTTGCGGCAGACGGCAATCCAAACGTGGGAATGCATGAGGGGAGATCCACGCGATATGTGTTGGAATATGGTTACTGGAATGAAAGCCAGGTTGGATGCAGTGCTAGATGCTAACGGCGGTCCCACCAGATATTGATCTAGCATTGCATCGTCTGTCACATGCATTCTAGTAACCAATTTCAATACATTTATCAGGTGGTGATACCGTTTTCAACATCAATGCCATTAACCACCTTGCACACTTCTGGTATAGGTTAAGGCTTTTAGTAGGTCATAGCTTCTCTTTGTTCCTTACGCTCCTTCTATCTCTCACGCTCCTGTGCCAACCTCATCCAATTTTGGCAATGGTAGGTTATGTTAAACTAATGAGATTACTACTGTAATAATTATTTTAATCATTGATTTAATCATTATGATTCAAATAATTATTATAACAGTAACCTAATTAGTTTTATTAGTTAAGTTTTAAAAATTATTTGAGTGAGTTCCATTGTTGTTACATTTTATTAAGCATTTAGTTTACTATATGTTAATAATATTAGATGAGTCATGATTAGTTCATACATAAACGTAACTCGATAAAAATCTTAAATCATCAATCACTAGTAAGATACCTATATACTTAGGTATCTTACTAGTGATTGATGTGCTATAGGTAGTTGCTCATAGTAACAATTGTTATATTTATCTATAAACCTGAGTATTCAGTTGTTGTTTTATAAAATTATTAATAGGTATGTGTTGTTATGTTGGTTTAAATGTTCATATTTTAAGTAGGTATACATACTTAATATGTTAATTGTTGATTTAGATTTTAGTGATTGAGTTGAGTTGACTTGCAGTTATGTTTAGATTTATTTGTTGTTATTTGCAGAATAAACACATTTTAATTATTTTTAGATTCTAAAGACTGATTTTGAAGGTGAAGGGTTGATGATCAGTAATTGGCTCTAGCTTGGGCATGATGCATCAGCTAATAATGTTATTTTATTGATAACGTAATAATAATTTGTAACTTGAGTTATTTAAATAAAGATATTTTTTATATCTTACATTTGTTTTTTTTTTCACTTATCTAATTAAGTTAAGAAAGCAGCGATAGCCTAGTGGAGAGACCAACAGACTGCCACGCAGAGGGTTTCGGGTTCGAATCTACGGCACGCACCAATGACTTTTTGAAGTTATGTGGGTATTAATTAGTTAGTTATCGCTTGCTCCGTGCTTTGGAAGGCACGTTAAGGCTGGTTTCAGAGTGACGCGCGCGGCACGCGCCGTCGGCCAGCGCGTCTCAAACAGCGCGTTTGGCGCGCGGACCACTGTGGACCACTGTGAAACGAGTTCGCGTTTCTCTTTGCAATGTATGCGCGCTTCGGCAGCGCCGGCCGACGGCGCGCATCTCACACGTGGCGCGTTTGAACTGCATGACTATGAAACGCTACTACTAATCTAGTGTAATTGCAAGGCGTGCAAACGCGTGACTCTGATACCAGCCTAATCTGTAAGTCCCGGTTACCACCCCAGTGGTAACCGGGACTTACAGATTAGGCTGGTATTAGTTATCCTAACACTTGTCTAAACCATATAATATGTCTAGGCAGTCGCTGTGTGGAAAAGCCAACACTTATTCTGCAAAATCTAGTTAGACTAGTTAGCGAACCACGAGCTTCCAAGGCGAATGTCTTGGAATTTATTTAGTTAATTACTTTGTCTGAGCCATTTGGCACCACAGATCGGCAAATTAATTATTAGGTCAATCGACACGAGAGATTCTTTATTCATTTAATTAACATCCAAAATATATTAGGTAGG
Organism: Euclidia mi; assembly: GCA_944739405.2. Lineage (NCBI taxonomy): Eukaryota > Metazoa > Arthropoda > Insecta > Lepidoptera > Erebidae > Euclidia > Euclidia mi. The sequence goes on along the minus strand of OX123186.2, from coordinate 106,900,558 downwards.
TATTATATTTTCCAGTCCACAGTTATATAATGAAATACCTAATGAATAACATTTTTATCGCATATTTATTTAACTCAATGCTTCAACATTTTTATTCATTTAATGAGTAAATGTAAATCTTATTATTTTTACTGTGTGAGAGACTTTCTTTTGCAACATTTGCACCAGTGATATAACTAATGAAAGTATTTCCGTCGCTCAGACTCTACGAAAGCGCAAACAAACTTGTAAAATATTAAATACGCGCCGCGCTAAACTTGTGCAGAAAATAGTATACATGTAGCTATAGGATAATTATGATACACGCACACATGTATGGTAAGGAAGGATAGAGCGCCGCGTCCCGTTCAACCGGTTTAACGCAAATGAGACAAAATAAGAAAAATATAGCGCACTCTCTCGCACGATTCGCAGCGTTCAACTTCTAATAGTTCAAAGTCCAAACAGGTTACGTTGATGTGTGGCCGTGTGTACATGGCGCGTTTATTCTCGCGGCGCGTGGCAGCATCGGAGTAACGCGCGCCGTGCACATCGAAAACGCTCGCCGCTGTAGGTCGTGACAGGGCCGTAAGGTTTAATTTATTACACTTTGGTTTAAACCAACGTTATGTCATTGCAATTTTCAACATTTAATTTAAAATAAAATGTTGACTTCTCCATGACTAATATTATTTTTACGGTATCATATTAAACATAAATAAACGATAGCAACAATAAAAAAATCTTACATATTCCCTATTAAAATGATTAACGATTTGCGAGTGTTAACGCAATTTCAGGTGTTTACACTACAACGTAAACGCCTGTCTAGAGACAGTCCGGCCCATAGATTATACAGATATACTGGTAGTCCGGCCTGTCCTGACTCCTGCTCTTTTTCACGCTGACGCAAATAAACGGCAGGTCTATCGGAAACGACATCACCTCGGTCGATCCACACTCTTGTGGTGACTGCGTCATAATAAGTGGTGCTTCTAGTGATGTCATTATTCATACCCAAAGCCTAAATAACTTCGGTGGGTGCAGAAGTCCATAGTTTATAGAAGCTGTACCTATATTGGCCGCGCAACAAAAGCAATAGCTGAGTGGAAAGACCGACAGACTGCTAAGCAGAGGGTCGCAGGTTTGAATCCACGGCACGCACCAATGACTTTTAGGATGGATCCTATGGAGTCCGAGGGACTCAACTACAAATAGGTTGCAGCTTCCTAGATGATCGGAGTAGTCGTAGACAGCAGCTGCTCCGAAATGAAATCAATTAATATTGGCGTCCCACAAGGTTCAGTGCTCTCCCCAACGCTGTTCGTTTTGCATAATTATCAATCACATGTCGATTGCGCTCATGCATTGCTTGTCACTGTGCAGATGACAGTACGGGTGATGCGCGGACACTAGCCATTAAAATATCTTTCAGGGCCAAGTAGAAGAAAAACGGTTCAACTTGTGTCTGAAATGGAGGATTCTGGACGCCAAATGAGGCGGGGATCACCTTCTCTTCCAAAGGGGGTGCGCCAAGGAACTGTTAAACTTGTAAAATTATATAAATAAACTTGTTTGTTACCACTATTTTTAATTCTATCCCTGAGAAAGTGTACAGTACCTAACTGACGAAACATTTTTAAACATAATATATACGCACTACTGCAGACTGCCTTCGAGGTCCAGTGGTTGGCGTATGCGACTGCTGATCGGAGGTCCCGGGTCGGGGAAAAGTATTACTGGGTTTTTCCGAATACCGAATAGCAGCCTGGAGTCTGGTGATGTGCCCGGTAACGGCAATAGGCTCGCCCCCTATTACGTGGGATTTAGAAATTCATGGCGAAATGTTGGTGTTATATTTACACCTCTGCCTACCTCTTCGAGGATACAGGCGTGAGACTATAAATAAATAAAAAAAATATTTGAAAACAGATGTCAATTCCTTGAAGACCCATCTGAGGATGGGGGTCCTCGGCACAAGCCCTGTGTGCCCGCCCTTATGGTAAAGATGGTACTGATTCTCAGTGTGAACTTTGCTTAGGGCCATAATGAGATGTTGTTATACACTGCTAAAAAAGCTAAATGTTGACAGTAAAACACTGCCACTCATACAGGAACAGCTTACCATTAATTTGGGTGCTTTGATTATACTTAGACCTGTTTATAATCAAAGTTTGGGTGAAACTTATAAGAATAAAGAAAGGTGTAACAAGAATAAAAATAACAGAAATGTATTTACAACAATATGTTTAATAAGTTTCAGTCTTTAGAAGTTTTATTAAACTGATAAATTAAGTATCACTGTATCATAATTATATACCTACTTTAATTAACTACATAACAGTGACTTATTTTTTTTAACATTCACAGTTTAGTGACGAAATATTCTACAATATCATTTCTTTTTACAATTATATACCCCTGAATAAATATTACCAAACTTTACAATATACATTATAAATTCAAGAACTTATGTTGAAATGCACATTTTAAACTTGGTCAAATATCAAAAGTGCTGTGAAAGCATATTAATTATTTACATAATTATAATGTATTTTTTAAGTTCAAAAGCTCAAAGTGCAGTAACAAACTTAGAATAGTTACTTCAAAGTTTCTATTAAATTAATACATTACAACCATTGGAAAGTCCCACATCACCTTCAAACCAGGCAGTGGGAATAAAAAAATAACAAGGTGTTTCTAGTTCTGTTTCCCCATGACATTTAAATAATGAAAAGCAAATTGAAAAAAATTTAAGTATAACAAGTTTTATAGTGCTCAATCTACTACTGGAACATTCCATTTGGAACTATGAAAAAAAACAATAAGTCTTAAGTCTTTGTAACACCGTAATATGTGCGGACAACAGAATATCAATGTTCCAATACAATCTATACCATTAGTAAATTAACAATTCAATTTAGGTTTGGTGTCAAAATTTTTTGCTTTGGAAAATATTCTTTTTTGTACACTAGATTTTCTTGCATTTGCTATCCTGATAAACAAAGCAATTTTTTATAGGTTATGAGTCTAGTGCATTTAAAAATAGAATTTGAGAATTTCTATGTTTGCTGTGCTATTATTTTGATATAGAAGACTTTATCAAAATGACTTTAGCAATCTTTATTGAACTTTAAATATGCAATCAACAATAAATTTATTATTGCATTACTATGCATTATAAAAGTCAATATTTTACATTAACTTGTATGATTGCTGCATTATTTGAAAGAGTGCTACATGTGTTTGAATTAAAAAACTAAACAATTACTTGCAGTTGTTATGACACCTCATTACATAAAACCGAGCTAGCTTATAGCCTGCTTGTGATAATAGTTTTATACTAGAATCATAGAGCCACTCATCTGAACCATCACAGCAATCACAGATACCATCGTTGACCTGACCTGAAGGCACACTAAGGAATGAAATAGCCTTATTACTAAGCTGGTAATCACAGTAAAATGTTCCATTAGCACATGCATTTGTGCTAGGTTCATCCGTTCCATCTTCACAATCGCAGTAATCATCGTTCACATTTTCGAATGGTATTCTCTGTCCCGATTTCAAACATTTAAATTCATTATTACTGTCCGGCCTATACTTCGACATGTACACTTGCAACACTCCGCGTATAACACCATTGTTATTTATAAATTTATCTGATTCGGAACGCACAATAACATGTTTCTGTGTATGGTCCTTCCAATCCTCGATTTCTTTGTGGTCCACCACTGAAATAATTCTTTCGTTAAATCCGGCTTCTGATGTTATGGTCAGGAAGAAATACAGTTGATACAATATAAAACACACGACCATGCACAATGTTAGAATTATAACGTTCTTTTTCTTCTTCAACCCCATCATGCTATTGATTAAATATATATATATTTTAAGTTAGTTTGATTGAAGAATATTGTGAATATTCAACGTAAACTATAGTATTTTCGCTATATAATGATAGGCATGACAGTTCATGACTGACAATTATAGTGATGTAACCTAAGGAAATTTAAGCGATTATTTATAAATATCGATTTAATTGGCAAACGACATGCAATCGTACGTAGTTACCGATTTTACATCTTAGAAATAAATTCATATTAAAAGTGTTTTGGCAAATACATTCACAAATAAAACGCAGTAATTTAAAAATATATTTTTTTTATTATTCGTCACTGTCAATCGAAATAAAACCTCATATCCCTATAAGCGGCAATAGGCTCGCCACCTATTACGTGGGATCAAAACACTGGCAAAAAGTGGGCGTCTAATATGCCTCTGCCTACTCCTTCGGGGAAACAGGCGTGAGACTATGTATGTATGTACGTATGTAGGGATTTCGTATTGCCACCACTTCAGAACAATCTATGTCAGTTATTGAAGCTTTACGCTCACGTTTCTTCGGAGTGGACAGCTTCTTGTCTTCAAAACTAGTTTCTCCAAATTTTTCTTTGGTTATTCGAGAAACTGAAGCCTTGCCGATGTCCAGAGCTGCCGCAACTCTGTACACAACACTGTCGATCGGTATTACCGGGCCCCCGTTTGTAGGCTCTCGTTCAATTAAATAACTCTCAAAGCCGTGAATTAATATAAAACAAATTCACGGCTTTGAGAGTTTAAAACTATCTTTTTTGTTGTTTTTGGCATTGTTTGTACGTACCAAATAAAACACAACAAAAAAATTAAAAACAAAGAAGCCAAACAGGCAGAATCACAAATTGCATACAAGGCGCTCGTACTGACGTATTCGATCACAAGATGGCCGCTGCTATTCATCGATTTCATGTCGATTCAATGGTGTCAATCTCTACTGACAGAGGGTTCGTTTCATGCATCTGACATTTTGAGGATTATATATTATTTTACTAATAAATTTAAATAATTTATTTACAGTTAATAATAATTATAAGAAAATAGAGAGAGACATACTAGTATCAATTTACTTTGTAATTTTTAATAGATATTTTACTTATTATAATTATTTTTTTTTGCCAATTTATTTTCATAAGTTGAAAGTAGTATGCGTGATATGTAAAATGAGACATGTCATGCCTATCATCATACAGCGAAAATACTATAAAAACAAACAGAATTTGTTCAGTACCGCACTCAGCAAATATATTATCTAAAATAATTTATGATATTGGGAATAATTTGCTTTCTATCTTTTTCTATTATAGGAAATAGGAAAAGGAAAGCATACCGCGTAAAAACTTAATGCCAAAAATTGTAACCATGTGGTTACATGGACCGCTTTGCGCCAACAGCAAGTCGACAACCGAACGCAATTGACGTAGGTAAGCGCTTCTTCATATGCAGCAATAAGACTTCCGGACATTGAGGGTCCTAAGTCCTAAGTGTCCTAACCATTTGTATGCATACCAATCCATGAGGCATATTGTATACGTGTACTACACCCAGCGGGATCCCCTATCTGAGAGACTTATGAATGATGCAGAGAATTAGATCTGGATATGTTCTACTGAATTATGCTGAAAACAGAATTTGTTCCGTATAATAAACGGAAATATAAACTTTTCTAAACGACCTCCAGCCAGCGGGATACTTACTAAAATTAAGTTTGGGGAGGTATAAATTGCTACTAACTTTTAGTTCTGTATTTATTCTGTTTAGCAAAACAAAAAACATACTTCTAACGTCCTTACTTCAGCCACAATCAAGCGGAAATGAAACCTCCAGTCAGCGGACTTTTTCTCTCAGTGACATTTTCTTGTAACTTTTGCACTAGTTTGATAACATTTAAATTATTTACGACTATAATTTTAATTAAATTACCTTTTCGTACATCTAGTATAAAAATTAAAAGTATAGAATTTGAAAGCTAGTTAGTGGGTAGAATACAAAATAATCTCACCAGTCTGCATTATCTTCCATTAATTAATATTATAAATACGAATATTTGTAAAGGCTCCAGTACACAATGGTCCATGATGGGCCACTGCAGGCCATCGCCGTTGTATACACACGCCTACACACCAAACTATGCTAAACCAGTATAAACTGATCGTTTAATGTGCGGAAAGATAACACAAAGCGAGACCATGACAAACTGGTTTTGTTTGACTTGATGTGTAGCCGTGTGTACACGGGGTACGGCGATGGCCTGCAGTGGCCCATCATGGACCATTGTGTACACGGGGTGATGGTATACAGTGGCGGGCAATTGTCAATCGTGGCGCGCAATCGGGATGTTGTCGGTTTTTTGGGCACACTTCAAAGGAATCGTGGCGTAGCGTGGCCTGTGGTGTTCACACAATGGCCCATTGTTTAGTTCGTCACCGACCGCACAGACCGGGATAGTGCACTTTTTGTTTTATGTATATAGAAGGCAGTAAAAGAAACTGTATATTGAATATATTTACAAAATAATTATACAGTTATGCTATGAATCAGTAATGGAGCAAAAATCTAAAAAAATAATTCTGTCTGTTTGTACACGCTAATCTCGGAAGTTACTGGACGGATTTGAATAAAACTTTTTTTTTATTATATTGCTATTAGTTCAGGCGATATATAGGCTAAAATTGATTTTGGAAAGTGGAACATCTGATGCAGAACCACAACAGCCCAGCGTAACTATAAGACATAAAAATTGCGGTGTGGCAAAAAACATTTCACATGATGAGCATTTTTTGATAAGTCATTAAAATTTGAAGATCTCGAACATCTGATGTGGAACTTAAAGAGCCCAGCTACACTATAACATACAGGCTTGCCTTTTTAGCAAAACTTGTTCAGTCTGATGAGCATTATTTGTTGACTTATCGAAGATCTGAAACATCTGATGATGAACTATATAAATCCATCTGCACTATTCCATACAGACTTGAAGGCGTAGCAGTAGTTGTCCAGTATGACAAGGATTTTCTGTTGAAAGATCAATATTTATAACTAATTATTCGATCAATCAAAGACCCTAGGAAGGACACAGGATAGTTTTTATCGCGATAACTTACATCCACGCGGGTGGAGCCACGGGTGACAGCTAATATATATATATTTTTTTATTTATTGTCTCACGCCTGTATCCCCGAAGGGGTAGGCAGAGGTGTAAATATTACACCCACATTTCGTCATGAATTTTTAGGTCCTACGTAATAGAGGGCGAGCCTATTGCCGTTACCAGGCACATCACCAGACTCCGGGCTGCTACTGAGTATTCGGAAAAACCCAGTAACGCTTTTGCCCCATCCAGGAATCGAACCCGGGACCTCCAATCAGTAGTCACATACGCTATGCACTGGATCAGGGAGGCAGTATATAATATGTATAAATATACTAGATGAGCAAGCGGTTACACCCGCGTTATTTAAGTCTTTGTCCGCTCTCGTGGCTCATAGCGTGATGTTATATAGTCTATTAGATAGCCTCCTTCGATAAATGGGCTATCTAATAGAGAAAGATTTTTTTGAGATTAATCGCAAGATTAAGCTAAGAAGCCGTGGCTGCAATTACTTCCACGTCCATCGCAACTGATTCGCCAGGCAGCAATGAGCCATGCGCCGTTGTGTGAACACCAAGTGATCGTGGCGATGGCCTACAGTCCATCATCATCTGTACGGTAATGGCGATGCATGTTCACACAATGGCGGGCGATGGCCTGCAGTGGCCCATCATGGACCATTGTGTACTGGGCCCTTTAGGATGGATATTAGTATAATATGTATGGGTAAGGCCGTAGATTTTGCCACTTTTTTCATAATCAAGAATAGTTCTATTATTTTGGACGCCTAGTTTGTTATTTTTATTAAGCGACATATTTTTATCTTGTAGCAGTATGCGTCACAACACATTTTTAGTTTATAATTTAACTAAAATGGTCGTAATTTTATTTTAAACTGAATTTAAATGTATAGATGACATAAAAGTTTCATACAAAAAGTAATTGTCCACAAAGTGTGATACAAAAACAACGGACTATATTACAGACCATGTAATCATTTGTACATAAATTTTTAAACGTATAGAAAGTACTTTAGTAGAGCTACATAATTCAATATCACATTGACTTCAAGCGCTATTTGTTTATTTCTTATCCTAGTTTTAAAACATGTCTTCAATTTTAACACTTATATGTTACTTTTTTATGTTACCAGTTTAAAAAGTAATATGGTCTTTAACATTATACTGGGGCAATTGTAGTAATTTGGTTTGGCAACACCAAACAGCCACGTTAGAAAAAAAAACAAGGGCCATATTGTTGTCTTTGGATTGTGTCAAAAACCGCTCAGTGTAATTTCGTCTGCTAAAATGAAAAGTGTTTTCTGCAGTTTTGGAAGGTAAATACACATTTTTTTATATACATAATACTATACACATATGCGCCCATGCTAACATTGATTGAGAAAGCATGTTTTGGCATGAAAATCTGTTTTATTTTCATATTATAACCCAATCAATCCAATATTATGTTACTTTTACGTTGCTTTTATGATACTTTTATGTCTCCGGTAACATAAGTTTTTATGTTACGTAACGTAAGTCATTGTAAAGGCTAGTTTACATTGCTTATCTTATAAAAATTAGAAGAATTCCGATTAGTCTAGTCAAAATAAAGCCGTTTTCAAGTTTATTAAAAGTGTTAATATTTTACTTATCTATTATCTATAGATGCCACTAACGGCGGCGGAAAAGCAAAAAAGTACAGAGAAAAGCTTAAATCTAATCATCATCCTCATCATCCTCTTAGCGTTATCCCAGTTTTCAATCTGAGGTCCGCTTTCTAGTCTAACCGGATTTGGCTGAATATTAGCTTTTTCCACGTAGCGACTGCCTGTCTGACCTCCGCAACCCGAAGGGATAGCGATATTCCATGGTTTAGACTAGTGTCAGTTTATTTAGAAGGTACTGACGCCCTGTAACGACTGTCAAAGATCTTCATGACAACCGGGACCGACGGCTTAACGTGCTCTCCGAGGCACGGGACAAGCGATAATTAACAATTCAATACGCACATAACTCCGAAAAGTAATTGGTGCGCGCCATGGATTCGAACCCGATACCCTCTGCATGGCAGTCTGTTGGTATATCCACTCGGCTATCGCTGCCTTTTTAAAAGCTTAAATCTAATAATCAAGAAAATATGAGAAGATGGAAATAGAAGGTTGCAGAAAATTCTTTGAAGTATCTATTACAGAAATAAAAGATGTAATTACACAGAAGACCAAAAAGAATAACAAAGACGAAAATGGAAAGAAGATAGAAAAAAAGCCAAAGAATTGCCATCACATCAAAAGACTACCGACAAAGAATCCGTCGATTTGCGTAATATTCAACGTCGTATTGAATACAAGTTTCAGCAAGAAAATATGAGATTACGATATAATAAAAGATTTATTTAGTTTGTCGAAAATTTTCAAAATGTATATTACTTTATATTGTGATTATTGGGAGAAATACTTTGTTATTGCACTATGTAAGAAAAACATAACTTTAACTTTAAACATATGTTATTTTTTAGCATTCACAATGTTCGACATAAAATATGCATTACAATATTTAAAATCTAACCAATGTGTATTTTCTTTGTTAACGTTTGTCATACTTTCCCTATTTTCTATTACTTTTTACCTGTGATTTTACAATTACTTACCGATAAGTATAAATAATATTTTCTCGCATTTATGTTATAAGCTCCACGAGTTCACAAGAAAAAACTACAATAGTGTGTGCTTGACAAGCTCATGTGTGTGATTTGTAAAAAAGTGCAAGGTATAATTATTATTAATTAAAAACTAATAAACTGTTTATTTTATATTTTTCTGTTTTCTCCGAAGGCCTTCCGCCGGTGAGAAATCGCCCTTACAAAATTAAGTGTTACTTTTATGTTACTTTTACGTTACCGTAACATAAAAGCGTGTGTGTTACTCTATGTTACTAAGTGGCAAAATCTACGGCCTTACCCGTATGCATGTACTTACGTAAGTATGTATGTTGGTTACTTTTTCATGCAAAAACTCTACTGAATCGATTTCGATGAAATTACAGTAATATATTATAATATATTGCCTATACATCAGAATAACACATAGGCTACAATTAGTCGTTGGAAGCCGCTGGAAAAAGCTATATTATAGGTAGTTAATTATATTGCCATAATTCTATGGGTGATATTATGTGTCACCGAACCCATTTTATTTTAAAAATATATAACTGTAGACAGAAGTGAACAGAGCAATAAGTAGGTTAAATAAAATATTAATAGTTTTAAAACTTTAATTAAATTACAATTTATAAAAATTATTGAATCATATACATTACAACATGGGGCAAAATTTTACCTTTACTCTTCGTTGCTTTACCGACTAGGTCATCATAACAATGCCAAGTACCTTTTCTTAAACAGTGTGATTTGTAGTGTCCAATTCCGCTAGGTATAGCGGCAGGACAATACTCAATAACCGAAAGTAATCGATATGTTTTGTTGTTTAACAACAAAGTTATGGGTGCCTCTGTTAATGAAATTTTGCGTATACCTATAACTTCGAAAGTTATTATGTCTAATAACTCGTACGAGTTATTTCGTGTGCCTTCACAATTATTACGACGACAGGGTGAATCTTTTTCAGTAATTCCGTTTAGTGCAGATTCATTTAGAAAAGCAATACCTTTCATTTTTATGATGTTAAAATCAAGTGATAAAATAGCAATATTACGCTTAATGTTTGTTACTGCAACTCACAAAACTGCACGTACTCTGAAAGTTTGCACTAGGAAAACTGTCAATGAGAATTTTTTCGTAAATAAATGTAACATTACAGTGACAGTTCATTAAGTTGTTGTTACTTGGAAAACGCGTTTCTAGAACAAGTGACCTATTGGCGTAAATATCATACATATTAAAACTTTTGACCATAGATTCAACACGCTTCGAAAAACTGACTGTATTATTTTCAACAGAATTCCTGACAAACACTGATTCGTGATATGCTACGGCAAAACATTGCGCAACTGAGTCAAAGGCGCAAGTGTTTACTACTTGAATATTTTGGTTCAAACTACCATTTTGTAAGACAGATATCTTGGTTCTTTTTGTTAAATTACTATCTTTTGATTTCAGTTTTCGTTTTTTTGTTAAACCTCACCAATTTTCGGTAATTTCGGTGGATTTTAAAAGCTTGTCTGAAAAAACTGACTCTTCGAGAAAATCATCTGTTTTCTTTTTTATACTCCTTTTAGACCGCAGTGCAATACTCTTTTTAGGGCGTAGTTTTACCCTGTGGCTATTTAAAAATTCAACTTTTTGATTATTTATGGCCATGTTCATTTCTCCCTGTAAATAATCATGATGTTTCACTAAGAAATTATCGACTCTCAGATTACTTTCATTTTTTAGTACTAGGGTTTTCAAAGTCTTAAAATGACTTTCTATATTGCTGCTACTTGGAGAATAGTTTGTGTTATGAAATATTGGGCACATAACATTTGAAAATAATGGTAACCTGGACAAAATTCGTATTATAACAGTACAAATATCAGGCAAATATAGTGAATTAATTCGGTCACCATCGACCTCAATCAGTGTTAACATCAAATTTTGTCTGTTAATGAATTTTATAAGCCAAGCTATTGGTTCGTAACCTGTTTTAGAACTACTATTGTTAGTTTCGACAAATATGTTTCTGTAATGGATGCCACCAATTGTAAGATCAGTGATATTAGGTAACACGATAGGTTCCTCTGGCAAATTTTTATATTTGTTTAGGAAGTCATATAAACGACTTTTGGACAGATTACAAATGGTTTCTGTTACATTTTGAGTGCATATATCATTTTTATACAGTGATACTATTACCATGTCAAGTGCAATCAACTTTATAGTTTCGTAATCTTGACATTTTTTAATCAATGTTAAGCATCCTACATAAAAAGATTTAATATGATAGTCAATTTTATCAAAACAAGCAAGTCTCCAAAGTGTTCTAAGAAGTGAGACGTATCCAGTCGCACAAAACAAGATGGTACAATGGATGATTCTTTTTCTAAAATCTTGAAGCAGTGGTCTGTATATGATTTGGTGGAGTCGAAACCGGTGAACGCTTTTATTGTGGCGCTAATAAGTGCCGCTGAATCGTCTATGATGGCTTCATTTGGCGAAGCCATTGAGTCTTTCCATTGCGACAGCCACTGAGATATAGTGTCAGCAGTTTGCGACTCAGATAACATCTGCGACAATGGTACGCTAGCACCATTCTGCGCATAAGCAACTGCAACATATAGTAATATGTGTTTAGAATTACTTGGCCTTAAGTAAATATCATCACTTTTGTCACCTTTAGCAATATTTTTGCATATTGAGCCGGTTGCATCAATACAAACGCAAATATGCGTTTGACTCTTTAAACAGTTTTTATAATATTCAATTTTTTGTGGCGACCAGTAATATAAATAAAACGGTCGAGCCGAAACTTGTTGAATTAAAGTAGAAAAAGGTGGCATTGTTGTCATTTTGCACAAACTTAATAAGGTAAGTGCACCGGTAATGGACAGCGTACCAGTTATGAACATTATTGATTGAGTCCTAAAAAATAAGGATTCTACAACGCTTTTGTTACCTGGCAATACTTTACCACAGAGAAAAGGGATTAAAGTGTCAAAATATTGACAACTGATGTATGTCTGTGGTTCAGTTTCAAACCATAGAGATATTAAGAAGAGTGGCAGAGTGGGGCCTATTCGTGTCCGCCGGTGGGAGAGAGAACGCAACATTAGAGGCCCCCTGCATCTCTCTCTAACAATACATGCACAACATCAACATTACGCAGTGGCGTGCTACCTGTAACTATTATTTAAATCAGTTTATCAGTAATCAATAGTTTAAAAATATATAAACATTTTTGTCACTTCAAACTATCTTCGTGTATCAATAAAAACAACTTTTAAACTATTGATTACTAATAAACTGATTTAAATAATAGTTACAGGTAGCACGCCACTGCGTAATGTTGATGTTGTGCATGTATTGTTAGAGAGAGATACAGGGGGCCTCTAATGTTGTGTTCTCTCTCGCACCGACGGACACGACACAGTATTGAGTTAGGTACTGTTCTGCCACTCTATTCTAATATCTCTATGTTTCAAACTGGTGGAAACTAGGACCAAGAATCAAATGGACTCGACGTGTGCGTACACCCGTAAAGGACAGATATAGAGTACATCCCGAGTTGGTGTTACCAGATGTTGTAAATGTTTACCCTGCAATTCTACGAAGTATATATTAACTTTTAAGTAACATTGTGTCAAACATGAATTGAGTTGAATTGAATTCCATCCATAAGGTGTGCGATAAGTATTTTTTATACTTAATATTATTATGTATAACAAAAATGTCGAATAGGAGGGACTGGCTTCACTCGCCAAATAAACACGACGCTCAGAGTTATATATCTTTTATTATATTATTTCACACTCAAAACTGTCCTTTGAACAAAATAAATGTTGTGTACAAATTTCTTATTTTCTCTCCTTTATCACACAAAGATTTTGTGGCATAATGAATATGCACATTCAAATACTTTTTACAAACAGTTTTAATCAAAAGCGAATAATGGTGAAAATGGTTGATTTTCCTAAAACACTTTTGTTCAAAGTGTTTAGAGCATACTCTTGCATATTTATTCGGATCCCAGTTTTCTCGTCCTGTTGCACGTATCCACAATTGTCGGATAGTGCAGTCCTTTGGGAATCTATAAACAAATAATTTCATTACTACAAAGAATCGGAAAACAAATTAAAATAAATAATTAATCTTAGGTTCATATGAAACTAAATAACGGTAAATTACCCAAAATTTGGGTAATTTCCCAAACGCTTCTGTGGTATCCCTAAAAAAAAATTAACGCTGAAAAATTAAAAAGTATCGATGACGTTTGGTTAGCTCAACATTCAACGACCTATTGAATTCGATTGTGTAATACTAACATCGCGGTGATAATAAAATAGCCTTTTTTTGGTTTATTGATGTAATTTAGACATGTTTCCTTATGTCATAATACGCTATTTGTATCATTCTATCAATATTTGCATGTATAAAAAGATATTATAACTAAAATATCGTACTTACGAATGAAAGGTTATGTTCTCACATTTCCGCTCACTACGGCTTTTACAGCCTAAAATGTAACAAATTACCATAATAAATCTGATCCAATGATATTTTCACTAAGCATTCACAAATAATAACAATAATAACACAATATTTCGCGGATACTATCGAGAGCTCAACAGTTTGTTGGTCACAATATTCAGTTGTGACATACATCATCCTAGAGCTGTTGTGACCAACAAAAAAAACGAAAAAACAAAAAATGCTATCTCTGTCTCTTTTACTCTTATGTATTTCTGTATGTCATTATCTCGGTCTGTCACGGTATTATTATTTGCTTGTCAAATCCATAGAGATACATCATCCTAGGGTGGAAAGATAAACAGCGCGTGTCACCAGTGACATCGTTTTTTAAGTGAGTTTGATAGCGAGGTAAGTTGCTGATGAGTTTTTTTGTCAATTCAATTAAGGTAATAATGAATAAATAATAAGTTTGTGGCTGAATTAACCTCTTTTCCAAACAATCTTAATTAAATGTATTGCAAATAACAACGTGGTTTGTTTTTTTTTGCTATGTCCATGACTAGTACAGTCCGTTCACAGTTATTTTACCTCTGACAGATGTCGGTGTTTATTTTCTTTATGTTGGAATTGTACTCTGTGATGACAGGAATGTAAAATAGGGTTACCCGTGCATAACATTTTACCCAATATTAGTGGAAATGCTTCAAAAATTCAAATGCTTGAAGCTCATGGCCGCAAAGTGGTTAGATTACCGCCATACCACTGCGAGCTAAACGCAATTGAACTTATGTGGAGTCTCATTAAAAGGCGAGTCACAAGCAAAAATTTAGGACAAGAGGCAACCAACATTGTGAATTTAGCTGAAGAAGCTTTTCAATCTATCACTGCAGAAGACTGGCAAAAACAATGCAAACATGAGCGCCACATTGAAGACAAGCTTCGTGAAACAGATGGGTCTACGGATGCTGAAATGGACAGGTTCATAATAGAATTAAATTCTGAGTCTGATACAGAATATGACAGCAGTTACGAATCATCATAACATTGGCAGTCCACATGGATCATTCTTATAGACTCACGCCTGTTTCCATGCAGGGGTAGGCAGAGGTGTAATATGACACCCACATCATTCTTATTCAAAATAAATATGAAAATTAAATTTACAGTTTTTGTATTTGATAATTAGAACCTCACGTTGGCGTAATTATGATGCGTTTACCTTTATATAATAAATAGACAACATTTTTATTATAACTACTTATCTTCATAGGAAATTAGTAATTTCGTAAGAAAATAAATGTACATGCATATAGCCATGCCAATATCAAAAGGTTTTGTTACAAACATTACTTCCAAATATTTAATACGATCGCTTAGGCAATAAAAAAATAAGTACATTTTAGCAATAATGTATATTTAAAATGGGAGTATTATGTACCAAATATAGCAACACAACGCCCAGGTTGGCCAATCTAACAGCTAGAGGTAAAATAACTGTGAACGGACTATAGTTATGGACATTGTGTCGATTACTAGTGCAGGGCATTTTTTTAAAGATTTTAGTCGATTCTAGATTTATTTCTCGAAGTCAGTGAAATATCTTTTTTCCATGACTTTATAAAGCTTTTTACCAGTAATGGACAGACGTGTTCATTACTGGGGTGTCCATCACTGGTTCATTCCATTACTGTAGGTACTACAAACAAGATCTTTCTTACAGTACTTTATTTTATGATTAATAAGAACTTTTATTTTAGAATACGTAATAGCAAATAAAATGTGTTTCTAAACAAACAATATGTTTATTTATTTGTATCTATCAAGTGTCTATTATAGTCCGTTCACAGTTATTTTACCTCTAGCTGTTAGATTGGCCAACCTGGGCGTTGTGTTGCTATATTTGGTATATAATACTCCCATTTTAATTATACATTATTGCTAAAAATTTACTTATTTTTTATTGCCTAAGCGATCGTATTAAATATTTGGAAGTTATGTTTGTAACAAAACCTCTTGATATTGGCATGGCTATATGCATGTACATTTATTTTCTTACGAAATAACTTATTTCCTATGAAGATAAGTAGTTATAATAAAAATGTTGTCTATTTAATATATAAAGGCAAACGCATCATAATTACGCCAACGTGAGGTTCTAATTATCAAATACAAAAACTGCAAATTTAATTTTCATATTTATTTTGAATAAGAATGATGTGGGTGTAATATTACACCTCCGCCTACCCCTGCATGGAAACAGGCGTGAGTCTATAAGAATGATCTATGTGGACTGCCAATGTTATGATGATTCGTAACTGCTGTCATATTCTGTATCAGACTCAGAATTTAATTCTATTATGAACCTGTCCATTTCAGCATCCGTAGACCCATCTGTTTCACGAAGCTTGTCTTCAATGTGGCGCTCATGTTTGCATTGTTTTTGCCAGTCTTCTGCAGTGATAGATTGAAAAGCTTCTTCAGCTAAATTCACAATGTTGGTTGCCTCTTGCCATAAATTTTTGCTTGTGACTCGCCTTTTAATGAGACTCCACATAAGTTCAATTGCGTTTAGCTCGCAGTGGTATGGCGGTAATCTAACCACGTTGCGGCCATGAGCTTCAAGCATTTGAATTTTTGAAGCATTTCCACAAATATTGGGTAAAATGTTATGCACGGGTAACCCTATTTTACATTCCTGTCATCACAGAGTACAATTCCAACATAAAGAAAATAAACACCGACATCTGTCAGAGGTAAAATAACTGTGAACGGACTGTACTAGGTGTCCAATACCGGAACACTGTCCATAACTAGGTGTCAAATATTGATGTATGACTTGTCCATTACTGGATAATTTTAAGCCAATTTTATTCGTAATTTTATTTTTATGGAAATGACTAGAATGAATGTAGTATTCTCTTATTAGATGCTAAAAAATCATAACCAACTTTATCTACAGCCATTGCAAGAATCGGCCCGTAACTTTTTTCTTTGGAAATTTTATACGTACTTCATCGACCTTAAACCGTCCATCACTGTTACAGATACCTTAAAGGGTTATTATGAAGCACGTCTTCTTTCTTACTTTCATTTTTAATGTGGTGTAATTGTTCGAGCTTTGGAAGATATGGAGGCTCGGCTGCAGGTAGAATCGAGGTGGTTTGTGAGATCGTACTGTTAGAATTTTGAACGGGTAAAAGTTCTTCAGCTAATTCATTTCTTACTACAATAGCAGATTTATATTTAAGTCTTTCTGCAATTTCTCTTCGCTGATATGTTGTCATTCGCAATTTTGCTTTTGGATTATGTTTTATAATATTATTTTTAAATTTAATAGTGCAGTGGACATCAAGAAAAGCATCTGTGTTGGCCTTGGGAGTAATACACACTTTTAAATCAGTTGAACACTGATTACAATATCCAATACATACTACTTCACCGTCTTTGTAACAGAAATGTGATTTCATGCACCACGTGCAAGGTAATTTTGTCTGCTTCCATATTTCTAATGAAAGAATGTAGCTCCACTTGTGCTTAGGTAATTTAAGTTTCTTTGTGAATATTAAGTTTGGTTTGTTGGACAGATTTCTTTGTGTGTAGAAAAATTGTGGTTCGATTTCTTTCCATTTATGGTAGTCTATTAAAAAGTCGTATTGCTTAAACATCGTATCACAATCAGAATCCTCTGTATCCGAAGAACTACTAAATTCAGTTTTCTTATCTATATCTATATATATGTTTGTTTCATGTTTCGTCAAGAAAAAAAAAGTATAATTTCGTCTTATTGAGACATACAATGCTTTTGGAGACATTTTTCTGTTCAACTCTTGTGATATTATAGCATAAACATTATCCTTTGGAGTTGGTAAATGGTCTGTAAGAGAATTACGTTTATATATTACACCAATATACTACAGCAAATATTATAATCTGGACGATAATTGCAACTGGATAGGAACAACAATTAAAAACTGAGGAACAACACTGTAAACTTAACACTAAAACGAATATAAAGAAAATAAAAAGCCAGCCTATACGTATAAGTAGGTAACATAATATCTGGGAATCGAACCCGATCAGCGTGAGGGGCATGCAAATTCCTCCCATCGATAAAGCATGTACAGTACAGTTCTAGCCTACCATGAATTTCGAGTGTGAACAAAAATCAATATAATTTTTTTTATATTAAAAATAAACAGCATTTGTATAACCTACCTGCATCTTCAAAATAGTGGTGGTATCTTTGCAAGATAATTTTTTGTTCCTGTAGGCTTACTAAACTTTTTCTCCCCGACATTGTCATCACATCACTTTAATTAGCATCACACGAACTAATTTTTACTTATTGAATGTGCAATAAGTTTAATTAATGCACATTTATACTATATTTATAACCGTACAATTCTATATTCTTATCAATATAGGAAATGCAAATATTCTTTACGCAATTGTGATTCACACAATATCACTAACCGAGATTTGTATTGCTAATAAACTACCCTACACCCAAACAACTTTAATTTGTACCTTTGTAGGTAGATTATTTTGTATTCTACCCACTTACTAGCTTTCAAATTCTATACTTTTAATTTTTATACTAGATGTACGAAAAGGTAATTTAATTAAAATTATAGTCGTAAATAATTTAAATGTTATCAAACTAGTGCAAAAGTTACAAGAAAATGTCACTGAGAGAAAAAGTCCGCTGACTGGAGGTTTCATTTCCGCTTGATTGTGGCTGAAGTAAGGACGTTAGAAGTATGTTTTTTGTTTTGCTAAACATAATAAATACAGAACTAAAAGTTAGTACCAATTTATACCTCCCCAAAACTTAATTTTAGTAAGTATCCCGCTGTCTGGAGGTCGTTTAGAAAAGTTTATATTTCCGTTTATTATACGGAACAAATTCTGTTTTCAGCATAATTCAGTAGAACATATCCAGATCTAATTCTCTGCATCATTCATAAATCTCTCAGATAGGGGATCCCGCTGGGTGTAGACACGTATATTGTATGCGTTGCCTAATATGCCTGAACATCAGACTTGCAGTACCCCATTTTTATCAATTTCAGTTATTAAAAAAAGTTCTAACGATTTTAGTTAGCGATAAAATGTCAATGGCATTCGTGGGACCCATGTTTTAATCACACAACTTTAAAGAAATATATTTTATTAAAGTAGCTTGCCTGCTTTTAAGTCAGACAATTCATTGCAAACTGCAGTCACTGTCATATTTACGATACTCACGAAAGTAGCAAATTGATCCACTTGCATGACATATATTTTTAGCCAGGTTTTAAACTGTATTATTAATGTAGATTTTAGCTTACCGAGTTCGACGACGATGCATTTGAATCATCCACCATCTTCGCTTTTTTCGTTTTTTCTCGGGTTTTAAATTGCATAAATGCATAAAATAATTAATGACACTCATTTTTGCAACTAGTGTAGCTGCTTCTAGCTCCATCGTGTGTCTACTTTAACCTCCTTAACGTGTGTTAGCCACCTCGCATATTTAACGCGTTAATTAACGCGTTGTTGGCCATTGTAGTTAACGCTAACGCTAACGCAGGTGTAGCAGTAGCATAATGCACCACTGTCACTTGCACTCGCACGAATCAATGTGGTAATTAAGCTTAAATTAAAGGCACTGATTTCTAACATACATTACACAGACTTTCTTTGCATTATTGTGATAAAGCAATGGAAAATATTTTTATTAGATAATACCTTTTCTAATCTGATAAAAAAATGTCCTTTGATTTCTCTGTACGTATTGAGTGTTATCTGTTTGTTGTCACTGTCACTGTCAGTTTCTCAACATAATGTCATCCAGAGGAATTGTCAATTGATTTTATTGACGAAGTCTTGGGATTATTTTATTTTACAAAAGTAAACCCTTTTTCATTCAATGAGTGTCAATTAGGGGCAGCATTATGGATTTTTTGACGGTGAATCGTCCGGTATCTGTATCTTCTGAGAAGAAGAGTGAAGAATCCGAGAATAATGAAGATCTCGAGGTAATAGTTGTCAATTATTATTGATGGTCTTGTAAATAATGTTTAAAATCTCTGTGATATGTCTTTACCAAGGTAATCCACCATGCTTATTCATAAGCACGGTTTGTGTATGTATTATATTTGTAGTATGTGCGTCTTAATTAAATTCCAGTAGTGTAAGGATGGCTCTACAAAACCACTATTGACGTTACAGTAACAACAACAAGAATCCAGATAAAGATAGTTTGTATGCACCTAAAAACTGCACTAATTCCTCTCTGTTACCATTTTTAAAGAACTAGAAGTATTTATCTCAATTCTTATAAGAATCCATCAATGGTTTGATAGTGTATTGGAATCATTATAATGAATCAATCAAGTTATAACACACAAAGAACCAATGTCAAATTTTATCCCTCCAACTTAGATAGGACCCAATGGTGAGGATATTTTTGAGCAAAACAGGAATATTCAAATTTTATTAACAAGACTGCCTCGTTGGTCTCGGGGCATAAATGTGCACGTGGGATTGGGAGGTCCCGGGTTCGATTCCTGGGTCGGGCAGTGTTATTGGGTTTTTCTGTCACGAAATTCTCAGTAGCAGCACGGAGTCTGGCAATGTGCCCGGTACGGCAATAGGTTCGCCCCTTATTATGTGGGACTAAATTATATCTGGCGAAAAGTGGGTGTAGAAATACACCTCTGCCTACCCCTTCGGGGATAAAAGGCGTGACGATATGTATGTTTGTATGTATGTATTAACAAGTGTAGTAGCAATGAGATCTGGGGAAACTAATTATTATTATTTGGAGTCTAACCTGCTCGCTGCAGTGTAAAGGCCTTCCTACCCTCTGTCAACCTCTCTCTATCTATAGCTGTTGTTATCCACTCTTTAATATAAAGTTTTGAATCATTTAACAAACAACAACAAATAATAAGAATATCAACTTTATATTTATTAGTTATTCAAAATTAGGTACCTATAGTTTACCAGTGTAACACTCTGTACCATGAACTCAAAATTTCTTGGTGTTTTAGGTGGATAACTCAAAGAGTGTCCTGCTCAAGATAGCGACACTATATGCTGAGCAGTTGATGAGTGACCTGACACTGGAGGTGGCTGGTCGAGGGTATCCCGCTCACCGACTCATACTGTGTGCTAGCAGTGAGGTGTTTCAGGTATGTTCTTTACTGAATCTGGAACTTGAGATTTAAAGGCCTTGCCACACGGCACAATTTTACCACTGATCAAATTTTCAATCGAATTGGCTTTGCCCGTCTACACAACACAATCAAATCAATGATTTTCATTCCGTCCACCCGATTGGTTAAAATCTGGTGGTACCGCCCACCCAATGAACTTGAGTCCCGTCTACACGTCACGATTTCATCAAGTGATTTAGTCAAGTTGGACGTAAAATTGTTCCGTGTGGCAAGGTCTTAAGAAAGCTTACGATTTTTGACACGTACCTAGGCACACTAGCAGCTAATACGCTGCTGAACATGCAATTATACATCAGAGGGTACCTTTTGTTGCAATAACTGACATGCAGTTATATATTATGTCTGATACCCAGCTAATCATACTGTAATAGCATCTTTCATAACACAAACACTCAATCCAGTATTCATTAAAATTTCCTCAAAAGACTTTGATCAGACAGGCACTTATTTAAAGGTTATGTATATGTACTTACTGCTTTAATGTTTAGTGGTTCTTAGTGAATGTATTCAGAAACATTACAATGTTTTATTTTTAGGCAGTTGTAATCAAGATAGCTTATTGTATTTTTTCATAACTAGCAAACATCAGAAAAAAATAGTTAAATTTCACTATCCGTTTATTTTACTTACAGGTGATGTTAATGAATCGGGAATGGAGCGAATGGCGCGAGAGCCGTATAGTATTGCAAGAGACCCCTACTGCTGCGTCTGTCTTCCCACATTTCATTAAGTAAGTAACAGTATAGTTACAATCTCAATAAATCTTTGAAATTTTAATCTGACCTATCATACAGGATCTAACTCTCAAATGAGCCTAAAATGTTGGAAATATATACTATGAAATTCATTGCTTAAAATAAAGATTAAGGTGCTACCTCGAAAATGTATGCCCTTTTTGATTACAGATTTTGAAGCAGTGAGACACACCAGCAAAGTGAAAATTTTATATATTATTTATCAGGTCTTTATCTAGGGACTGCTCGGACAGATACACGATTAGAAGATTTTCGCTCGATAGAATTTTAATTTGAAAAACATGCTTTCTCTAAATATTTTTACGGATATTAAAAAAAAAAACTTAACTTTCGCCTTGAAATTGCTACTCACCAAAAGAAGAGTTAGTTTAATAGGGACCGGTTGAACGAATTTTCTCTAAAACATTTATTACTTGAGTTATGAACGAAATAAGATTTCAGACAGTTTCGTGATGGCATGCCATGTCAAAAACCGTGCGACATTCAACTTTGTAGCTAACACTTAGCGATGACCTCTGCACGATTTTTTAACCTTCGAGGTAGCCTCTTCAAGCTCTCCTAATCTGAATATTATTGATTCAAAGAACCAAGTGTATATATTCTCCTTAGACATAATTAAAATTAATTGTAGCATACAGAAGTGTGACATACATATCTGTGGCAAATAATAAAACCTTGTTTGTATTGTTACAGGTACTTCTATACAGGCCATATAAGGATATCATACCATAGTGTCTTACCGGTGCTTTCTCTTGCTGATAAATATAATGTAAAGGCAAGTACAATTCTGAAATAAATATAATTATTTTATTTCCTCACACTAAGATTTTGTGATAAGTGCTAACAGTGGTCCTATTTCGCTGCCTTGTGGAACACCTTAAGTTACGTGCCTAGTTTATAAGGCTTGAAAGATGCAGAATTGCTTTTTAATCTTTCGGGTTTGTAAGAGTAATTTAAAGTAAGGTCTTCAGATTAAAATCTTATAATACTGGTTGTGTTCATAATTTCTAGAAATGTAATATTGACTGGTTAAGACAGTCGAAAGCTTGACACATTTCTTCTAAGAAAACAAGTGACTTAAATAAATATGATTGTATGCTGTATTTTTTTTTGACCCTGACTGCTAGGTCGTGGCATCAATTTCCACCGAGGACAAATATGTATATGTGTAATGCGCGTATTGTTCCTTCTGTGTCTAGTTGTTATTTTCTATAGTATATGCCCATACGTGAGATACGTGTCTAAGTATATACTTATGGATCTTGTAGATAGTGATTCGATGGCCAAATTGATGGTCTCAATCTCAATGATATACAAATCGTACATTACTGTTTATGTAGCGTCTTTACTTAATACGATTATTTTATTTACCCTTAGGACCTAGTCGGCCTATGTTTAAGTTACATGGCCCAGCACATAGCGCAGGCTGCTAAGCGTGGTCAGCTTATATCTTGGATGCAGTACACCATGGCTTGTGGACACAACGAAGTGGCTAAGGTAAGACAGCCACACAGATGGCTTAAGTTTCTTTCAAGTTCTTAACAAATATACATTCGATATGTAAGAAGGAGGTTAGTGTGTGTATTTTGAACAATAATTCACAAGTTTTCGTCGTGTCAAGGATCCTTGACTAAACAGTTGACGCACCCTGTCAAGGATCCTTGACAAAACACACGAGAGGTTAACGACCGCTAAATTCAATATCTAATCTATTTATGGATTGGGTGATTTGAGATACATAATTATTTTTGTTTGACTGCACGGTTGGTGAAGTGGCATAAGCGGCCGCCCCGCCGCTTGACACTGCGCCGAGTGTCGTGGGTTCGATTCCCACACGAGACAATAGTTTGTGTGACCCATAAATTGTTGTTTCGAGTTCTGGATGTTCATTGTGTCCCTTGGCTGTATGTTTGTAAAAGTCACCCGCGACGCAGGATTTATTCCTAGTGCGGGACAGCTCTCGTTTTCTTAAAAAAAAATTGACATAAGCTCAATAGATAATATCTCAAACATATATCTTAAATCCCCAAATTCATGGATAGATTGCATATTGAATTTGACGGTTATTCGACCAATCGGTAGAATTCTATTCACAACGTGTCGCTTTTTCGGCCAGTTGTCGAATGGGAAATGGTTCTCCGGGTCGGCAATTAATCGACCTGTTGAAATTCGTTGTCCAGGACGAGAGTAAACTAATTTACCTACATATAGTACTAAACTAAAAACTTACGAATAAAAAAAAGAAAAGAAAAATATATTTTTCTCAGTTTGTATGCATCGTAGCTGAAGAAAATTAACCAATGCGTCTCTGTTGTCAGGCATGCCAGAACTTCGTGAAGTGGAATCTGGAGTGGGTGTGGTCTGATAGTGATCTGAGCGAGCTGGAGGGCGAGACCTTGGTCCAGCTGCTGCAGCAGAGCGATCTGGTGCTGCACAATGAGATGAGTCTCTACAAGTAAGTGATGACTGAGTGAAGTGCAATCTGGACTGAGTGTGGTCTGATAGTGATCTGAGCGAGCTGGAGGGCGAGACCTTGGTCCAGCTGCTGCAGCAGAGCGATCTGGTGCTGCACAACGAGCTGAGTCTCTACAAGTAAGTGATGACTGAGTGAAGTGCAATCTGGACTGAGTGTGGTCTGATAGTGATCTGAGCGAGCTGAAGGGCGAGACCTTGGTCCAGCTGCTGCAGCTGAGCGATCTGGTGCTGCACAACGAGATGAGTCTCTAGTGAAGTGCAATCTGGACTGAGTGTGGTCTGATAGTGATCTGAGCGAGCTGGAGGGCAAGACCTTGGTCCAGCTGCTGCAGCCGAGCGATCTGGTTCTGCACAACGAGATGAGTCTCTGCAAGTAAGTGATGACTGAGTGAAGTGCAATCTGGACTGAGTGTGGTCTGATAGTGATCTGAGCGACCTGGAGGGCGAGACCTCGGTCCAGCTGCTGCAGCAGAGCGATCTGGTGCTGCACAACGCGATGAGTCTCTACAAGTAAGTGATGACTGAGTGAAGTACAATCTGGACTGAGTGTGGTCTGATAGTGATCTGAGCGACCTGGAGGGCGAGACCTCGGTCCAGCTGCTGCAGCAGAGCGATCTGGTGCTGCACAACGAGAAGAGTCTCTACAAGTAAGTGATGACTGAGTGAAGTGCAATCTGGACTGAGTGTGGTCTGATAGTGATCTGAGCGACCTGGAGGGCGAGACCTTGGTCCAGCTGCTGCAGCAGAGCGATCTGGTGCTGCACAACGAGATGAGTCTCTACAAGTAAGTGATGACTGAGTGAAGTGCAATCTGGACTGAGTGTGGTCGGATAGTGATCTGAGCGAGCTGGAGGGCGAGACCTTGGTCCAGCTGCTGCAGCAGAGCGATCTGGTGCTGCACAACGAGAAGAGTCTCTACAAGTAAGTGATGACTGAGTGAAGTGCAATCTGGACTGAGTGTGGTCTGATAGTGATCTGAGCGACCTGGAGGGCGAGACCTCGGTCCAGCTGCTGCAGCAGAGTGATCTGGTGCTGCACAACGAGAAGAGTCTCTACAAGTAAGTGATGACTGAGTGAAGTGCAATCTGGACTGAGTGTGGTCTGATAGTGATCTGAGCGAGCTGGAGGGCGAGACCTTGGTCCAGCTGCTGCAGCCGAGCGATCTGGTGCTGCACAACGAGATGAGTCTCTACAAGTAAGTGATGACTGAGTGAAATGCAATCTGGACTGAGTGTGGTCTGATAGTGTGCTGAGCGAGCTGGAGGGCGAGACCTTGGTCCAGCTTGGACTTTCAGCTTGGACTTGGACCAGCATTATTATCATAAATGGGAAAGCTTTTAATATTAGATGTTTGCATGGATGCTTAATATATATTTGTAAAAAGTACTGAACGGATATTTTTACAAAAAATTGCAGTAGCATGGCTTATAACTTCAAACGAAAATATCCAAGCTACCATTTGTCACGAGAGCCTAAACTTACGTGTGTGGAGCTGCAACCAAAACCTAGTAATTAATAATAAAATAGTAACACTTACCCTATAAAAAGATTAAGGCCCACTTGCGTAACGTTTGATTTAAGTCACTCCTTAATTTAAATTTTTTGAACAGAATTAACAACATAAAATAATTTAAGTTAAAAGTATTTAGCGTCCTCTTGCACAACGACATTAACGCTTAGATTTAGTTAAACATTTTATGAGGTCGGTAAAGTAGTTTCTACGTTTTGTTTCATGGTATGAAACCTTTTTGTTACGATTTTAACGATGTTATGTGTATGCTTTCGCATAAAACCTTAGACTATATATACTTTGAGCATAAAACAAAACGCATTGTCGTCGCCTAGCAACGAAATGACAATTGACAAATAATAACTAGAAACTTTTGAGCATTAACCCTAGAACCCTACATGGGGTGCAGGTGCACCCCACACCGATTTGTTTTCTAAATATCTCAATTTCTTTAATATCCAAGAATTCGCGCGTCGGAGTATTTTAGTTTGGTGTCAACCACTCGCGTTACGTCAATACCGTGACGAGGTCCGCGTTGTGTGGTCGCCTGTATAAGTGCTGTGGGGTACGCCAGTACCCCAGTCTAGTAAAATCGTAAGATTGTTAATTTATTACGATTGATGTATTTATATGTAATCAGTTATTAAATTTGATTATTTATTAAAACAATAGTCTTATATGAATTAAATACAGATATTTTTAGATATTATGAAGGTAAAATTCAATGAAGTTTATTTATTTTGTTTCGGATGGCTGTCAGCGGTTTGAATTACGAAGAAATAAGCTTAATTCAGACCACAAATCTGGCGAGGAAGAAATAGAAGTTGGGACCAGTTGTAATGCCTGGGTTCTTTACAAGTGATCAAGATCAAATAATAAGCCAAATATAAAATTTCAGCAGACAGTTTTGAAATTGGGTTTGGAACTGATACATGAACATTTGGAGGACCGTCACTGGATGCCAACTTAGTCCATTGCAGTAATCCTCAAAAAGGACCAAATCCTACAAGCGCTGTTGCTCAAACTACATTTAACTTTGTGTAATAAGGCTGTGTGTTGTGATCTCAAGTTACCGATTCTGTTTAGTAAAACGTATTTTCATGATTTTTATTTTATTTTAAGGATTACAGTAATTTTAGTATGGGGTGTTCCAGCACCCCAGTGTAGGAATAACATGTGTGCCAAATAATGTAGAATTCTAGGGTTAACAAAACACAAGTAGGTATATTGTTATCAGTTATATCATCATCATCATCATGTCAGCCTAGGGACGTCCACTGCTGGACATAGGCCTCCCCCTGCTGCGTCGTCCGGTCCAGTTATATAATTATTGATAATTTTCGTCGCTAATGACAAGATGCCAACATCAGTGTGACAGTTCTTAAAAGAAATTAGCCACTAAACAGCCGATTTTCGGTGATTAATTTTGACAGTTCTTAAATTATATTACTCGACAAATTTTTCGTTGTGCAAGACGCTAGTGGTGTTTAATACTTTTTTTCTCGTTAAATACATCTTAATTCAATTTAAGAATCGTTGTGCAAGTGGGCCTAAATATAAGCAATTTCTTCCAGGTTCGTAGTCCGGTGGCTGAACCAACAGCGCGAGCGACTGAACACGAGTGAACTGAGCAAGGCTGAGATCAAAGTGCACTGGGAGTCCCTCGTCGCTGCTGTCTTCTCACATGTCAGGTATTTATTATATTACTAGTTGTTGCCGGCGTTTTTAATTTTTTATAGTGCTAGAATCTAAAACTAAGGAATTATCAAATAATTTCAGTCCTCCTCTCTTATTACGTTTTGAAGGTAGAATATTGAAAATATTTTCCTTTGTGCCTACGTTATAAATGGATTATGGAATGGATTGTGTATGAAGTAGCCACAGATTACTATGAATATAGGACTAAGTGACGTCACGATATCATATTGTTCTCTCTGTCTAATAAGCAATATTAAAATGCTTGTAACAAGCTGTTTACAACGAATGTGTTTTTTATATATATTTTTTATAGACTCACTGTATCCCCAATGGGGTAGGCAGAGGTGTAACATTACACCCACATTTCGCCAAAAATTTTTAGGTCCCACGTAATAGGGGGCGAACCTATTGTCGTTACCGGCCACATCACCAGACTCCGTGCTGCCACTGAGAATTCGGAAAACCCAGTAAATCTTTTGCCCGACCCGGGAATCGAACCCGGGACCTACGAACAGCAGTCGCATACGCTATCCACTGGACCACGGAGGCAGTCGACGACTGTGTTGTTGTATTCTATTCTTTTCCTTGAGGATGACTTAATTTTTAGCCAATGAGCTTTTTATAATAAAGCTTTATCGCTTTATCGAAAGCTACTGCTCTGCTCCCGTGGCTCATAGCGTAATGTTATATAGCCTAAAGTCTTCGTCGATAAAAGGGTTAAAAATAAATATGCATATCGGACCAAGTAGTTCCTGAGATTAGTGCGCTTAACCAAACAAACAAAGCTTTATCATATTGGTATAGATATAGATTGTAGTGTTTGTACTTTAGAAAAATGTACATACACACATAGACTCACACCTGTTTTCCGGAGGGGTAGGCAGAGACTACGGAACGCCATTTGTAGCGATCCTGACATACCTCTCTTGCTTCACTCACTCCCATCAAGTTTCTCATGCATGCTCTTCTGTTAATGGTACTTCTGACTTGTCCTTTTTTCAGGATGTCTCCAATCTGGTCAGAGAACGTCCGCCTAGGTCTTCCCCTTGGTCCTGTCCCATTCACACTAGCCTTATATAAATCTTCTTTGTCAGTCTATCGTCATCCATCCTCTCCATGTGCCCCAAACCATCTTAACATGCCTTTCTCAATGCTTGTCAATACATCTTTTACCCCACAACACTCTCTTATCACACAATTATTTACTCTAATGTACCTCTATTAAAAAGAAAAGATACCAAAATCAAGATTTTTTCAACATTATCAACATTTCTGCCAGGTTTCCAATGATGTGTCCGAACCAGCTGGCTAAATTGTTGCTGTGCCCGCTCACTCAGGAGCACAAGGACTTCTTCATGGAACGGATGGCCATCGCAATGAGCTACCAGTCTGGTAAACTCTACTATAATACTTATTTTAAATTGTCTTTCGGGATATATACCAAGTACCTTCGTTTCGAGTAACCTATATTTTGGCACTGTTGCAAGCGCCATGTTCACGGGTGTACGTGGTATCTATCCCGAAAGACAATTTAAAATAAGTTTAAATGACCACGAAAATTTAAATTCCTATATTCTACTAGATTAATATTCTAGCCTCTAACTGTCGGTGCTGTGTGTAGTATAGTACACATCACTGCGCCGAGTTTGTGTTCCATCCCCATAAAAACAGCAATGTGATCCACTAACACAATAGGCTTGTGTCCTAAAATATAATTAACAATTAATTCGTTCCTTTATTAGATGTTAAACTGAAATACCTAATTTTTTCTTCAAAAATTGATCAGCAATATTACCTACTAATTACGGCTTTTAAAAACCTTTTTGAATTTGACACGAAAACGCTGTAAACCATCTTGGCGGTTGAGTGATATCACAAAGTCCAAAACAAAACAAACCGTGAATGAAGTCTGGTCTGATGTACCCACTTTTATTTTAGTTATACTCGAACTACGTTATACCATAGAGCATAGATATTTATTTATAGAGATGTTTTTCTTATTGCCGCTTTTAATAAAAACTTTCTGCGACCCAAATTGCTGCTTGGCGGCGTAACAGTCGCGTGAGTGTCAGTGCAACAGCTGTCTATTTCTTACGCCAAAGCAATGCAAGACAGATGGCGAAAGACGCTAGCGCCGCCAACGGCGCCAACTACGAACTACACTAATGACAACCGTCAATACGCCAACTTTAATCGACATATGACATCCTTAAGAAATAAGCTTCTTTAATGTAAGTCATCTGTATTCATTGGTTATACTCTCTATTTGACAGGTACAAAGTTTGACGTTATAGTTGTATTTTTTACTTTTTTTTTTTTTTTTTTTGTATCGGGTTGGAAAATCCTCATGGAGTCCCTCCGCCCCGGGGGAAGGACGAAGGGGACTGTCAGACTCTTACTGACTAAAAACCAACCCGTGTTCCTCATGTACCCGTGTGTCGGAGGGTAGGGATTCGCATAAGCATTCGTCACTACCGCCCGACGGGTATTGGCCCGCCAGATGATCAGGCGGGCCCCGAACAAAACCCCCTTGGCGGCGGATGAAGGTGTTGGGCTCCGCCGCCAAAACACTCAGCGGCCGCAGAGGATAGGGAGGACGGCAACGCAACACCGCATCTCCTCTTCCTCTGCGGCCCCACCGCGACGCAACGATGGTGCGCCCCCATTTGGTCGCGGGAGATAGGGCGCGCGGCAACGCAACACCGACACGCCTCTCCTCCCGCGACCGCACCCGACTGCGAGGGACAGAAGAACTGTCCCTCGCACCCGCCCCTTTGGACGCATCCTGCGCAGGCCTCCGTCAAGCCCACGCGGAGCGTCCCCTCCTGGATCCCTCTTAGCTTCACCGCGGGTCACCAATCCACGGTTACTAAGCCCCCCCACCACGATAAGGTGGAGATCCCACGGGGGGGGGGAGTTGTATTTTTTACTACCAAAACGCCAATAACATGAATGGCGGACGCACTGTTTGACGTAATGCTCTCTGATTGGTGTTCACTGTCACAAGAATAAATACATTATTTTTAGTTTTAGAATCCTAAAAATTACATTAATCTTAGCTTTTTATAATAAACTAGCTGACCCAGCGAACTCCGTATCGCCTTTTTAAGAGTTTTTATTTAATTCCCTTTTTCCAAGCCCCTTTTCCAAAGTTACCATTGACTTAGCGCTTAATCTCTTATCATTTCAGAGTCTATAAATGATGAACAAACAAACATAGATTTTTATATAATATTGAATTCCCCATTCCCTAAAATATCGAAGACGATACCCATATCGACTTTAAAAAAAAATCCCCACCTTTGATCACGAAATAGATGTTGTATTTGGATTCACCATCCCTTAAATCTTCGGAGACGATACCCATATTGATTTTTAAAATGTTTCCCATCGGCCATCTTTGATTTCCCATCCGCCATCTTGAATCACGAAACAGATGTTGTATTTGGATTCCCCACCCCTTTAAACATCGTAGACGATACCCATATTGATTTAAAAAAAAAATCCCATCCGCCATCTTTGATCACGAAATAGATGTTGTATTTGGATTCTCCATCTCTTAAATCATCAGAGACGATACCTATATTGATTTTTTAAATTGTTCCCATCTGCCATCTTTGATTTCCCATCCACCACCTTGAATCACGAAACAGATGATGTATTTGGATTCTCCATCCCTTTTAACATCGCAGACGATGCCAATATTGATTTTTAAAATTTTCCCATCTGCCATCTTTGATTTCCCATCCGCCATCTTTGATTTCCCATCCGCCATCTTGAATCACGAAACAGATGTTGTATTTGGATTCCCCACCCCTTCAAACATCGGAGACGATACCCATATTGACTTTTAAAAAAAATCCCATCCGCCATCTTTGATCACGAAATAGATGGTGTTTTTGAATTCCCCATTCCTTAAAATATCGGAGACGATACCTATATTGATTTTTAATTTTTTTCCATCCGCCATCTTCGATTTCCCATCTACCATCTTGAATCACGAAATAGATGTTGTATTTGGATTCCCCATCCCTTTAAACATCGGAGAGGATACCCATATTGGTTTTTAAAGTTTTCTCATCCGCCATCTTTGATCACGAAATGGACGGTGTTTTTGAATGCCCCATTCCTTAAAATATTGGAGACGATACCCATATCGACTTAAAAAAATTCCGTCCGCCATCTTTGATTTCCTATCCGCCATCTTTGATCACGAAATAGATGTTGTATTTGGATTTTCCATCTCTTAAATCATCAGAGACGATACCCATATTGATTTTTTAAATTTTCCCATCCGCCATCTTTGATTTCCCATCCACCATCTTGAATCACTAAACAGATGTTGTATTTGGATTCCCCATCCCTTTTAACATCGCAGATGATACCAATATTGATTTTATAAAATTTGCCCATCCGCCATCTTTGATTTCCCATCGGCCATCTTTGATCACGAAATAGATGTTGTTTTTCGATTCCCCACCCCTTAAAATATCGAAGGCGATACCCATATTGATTTTTTAAATTTTCTTATCCACCATCTTTGATTTCCCGTCCGCCATCTTGGATCACTTAATAAATTTCATATTATTAATCAGCGTCCCGAAAATCTCGAAAACGATACCCATATAGATTGTATCCTATTCGTTTAGCCTTTTTTTGCCTTTGGCCCAGCCCTCCCCCTTCTCGTTGGACCATTTTATTATTTTTGTCTGGCCCCTAAAAGTTGTGGCGTAATTTTATATAGCCTATAGCCTTTCGGAATAATTGGGCTATCATAGGCAATAACAATTTTTAAAACCCGACTGCTAGTTCCTGAGATTAGCCGACATTATCTTTTAGCCTTTTTAGCCTTTTGCCCGGCCCCAAAGGGTCGAAGCGTTATGTTATATAGCCTAGCCTTCCGGAATAACCGGGCTATCGTACACAAAAATAATTTTTCAGATCCGACCGGACTCAGGAACTACCCTGAGATTAGCGCGTTCAAACAAACAAACAAACAAACAAACTCTTCCGCTTTATTATATAAGTATAGATAATAAACTTTATTGAGATCTTAAAATCATAATGAATCTACACCACTATTTTTTATTTAGTACAAAAACTTTAAGGACAGATTAGCGAAGACTTTATTATCATATATGTGACGTAAAAATTTCATAATATCAATAAAGAGCAAAGTTATTATCATTTGTTTATTGTAGAAAATCTCACTTAAATCATAGTCATATTTTACAATCCATTCACTAATTCATTGATAATATTCAATCCTGTTCATTCGCATTCTCTCTGTCGCACTTATGATGAAGGTAGCCATAGAAAATAAAATGAAGCAAAATAATAAATGTAGGTAGTTATTTTTTAATTTTGTTAATTCTACCCTCTCCTTCATACTTCATTCGGGTTTACGACCGGTAAAATTTATCGTTTAACAAGTAATTAAATACGGAGGTATGTAATTAGAAAGCAAACAAATATCAAAATAAAAGAAGCTGTTCTGGACTAAAAGAAAATAGTAATTTTGGCGTATTTATGAAGTTAGAATCAGCTGCTATTTACAAATTTCATCATCATCATGTCAGCCGAGAGACATCCTCTGCTGGACATAGGGTTCCCCCAAGGTTCTCCACACAGACCGATTTTGATCCGCCCGCATCAAATTATTATTTACGTAGGTAGGTAATTTTTACTTACAAGTATTTCAATTGTCCTTCGAAATGTCCACCACTATTGTCAATACACAAACGGTAACGTTTTATTAAAATGTTTTGTTAACGAGAGAAGTACGCTTCTGTCTTTTCACTTCGTCAAAAGCGTCCAATATGCTCGACACTAACCGGCTCACTTTTGTACACCCACAAAAAGAAGTCCATGGCCGTGAGGTCAGGTGAGCATGGACGCCAAGCTACGGGGCCGCCTCGACCGATCCACTGGCTTCCAAACTCTTCCCTGTACAAACGCACAGCTGCACTCGCGTTTTATCCACTCAAAAAGTACGCACGAAGCATAGCTACATAAGCCATCGAAAAAACGATGCGATCACTACCGGTTCTGATTTAGCACTGCTTGTCGCATCGAGGCGCGGCGCGGCGCGGGCGCAGAGGGACAGGGCGAAATTTATCAATGGTGTGGTTTACTACTACTACTAATTTACTACTCATTGGTTATGCATTTACCAATTATTACGTATTTTTGTGGACAGTTTTGAGACAGTTTTGGGACTTAGTGTTTTTATTTTTTACTTATACAAATATGATCAGTTAAAGATACTTAGAGCCCTGTTAAATTAATTGTACTAATAAAAAAATTGTGGTGTATAGATACTACAATCAAACCGATTTATTCTTAGTGGACACAAGCCTATTGTTGTTTCGAGTCTTTGTGCATTTTGTGTCCGTTGATTAAATGTAGTGGGTACAGTCGGCTCGGGCCTTGGATCGCAATTTGGACAACGCTAAAATGATATTGATGACTGAATGTTTGTAAATTCACTTGTCGACAGACGATGTTATTGCGAAAGTACTTTAGAAAGGAAAACCAAGTTTAAGTAAAAGATTAAGCAAACTTTATGATAATACTGGAGTAGTCATATCTACTATTAATTTCATGGAGTAGTCGTATCTACCACTTAACAAGAGGATGACTGCAGCTGCGCCCGCCCATTTTTAATATTGCCTTTTCCGCCGATCCCGTGGTATTTTCAGGCAAGTCCTTCTTAGTGCACCCTTTCTTTCTCCAAGGAAAATACATGCCAAACTTTAACTTCTTACACCCAACAGCTTCAGCTGTTAGTTATGGGTCTGTGAGTAGCGGAATAATGTTATACTTACGTAGTCTCACGCCTATATCCCCGAAGAGGTAAGCAGAGGTATATTGCTATACCCACTTCGCCAGATTTATTATAGTCCTACGTAATAGGGGGCGAGCCTATTGCCGTACCGGGCACATTACCAGACTCCGAGTTACTGCTGAGAGTTTCCTAACGGAAAAACCCAATAATGTTATATATACCCATTACTTCTTCCAGGTCAATACGAGCGCGTATCTGAAGTCCAGCAAACAGAAGCAGGTCGCATGCTGTTCACACCCCGCCTCTACACCGAAGACACGTGGGGTTCGGTTCTCGCCGTGGACAACTTCCATTCCCTCCCCTGCTACCACACCAGGACCTTCATCTTCTCCACAAGACCGTCCATAGCTGATGTGGCCCCCCAAGATAAGCTCACTGAATGGACGGTTGATCTGTACCCCAAAGGAGTATGGTTTAGGAAGAGCCTGCTTATTGTTTGGGCTGGGACTTATGATGTGAGTATTTTTACTAGTCATAATAATTTTTGAGTGGAGAAGTTTTATAAAATAGATTTTACTAAATAAATAGCGTAATAAAATAACTGTTTTTTTAATCCTTCAATATATATGTATAAGTCCGCTTTGTGCAAATTGTAATGCAGGAAGTTTAATAAAAACTAACATACATAGAGAAAAAATATTATAAAATTTGTATTTTCTGCCTAACCCTTCGGGGATCATGGCGTGAAGTTATGTTATCTCTTTTTTCATTCGAGATTTACCATATTGGTAAAGCACAATTTTTTTGAGTATAATATTAAATCTAAGCGATCGATTATGACGACACTTAGCCCTGACAAAATTTTATATTTTTTTTTTGTATTTTTGTACTTTTATTTTTATAATAATGAAACAGTATGCTTTGATAAAGGTGTTAATTTACTATATAACTTATGTGCTACTCATGAATTCTTAAAAATCATATGTGTTTGTTCCGCAGGTGCCGGAGGTAGTCCTCCGCACAGTGCGTATCTCCATCACGTGCCAGAACTGCCCCGCCGGCGCCCTCAACCAGTACGGCGAGGCAGAGCTACCCGAGCCAGACGTCAGGGTCAAGGTACCGCTACTATACTAGCATCATAGTAAAAACAGAATAGTAAGATAGCTTCATACAAATCGGCCGCCGCACCGCCGCGCTGGTTTGAATGTACGCGTGAGTCTTGGGCGCCGTGTACGCACACACTTTTCACGCACACAATCTCACGAGCGCGGCAAGCTCGGCGCGGCTTCAGTACGGGATGCGCCGCGCGTCTGATCGAGCGCATTCATGTAGGTACTTCACTGCTCGCCCGCTTGAATTGTTTATATACATTCAGTTTTGTAATAAACATTATTTATAATATACAATGTGTTAAACGACAGTAAATTTAACTTGTTACTTTTTCTCATTAAAAAAGGCATTTAGATAGTTATATAACGCTTAGGTAGTCAGTAGGTATTTGAGAAAAAATAAATTCAAGCTTAAATTGTGAAGTATTCAGCGCGATCACTTAAAAAAGCGGCGAAAAAGCGCGAGCGCCGACAAAGCCGGCGCCGCGGTGTAAACAAGTGACAACCCGTGCGTCAACGTAAGAGTAGGCAATTAACTCGCCGAGCGGCCTTAGCTAACCTACTATTCTGTTTTTACTATGCTAGCACAGTCTAATAATCCATACAGTCGTTCGACGAACGCGTCTAGACGGGTCAATCGTGCGGGGGACAAGGGGCGAGACGCGGGAAGAGCGGTACCAAACTGCGTATATCACCGTAGTTCGTAGTTTGGTACTTCTTTTTTGGCGCTGGCGCGTGCTTGTTTTTTGTTCGTTACTTATTTATTTGCTTATAAATATTAATTCAGATGGTACATACGACGTATACTGTATATAAATAAGTATTTTTAATATCAGCGATTTTATCAATTTCCGCATGCCAAAAAAAGGCTTTTTTATCTACACTAATATTATAAAGAGGAAACATTTGTATTTTTGTTTGTAATGGATAAACTCAAAAACCACTGGACCGATTTTAAAAATTCTTTCACCATTAAAAAGTTACATTATCTGCGAGTAACATAGGCTATATTTTATTTTAGAAAAATAGGGGTCCGTAAGATATTTGGGTTTTTCGGGTACGCGAAGTAGTTCCCAGGGTTCTCATAGTTTTCAGGACGCGGGTGAAACCGCGGGAAACGGCTAGTTTATTATAATTATTTATATTATTTTAGAACGCACCTAATTATCTACTTACTTTTTACAATATCTCATGTCTGGCCAAATCACAGAATTCGTAGTAAATGGCAGACGTAAAAAAATATGCGTTGCAAGAAAATACTCGATTCAAGTGTGATTTTAATTTAAAGCAATAAGTACCTAGTACCTATGTATTAGGTAAGTACCTATCACATGTGTATCTTGGTAACCGGCGCCTCTTAGCTCAAAAATAAGCATAGTTTTGGCCCCCTTAAGAACCACAAACAGGGACTCTAAGTTTATAGCCCGATCACCCACCCATAAAATGATCGTGATGTCTATTGCTTTACCTAAACGTAGTTTAAACGAAAATCAATCTGCTAAAAACTTAATTTCGATAACATAGGCTCTGCAAGCTGATCACATGGTCACCCATCCATTAAACGACCGCGATGTCAATCGCTTTATTTTAACTTGGTTTGTACGCTAACGCCCTAAGAAATCTGAAAAATATTTCTTATCCTTAGCCGCCTTCCAAGAGACCATCGGGATAAAATAGGTGGTGACTCTTTGTATTCAAAGCTGTCTCCGACTCACCGCACGAAAAAATGCAAACTGTTTTATAATAATTAGTATTTTTCGTTAATTGGTGATATAAGTGAGTTACATTATAATATCCATGTAATGCCTATGTAATGTTTTCCTAAAATGAATAGACGGTGTTTGAATAAGTAGGTATTGTTTACATGTGGCAGCCCTAGCCTACTTACCTTTGTCTAGACGTTGTCGGCTTAATGGATTTCCATAAATTTATAAATTTATGACTGGACGTCGCAAATCGATAATTTGCGAAAATGTTCGCGTAAAATAAAAAATAATACAATGTATATCCCGTTTAGAAAAGTACGATAGTTTACAAATTTCCTAGGAAATTTTTAAAACGGTTCTTATTATTTACCGGTGACATGTTCATCTCGAACATTGTTCAACTATTGGTATTACTATATAAGCAGAATGAGCTCACGGTGTCCAAATTAGCAACATTCGCGTAAAACTAAGAAAATTTTATACTCTCCTAATTATTTCATGTGTTTTATAGCAAAACTACGATATTATTTGCAGATCGGTATTCTGGTGTGGGGTGTGCAAAAAGGTGTAGAACACGTGTCGTCGGTCGTGGAACGAGTGCATCGGTTCTCTGCTCAGAATAGGTAATTATTTCAAGATATTACTTTTATATAATATTCTACCACATTTACACAAAATCGTATTATACATAATATATTTACTGGAATGGTCATTCTTGAACGTGGTTTAGTATTACTAGACTTCGTGTAGACTTTTTACTGCGACGATAAGAAGTAGCCTATCTGTCTATCGACACAGTCAAAATTAGACCTCATTATCGCTCTGTGGCGACTTGAAAGACAGACAAACACACTAATTCACTTACACATTTATAATAATATAAAGATGCTTTATATTTAATTTCGGCAGCTAATAGTAGTCTTCTGAATAGAAAAATGTGCTTGGATTAAACTGAACTTTCTCATATTTGCAGGGTACTAAACATAGACGGAGCCCTGGACTTCGACGAGCTAAACACCCCGCTGTACTCGCCGGCCGCGCCCGGTAGCACCCGCGCTAGATCTCCCTCGCCCGCGAACCAACCCAACAAGTGAGATATATTTATATAACTTTCTAGATGACCCGGCTTTGTTTTGTCTTCAAATTCACAGTATGAACACACCAGTTAATTCTCAAAAGACTCGACTTCGTATTTGTTACTTTTATTTGAAATCAATTCTTTCAACCTTTTGTACAGTCAGCTCCACATATAGAATAACATAACCAGATATATAGGAACTACCAAATTGATCAATTATATATTATTATTACAATCAAATTCGTCTTATAATGTAAATCACCCATCGTATTTAAATACATTATTATCGGAATATGAACACCGTCAAATAAGTGTTACAACCATAGCAACAAGCACTGCTATGGACCGGAATATTTCAAAGAGTTCCTTAATATATAGAGACAACCCGTGACCACAGCTAATTCCTATGCTAGATATGTTACATAAAATACTGAAATTAATAATCGATTTTAAACTTTCGCGATTTGTATACATCATACAATATTATTTAACGGGTCTTAGTCGCGATATTTTCCAACGGAGCTGCGACCACGACCGTTGCAAGCCGGTAGAAACGTAGGAGAATAACAGAGGTATTTATGGCTTGAAATAAGTAAATTATCACGACTAAGATCAGCTTAATAATATTGTATGACTGAAATTAATGTTAACAATTTTGTTTTTTCCCAGGCGATGTTCAAAATGCTCCGAAAGCTGCGACAACCCAGAACCCCGTCACCTCCTAGGCCCCAACAAGGATCAACTCCGCATCCAAGTCGTCATCATGCCTCTCACAGACTACTGCCACGTCGGCGGCGACATAACACACGGATGACACACCTACCTCCATCCCGCTCGCACCCGTGCAACCACCGTATACGACCGCACGTGCGACTGAGACGGCGATAGTTCTTGTTGTTCGCTTACTTGCCACAGATATGTGAAGCTAATAGACGTGTTATGCTTGCGTTGAATGGAAACGTTTAAAGAAATTGGGAGGCTTACGTTTTTCGTAAACTGAATGGTAAGTTGGAAGATGATTTCTTTGTGAAATATATACTTTATTTTCAGTTTAGGCTAAATGCCGTTTAAATTTTCGTTACATAGTTTTGTATAGATGGCGTGTGTTTTAAATGGCACATCCGCATGGCGTAAAGAAATTATGACTTATTTATCTAATAATTAAATTTATAACGTTGCTTGTCAAACAAAGCGAGAAAGAGAGAGATAGAGGATTACATTTTTTTTTCCATCATGTCTTATAGTTAAATATTTTAAATGGTTGTATATTACCCCGCTTTACAAAGTGTATACAGGAGTGAAATATGCCTGTTTAACTTTTAGTACCTATAAACCGCTAAAGATTTCAAGGAAATGCTCTATCTATGCCTCCACGGCTATTAATCCTGCTCATCCGGAAAAGTATAAATTTCTTCCAAAATATCGAAAGACAGTCATGATTTAGACAAACCTACTTTGTAGATAAATCTTTGGCCCTCTCGAAGGCAACGTTATCCTAGTGGCAGAAGGTTATTGGCTTCAAACCCGTAGTGCACACTTCGTGTATTTAATTGTCCTGCGCGTGTGGGTATTAAATAGTTAACTATATGCTACGTTTAGCCATCGGCTAGTATCACTGCTTGATTTCGAATCGGTAATCGAAAGCAGCGATAGCCGAGTGAAGAGACCGACAGACTGCTACGCAGAGGGTCTCTGGTTCGAATCCACGGCACGCACAATGACTTTTCGGAGTTAAGTGCGTATTAAATTGTTAATGTTAATCGAAATAAAAAAATGGTGTAGGTACATATATTCAGAGCGTGGACATTCATAATAAAATTACCTTTTCAATAGATATCTATTTCTTTATTTCATTTATTTTTTTAGTTGAAAATCTTGGCTTTTCTATCAATTATATCAGCTATCATGTTGTCATCAAATTGGCTTTATTCAATTATATTCTGTGAGAAAAAAATGGTTTCTGTATGTGTTTTCAATACTGCCATACAATTCAGCTACACGATTACATGTCAATGCTAACAGATATCGTTTGGATAGTTTTAAAATTATTTAACTGTTAAACTGCTTGTAAACCAACGACAACCCAACCTACTAGACGCCGCATGTAAGGTGAACACTTTCGGACAACACAGTAGACTTCTACGTCTTATATAAGACCAATTTGGACCAATCCCAACACTAGATATGAATTATGACGTTCCACAAATTTGAACCGGCCAATTAGAATGCATTTTTGTCGCCCCCCCTTGCCCCGCATACCTCACCGCTTTGACAGGATTGTTTGTTTGTAGAAATGAAAACATTAGGTGTCTAGTAGGCTGGGATGTCGTTGTTGGAAACAGTGAAATGTTAGTTAATTCTTAGTTAGTTTGGAACTAATAGTAGTGACCACGAAAGTTTCAAATCCTATACAAGTGAGATGTGTCACGTAACCATTGATATAGCAACCCACTCTTCCAAAATTTATAAAAAACACTGTTGATTAAATTTGCAAAATTGTTGACTTTTTAAAACTCACGGAGATTCTTTTCTTAATATAAAACTTGGACAAAATATAGTTCGAAACGTAGTCCTTGACTTATCTGTCTCTACAACAAATGCCCAATGTACTCTTGTTGGAACAATATTTTGTAACGACGATGGTCATAATGTGGATCTAGGACTAACTCTAGTGTTATATTTAGTCCTTGTTTTAAAACAAGGCCTTCAATTATTGTATGAAAGAGAGGTAAAATTATTATTTATGTATTCATTTTATGTTATTAGCTATAACTTGGACTTATCCTTGTTCGTCCTCAGTGTAGTAACCTTTATCAAAGAACTTAGATTTATGCATAGAAGCACATTTCTATGGGCGCTCTGAATACAAACTTTCTGCGACACAAATTGCCGCTTGGCGGCGTGGCAGTCGTTACCCCAGTGTAAGAGCAAGAGAAACAGTGTATCTTGACTACGAGAGCAAGAGACACGGGGAACGACGCCAGCGCCGCTATCTACGAACTAAACTGCCCTCACAGACCCCACTTGGAATCGGCACTCGAAATCCTTAAGGTCTGTGCTTCTATTTAAATCTGAGTTCTCTGCCTATGTGCTAGAAAATTCCCTTTTTCCAAATGTAACACGTCTATTTTTGACGTTAGCAACAATTATCAATGTTGCCATACGAATGAAACCTTATCGTCACTATGGTACTAAATATTTGCTGAATGTTTTTTTATATAATAATGTCGCCTTTGAATGTTGTTAATTTTCAATAAAGTAGGAAGCAATATGCGTAATTTAAATTTAATTTAAATACATTTTCGTAAGATTTATACATGGCAATATACACATTATTATAAAACACAAACTTACTGTTATAAATGAATTGTGCGTAAAGTATTCAGATCAAGTAAAAAACTGAACACCTCTATCACAGAATATATAATAGTACCTACGGTACAGAAGTTTCACTTCCGAGTTTAAGTATGATCGCACGGTCGCGTCCGGTCACCGGACTAGTCTCTGCTGGCTGGCACTCGCTCGACTTGTCGCACCTCGCACACGCAGCGCACGCATCCGCGAAACAAAAGTAAACAAAAAACTCGCCGCCCGGCCCCCGGGCCCCGCCGGTTGCCGACAGCCCTACCAGATTGAAGCGAGACGGCAGACAGTTATTGTACTATGAACGGTATACGCAATGCAAAAGGTTAAAATTAGGTTGTTTGCCAGATTAGTAGGTAAATACCTCGGGGATTTTACGTCGCTTGTATGGAAGTGAGACAGGCCTGCCTCTATACGTGTCAACACAGTACCTACGCCTAGGTACACTTTTATTTTGACGTACTTATATAATTATACAAAAAATCATCACTTTTAATTCGCAGTGAGTTATCTGTTTTATTTTACTTGATTTGAAATATAAAGTCGTGTATTTATTTGAAGTCTTCCTCTTTGTGTCAATACAATATCTACTTTCTTTTCCATGATTATGTTGGATAGACATATGATTTCATTTTGTAATAATACTTTCTTTAATATTCATACTGTTACTTAACGAATTTATGTCTTAATTAATTTGATACCAAACAGAGCCAATATCAAGGGTTGTTTAATGTACATGCTAAGTATTCCGTATTCGTTCTTATTTATATTTAATAAGACGAAGGGGCCTTACCGCTTTTAAGCTTATCTATATTTAGTTTAAGATTTACACCGAAGAGTTCATATTCTGATCAGGATATAATATTTTCATGATCAACCTTTGTTTCACAGGCAATTATTTAAATTAGCAGATATCCAAATGTCAAATCTATAGTCATCTACTGTATATACTTTATACGTCTATGGTATATATGTCACCAGAAGATAACAAGATCCGCAAGTTTATAAACCTAGGAAAACAAACTTTCGTAGTATTCTAAACGGGAGATAAATTGTATTATTTTACGTCCAGGTTTTCGAAAATTTATCAATTTATAAACTAACGGAATTCATTCAAATCCATTCGAAAGATTCTAAACGGTTCGACCAATCACAGAAGAGCTTTTAATTTTACGCTTCTTTAAAATACGGCAAATAACACACTGCTCTCTGATTGGTCGGTCAGTGATAATAAAGGTTCAGTTAATAGGTTATGTTGTGACCCTGAACACAAAAATAAGAGCCCTGCTAAGCAGGTTTTTTTATACATACAACGAACGTGATTTTCTTTTATAGATGATGGTACGGAACCCTTCGTGCGCGAGTCCGACTCGCACTTGCCCAATTTTTCTCTTAATGTTCGGTGGCGAACAATGCCGAGGGGAGGAAGGAAAACCAATCAGAGCGCACATTGCGTTTGGTTATTGCTTACTTATTATTTTACCCGTGAATTCAGTAAGTCTATCAATTTGCGAAAATGTTAGCGTAAAATAATACAATTTATGATCCTACGAAGGTTTATAAATTTCCTAGGAAATTTATAAATTTGCGTTTCTTGTTATTTTCCGGTGACATATACACAGATTACAAGAAGTGTATATTATATACTTTAGGACACAATATGGACGTCCAAATCATTAATTAAAATTGATGTTGCTTTCGAGAGATTGGGCTATACCTAGTAAAAAACTTAATCATCGTTTCAGACTACACTGTGAGTAAAATAAAGTCCCTCATATATTTTCATACTTATGTTTCAAAACTAGTTCTCTTTCATTTCGAAGTAAGGGAAAATCCTAAATAACGTTTTTGGATTGGCGACCGTCCTATTCTGTGAAAGCCCCGATTGTCATATGTCTTCATCAGCTATAAGTTTGCAGTACATATGTTGTGCAATATAATTATAATATTTTTATACTGTTCATCGCAGTATTATTTTATATGTATGATTCTCATTTGTTGTAAAGTTTGGACTTAAATATAAACGAGTTAAAAATATATTTGTTTTATTTGTCCTTCCATACCCGTATCCTGCGCTGGCGCATTCAGAGTTAAGTTTTGGAGGAATAACCACTTTCCGAAACAAGAATGAGCCATTCTTGTTTTGGAAAGGCATGAACCTGGTGAAGGGAAGGAAAAGGGGTTTTATCATGGAAAAGCTAAAAAATCTTTATTCTTTGGAAGAAAACCGATGCTTTGTTGGCTTGAACTCTCTAGCACCAT
Source organism: Euclidia mi (assembly GCA_944739405.2). Classification (NCBI taxonomy): domain Eukaryota; kingdom Metazoa; phylum Arthropoda; class Insecta; order Lepidoptera; family Erebidae; genus Euclidia; species Euclidia mi. Next base: position 106,856,521 of record OX123186.2, on the reverse strand, counting down.
CCTGGATCTTCCCGTCTGTATTTTAAACGGTAGGTATATTTTATGGAGACCAAACAATCGCCACCAGTGGCAGTTGCTTGAAATTATAATAATATCATCCTCAATACATATATCGTGCTGTTCAGTGATCAGCTTAATTTGATTAGAAGCGGGGTGCTTCAAAGTCAAATAGTTGTAGACCTTCGAGCGCGCCAATCAGTGCGTCGAACGGCGATCAAATCAAGTTGACGCGAGGAGGTTAAGCTACTCCTGCACTATAAAATAATGTTTAAGCTGTCTTCTTTTATTCCAATCGTGTTACCAACTCTAGTGTCCAAGTCTATAGGCTGCCTGCCAGCCTACACCGATTCCATTCCTGAGACATAAGTGTAGACGCCATAACAACTGATACCCATCCACGTGGTGCAACTCTGTAAATGTTGCATATCTTTGCTGATGACAGCCTCGTTGGTCTCGCGGCATAAATAAATATATAAATAAGCGCGTGGGTTTGGGAGGTCTCGGGTTCGATCCCCGGGTTGGGCAGTGTTATTGGCTTTTTTCGTTAGGAAATTCTCAGTTGCAGCACGGAGTCTGGTAATGTGCCCGGTACGGCAACAGGCTCGCCCCCTATTACGTGGGACTAAAATAAATCTGGCGAAAAGTGGGGTATATAGGCGTGAGACTATGTATGTATGTCTATTACGAACGGCAAGTGAGATCACACTATGGTTACCAGTGATCAATTTTACCATGTTCGAATTAACTATGATTCTGTCGCAGTGTTGCCAGATTGACGGCATATAAAACAAAATGTTTTGGGTAAATAAAAATGAAACAACGACGTCATACGTATAAAGTATTTATTACACAATACACGTTACAGTAAAACAAAATAAAGACAAGCTCTCTCATTTAATACTAATCTGTTAACATATTTGAGGATTACGCTTAAGCAATATAAAGTCAAAAAGCGGTAATGATGCATCCACACCGCAGTAAATTCTTGTTGAGAACAATTCAGAATGATGAGTGTTCAGTGATAAGTGATAACCCAATGGAAAGACCGACAGACTGCTACCCTGAGCGTTTCAGGTTCGAATCCACAGCGTGCACCAATGACTTTTCGAAGTTATATAATTATCGCTAGCAAAACGGTGAAGGAAAACATCGTGAGGAAACCTGCATATCTGAGAGTTCTCCATAATGTTTTCGAAAGACATGTGAAGTCTGCCAACCCGCACTTGACCAGCGTGGTGGACTATGGCCTTCTCATAGTGAGAAGAGGCCCGTGCCCAGCAGTGGGACAGTTTATATTTAGGGCTGATAAATATGTTGAGACCACCATTTTAAGAATACAATCGAGATATCTTCACATATCTTAATATATAAAATCCTTGCGTTACTGACTGACAGACACGCTACAGCCGAAACTATTGGGCGCAGGAATCTGCTTTGGCATGTATGTTCCTTGCGGACCGTAGGGGTGCACTAAGAAGGGATTTCCCGAAATTCCCACGGGATCGGCCAAAACGAGTAAATTGAAAAAAATTGTAGGCGTAGCTGCTGGCGTCCTCTAGTTGTTTCTATAAGTTACTGTTTTTCTATATGTTACTCAACAAAAAATATCTTCGATATGGATGCACCATAAGACACAAATATTGGCGGTCTGTTGAGACTTATCACTATATATTGCACATATTTATTAAGCACACGAAGCGGGGTACAGAAAATAATTCGATTTAATCAGTTATGGACATCTCCAGGTTTTGTAACAATAATATGTAACAATTTAAGAATTTAAACGCTTACTGAGCAAAAAATAACACATAAACTGGTCATTGTAAAATATCTAGTGCCGAGATTCGGATTACACAGGCTTGTAAAAAGCACAAGTTATAGCCTATAGATATATAGGCCAAGATCCCAGAGCCGCCAGACCTTACTTATTTTCTCAGAAACGAAATGTATAGAATAATGTAGTGTTAGTATCTGCTATGAGTGTACGTATACTTGCTACCTTGGATCATTCCAATTTTTAGGTACGAGGTGCTAAAGTTAGGTAAAAATAGTACTAATTTTCTTAAATTCTCAGTGCTGATATTTATGTATGTTTGTATGTAAAAATTTATAAATAATACTGTCGCACTCATTTCGGCGGCGGTAATTTTTACCAGACGCTTTAAAGTTTCCAAAATATCTAGCTATCGGTAGAGACCACTAAGAGCGCATTTAGAAAATGTATGGAAATTGTTCCCGTAGATTTTTAGCATCTCATAACTAAAAATTGGCCCACGATCCAAGCTAGCAAGTATGCGTACACTCATAGCAGATACTAACACTACGTTATTCTATACATTTCGTTTCTGAGAAAATAAGTAAGGTCTGGCGCCCCCTGGGATCTTACTCTAATTGTTCTTCTAGTAAACATGGACCACCTTTCCAAAAGTGTCCAACTATTACTGGCGTCTTACGTCGATGTTTCAAAGAAAAAAATACAATATATTTTGCCATTTCGCCCTGCGAAATAATTACCTTAAAAAGATGGCTATAATTATATTTATTTTTCTGGAAATCTCCACAACTGATTTTAGCGACAGAAAGCATATTTTATTGACACTGACTTAAGTTTTCTGAGGAGAAGTAGGCCAACTTAAAATACTTAAGCACTTAATTATAACATGACTTTCACTTAAACTATGCTTAACTAAATATACATAGGTTGTGTTTCATAATGTTCAAATACACACATCAGGGTAAAAAGAATTAGTGCTCAATAAAGATAATTTAAAAAATTATAGTTTGCCACTTCCAAACAATATAAAAATGAATATTCTTTTTCTTGTTTCCATGATAAAATAATCCAAACAATATAAAAATGAATATTCTTTTTCTTGTTTCCATGATAAAATAATCCAAACAATATAAAAATGAATATTCTTTTTCTTGTTTCCATGATAAAATAACTGGTTAATAATTCCATTTGAACATTACGAAACTGATGGATAGACATAGGATGCATAAGTATACTATTTTATTAATTGCAACTCTGTTTTTCACAAGTATATACATAAATACTAAATACTCTTGAGCACTGTGGTTTCGTCTAAATCATGATTTTAATTTTGATTTAATAATTTTGAAGATTTATTTTCCCATTATAATACTTCTCAGCGTGTGCAAGCTACTGATCCAAAAGATAGCGAGTGAATACTGAGGCTTAGTACGACTTTAGTGATGTCAGGTTAAAACTCGATTCGATCGGCACTCATTAAAATTGGTGTTTAAAACCTAGAAGCAATCAGTACGCTGCTAGCCGATAGGTGACTCCCACGTTGACTTAATTTATACTTAGCCATTTGTTTATAGATTTTGGCAATGGTTTGATTATAGTTAAATCATTGCCATTCCTAAATTATCTTTTATAATTTTTGTAATACTATTTTACATCTGTCATGTTCGGTAAGTAGGTTCTTATTACCTCCAAATGGGGCTTGTAGGTGACTAATTAGCGCTCTAGGGTAATAATGTAGCTAGAAAAGGCTGTAAGTAATTTAAAAAAAAACACTTCTTTCTTTCAAAAAGTTCGCGTAGGTACATCTAACCATCATACTGGCAATAGACATCATGCATTCAGCCCAATGACCAAAGAGGTCGCTTTGCTATTCAGCCTTGTCTTCGTGTGAGTTTAATAGTCATCAATTTTAAATAACGGAAAAACTCAATTTCGTTCTTGAAAAAAAAAAGTTCTTTACTTGATTCTTTTTAATGAAAAAAGGCGGGAATAGAAAACTTTTACTTTAAATATTGTTTGTTTTTTTTTCAACAAATTTCAACAAATAAAATGTTTTATTCTTGTAATTCCGGTTTTTTCCTACTTACCTCACAATCGAGATGTAAAGCAGAATAGTTAGCTCGGGTGTAAGCACCAATTGCACCCTCGAGCTATAGGCGCCCTCGCTGCTTTCGTGCGCCTAAATATCTCGGGCTGCAATTGATGCCTTACAGCCCTTGGCTACTAATCTACTATTAATTTTGTCGACTGTTTAACCAATTGGGACGAGTCTAAGTCAGTATACATTAAAATTTATGAACTAAATCACTTACAGGTTAAGCTTAAATTCCTTATAGTAATATAGTGTATGAAAAAAATAAGTAAAATTATTATTAAAGAGAGTACGAGGCATAATAACTAAAGTTTGCACCATTGCTGAATAAAAAAAATACTTTTAAGTACTAAACTAAGTTGAGCTTATATAGAGCGTATATATTTCGTAAGATATAAAAAAATATTTCATTTCGTCTTGGATGGAATAGTAAATGCAGAATTTCGAAATTAGAATTTTTGACTTTTTAGACAAAAAAAGAAAGCAAAATTATAGAATTGCTTTTTGGTATTCACAGTCTTCGATTCCTTACTAAGTAGACTATGGTTAGTTCGAAATTCGAATGTCTTTTTTAAAAAGTTATTGTCACAATTTCTATAAAACAATTTTTTTACGGAAGTTTAGTTTTCGTTTTAAAATCGTCTCACTTGTTATCACAGTGTTGCACTATAAAATATTATGAATCAAAACGGTTTAAAATGTGTACTTTAGATGTACGGGTAGAAATAAAATACTAAAATATTTTCGCAAGCTAAGCATGGTCACATTTGGTCTGACATTACAACAATTGACATTAAATGCTACAATATTGGAGTTGTGGGATTACATGATTAATTGGTGGTATTAAATCGGGATAGAAGTTACATATTCCTCGACTGGCGGACGAAATAATAAGTACTTTTTGACTTAAAATATTGAGCGATTTCTTTTCGACCGACGTCAAACCCTATACCAACCCGTCTGTCTGGCCAGCAGCGTGGTAAATAGGGCCAAATGCTTCTACAGACTTACTATACCATTGTTACGCAAATTTAAAGAGATTTATGTCCTGTAGTGGACTGTAGATGTATCTTTCTGTCCCGACTTAATACAGATACAGACTAACTTACCAAGCGGACTTCTTACATGTCAAGGACTGTGTTTTTGCATAATATGGGTATCAGGGGTTTCTATTACATCCAACACTGACACATTTATTTGATTGACTTACACTACGAGAATTTTGTTCTTTTGACCACGATAGCCATGTATGATGCAGGGTGACAAGCCAAAATAAACTTAGTACACTCTGTGTTGGGTATATTTTGGCTTGTAGCAATTGTATTTTATACATGACTATGGCGTAAAAAAGATTCAAAATGAACTACTTTTCACGGACAGATTTTTAAGATGACTTGCATCTAATTTGTGAGTTGTTTATTTTATTTAAAACTCGGACCAGCTACGCGATATTTCATAAAATAGCGTAGTGATGTCTTTCTTTAATGTAAATTTTTGTGAATCTTTTGATTTATAATCTGTGCTATTTTTCATTTCCTCATTCAAGTTGTTCTTCTTCTGGTGTTGCCAGTGACATTTTAGCAAGGCTGACTCCATTTTTGCTATCCATAAAAAGTAGTTAAATTTAAACATTAATTTCATATAATACTGTGTGACCGAGTACCGCGATTTCTACAATGTAAGCGGAAAATCAATTGTGTCATAATATTTTTGTCCATTATATTTCGTTTATATAAAAATGGGCGTTGTATAAAATGCTTAGTTGGTCGGTCATAGGAGGAGCTCCTTTGGGAAGAGATTCATGGAAGCGTAGTCTTCCAATACCTGAAAGAAAATATTTTAGTTAATAATTGCTTATGTATCGTCTGATCATTGTCGCTGTCTCAATTGAGAATGAGAGTAGGCGCAATAATATTTAAGGTCGGAACATATCTGACGGAAGATGCGTCGCGTATTATCGGTCGCGTAACGCCAAAACATACAAATATATAGAAAAACATTCAACCTTTCACACCTGACCGATGATCCGTTAGTACGTCGAGCGTACAGCGTCTGTTCCTTTTCCGTCAACGCATTATCGGTCGACGTCGCGCGCACCACGCACCACGTGTATACATACTGACGCGTTGGGCGACGTTTTAAAATTAAATGTCATACAAAGCAACCTCACTGTAGTTGCTGAACGCAGAAACTGACTAGACGCGTAATGTAGCAGGTCTAATTTGACGGAATAGACGCGACCGATGTAGATACGCTCGACGTATTTTCCGTCAGATATGTGGCGACGCTTACTGTGTTACAGAAATCGTTTTTTTAAAGAGTATTTGTCGTAGCGTACGGGGAGCACGTTAAGCCTTCGGTCCTGGATGTCATAAAGATCTTTGACAGTCGTTATGAGGAGTTCAGTTAGTACACTGAAATATAGCGATACTGGCCATGGTATAGACCCACCCTTTGAGTTGATGAGGTCAGACAGCAGACGCTTTGTGATAAAGCCAAATGTTCTGTAAAATCTGGTTACACTAGTAGGTGGACCCTGGGTTCCAAGGTCTGAATGCAACCTACGCTAAAACACCGCCCACACTCAACAACGTGGGGTCAGCCTTAACTACCGCTAGAAAACGAAGTAGCTTAAAATTTAAAAGAAAGAACTTATCAAGCTTGGAGATGTGTGTGTGTTGTAGTGTAGGAGGTAGTTTTAGCCCTTACCTCTCGCAGCTTGTCTTGTGTCGGCGCAGGCATATCTGGCGCCATCAGAGCCCGGAGTTTGGACCCGTCCAGACACAGTTGCTTGTTTAACAGTAGTTCTACCCCGGCCGAAGGTTCTAGTAAGAATGTGTGAAAGTCTTAGCCCTTACCTCTCGCAGCTTGTCCTGTGTAGGGGCGGGGACGTCTGGCGCCATCAGAGCCCGGAGTTTGGACCCGTCCAGACACAGTTGCTTGTTCAGTAGTAGTTCTACCCCGGCCGAAGGTTCTAGTCAGAATGTGTGAAAGTCTTAGCCCTTACCTCTCGCAGTTTGTCCTGTGTAGGGGCGGGGACGTCTGGCGCCATCAGAGCCCGGAGTTTGGACCCGTCCAGACACAGTTGCTTGTTCAGTAGTAGTTCTACCCCGGCCGAAGGTTCTAGTCAGAATGTGTGAAAGTCTTAGCCCTTACCTCTCGCAGTTTGTCCTGTGTAGGGGCGGGGACGTCTGGCGCCATCAGAGCCCGGAGTTTGGACCCGTCCAGATACAGTTGCTTGTTCAGTAGTAGTTCTACCCCGGCCGAAGGTTCTAGTCAGAATGTGTGAAAGTCTTAGCCCTTACCTCTCGCAGCTTGTCCTGTGTAGGGGCGGGGACGTCTGGCGCCATCAGAGCCCGGAGTTTGGACCCGTCCAGACACAGTTGCTTGTTCAGTAGTAGTTCTACCCCGGCCGAAGGTTCTAGTCAGAATGTGTGAAAGTCTTAGCCCTTACCTCTCGCAGTTTGTCCTGTGTAGGGGCGGGGACGTCTGGCGCCATCAGAGCCCGGAGTTTGGACCCGTCCAGATACAGTTGCTTGTTCAGTAGTAGTTCTACCCCGGCCGAAGGTTCTAGTCAGAATGTGTGAAAGTCTTAGCCCTTACCTCTCGCAGCTTGTCCTGTGTAGGGGCGGGGACGTCTGGCGCCATCAGAGCCCGGAGTTTGGACCCGTCCAGACACAGTTGTTTGTTCAGTAGTAGTTCTACCCCGGCCGCAGGTTCTAGTCAGAATGTGTGAAAGTCTTAGCCCTTACCTCTCGCAGCTTGTCCTGTGTAGGGGCGGGGACGTCTGGCGCCATCAGAGCCCGGAGTTTGGACCCGTCCAGACACAGTTGCTTGTTCAGTAGTAGTTCTACCCCGGCCGCAGGTTCTAGTCAGAATGTGTGAAAGTCTTAGCCCTTACCTCTCGCAGCTTGTCCTGTGTAGGGGCGGGGACGTCTGGCGCCATCAGAGCCCGGAGTTTAGACCCGTCCAGACACAGTTGCTTGTTGAGCAGTAGCTCAACCCCGGCAGAAGGTTCTAGAGGCGTGTGAGAGAGGGAGTACGTGCGGCAAATGTCCGCCCACGCTGTCAAGTGCTTGTCGTTGGCTTCTTCGGCCACTGAGGCAATGTCGTTCTGTGTGAAGTACGAAATTAAAGTGTTGGTCACAACCATATGCACAGTTTCATTAACATACACATACATAGGCATTGGATCAAAAGTGTACCAAAGTGAATAGGACCGCAAGGGAAATGGACCAATTTATAAAAAGGTTATTTTGCGTCGTTGGTCTAATAAAAGAATATGTATTTTTAATAATCAACTAGAGGACGACAGCAGCTACGCCTGCATTTTTTTTTAATTTACCCGTTTTGGCCGATCCCGTGGGAATTTCGGGAAATCCCTTCTTAGTGCACCCCTACGGTCCCTAAAGAAAATACATGCCAAATTTCAGCTTCCTGCGCCCAATAGTTTCGGCTGTAGCGTGTCTGTCAGTCAGTCAGTAATGCAAGGATTTTATATATTAAGATTTTCTACGAATGTGTCCGAAGTAGAATAGAAGCATTTTCTACAATGTATAAGTTTTAAACGTATGATGTATAAGTTTGAAATATAATAAAGTCAGGGCAATAGTGGGTACAGGCTTTTTTTGAAAAGGGAGCGTATTTTCGTTTGCATGAGATGGAGGTTTGAGCCAAATTTTTTTTCTTTTTTTAAAAGGCAACTCCCGCATTAGGACTAAATCCTGTGTCGCGGGGGACTTTACAAACATACATTCAACGAGGACAATTAACGCCCAGACTCGAAACAAAAATTTATGTATCACACAAAGTGTTGTCTCGGGTGGGAATCGAACCCACAACACTCGGCGCAGTGTCAAGCGGTGAGGCGGCCGCTTAAACCACTACGCCAACCGAGCAGACCATGAAGTAAGATTTTGCCAAAGATTACACTAATGGGTTGATTACACCTAACGAGTACAGTGGCGAGTCAGTGTCCTCGGCCGAGTACTCGGTTGGTATAAACACTTTAACGAGTGCTCGGCCGAGTGCAGAGGCCGAGCAAAGAGGCGAGAGAGTCACTAGAATCCCAATCTGTTTACTAGGCCGAGTACCCACCTCCCCGCATCATTTTTCTACCCCCGCAGCGACTCGGTATACCGCTCGGCTCGTATGGACACGCTCTCGACTGTCACTCGGCCACTCGCGCTTATTTTTTGTTTTCAAATTATCCTAATCTCAATTAAAATGTCCGTTAATAACAAATGGAGCATGGAAACAACAATAAAATTCATTCAGTGTTACAAAATACATGAATGTTTGTGGAATTTTTCTACAGTCATTCTCAAAAGTGCCTTGAATTCTTTGGGATCTTCTGACTGCAATTCATTAAAAAGGCAATTTGTTGCTCCTAGGGCATTTCGCCTTAATATCCATGTTCTAGTCCAAATTCTTCAGTCTTCATCTTCTAATAAATCCCACAATTCGTTTATTAACTATAATGTCTGGTAACAGCTGGTTAAAAACTTTTTTAAATTCTTTTTTTTTGCGATCCATTGCAGACGTAAGCGTGATCAAAACTAAACTGTCTCGCCACTATATATACGTATGACCACCCACTCGGTTCGGCGACTCTCGGTCGACAGCGCATTTACTGACTCGCCACTGTACTCGTTAGGTGTAATCAACCCATTAACAACATTTGTATTTAGAAGAAACCCGATGCTGTACAAGGGGTAAGAGGAGATAAGAGAAGATACGAGAGATCCCTAGCCTCAGCTATGGAAAGCTTAACATACCTTAGCCAACGTAGAAATCGCAGTGCCATAATAATCATGGCTAATCTTGAAGATATCCGACACTATCTCCGCCAGACTGCCCTGAGTGCTATTGGCATCGTCCACCACGTTGTATATCTGTTTATTTGCCTCGGGTTTGTTGCCTAGGGTCCAGATAGCCCGGCATATGTCCCGGACGTGGACCGTGTTCATCTTGAGGTCAGCCGTCCAGAGCAGCTTCATGGTTTCATTTAGGTGCTTGTATATGCTGCCGTATAGGAGGCGGGGAGCTGGGGATTAAAGTTATCAGTTGATTATACATAGTATTATATGATTATATGACTACCATTTGATTATAATAAATTTGATTTTAAGAAATTAGAAAAGAAAAATTATAAAAAATTTGTTATGCAAGACGTGAATGTACCACCTAGCTAATAAATTATTTATATTTCTATTCTATTTCTTGAACAGTTTTCAGTCTTATTACGAAAACCGAGCAATTTTATGCATTGTGTATTTTGTGTTCAAAATACATACATACTAGTGATGTTCCGGATATCCGTATCCATATTCGTGTCCGCGGATATCCTAGGAAGAAGAAAGATCCGTATCAGTATCCGTTACTTTTCTCGCAGATCTTTTACGGATCTTTCACCTTATTAATTTTCATATAATAGGATGGAATGCTATAGGTGGTTAGGTAGAATTACAAAACTATTAAATTCCATTCAAAGTATTTTAAATATAATTTCAATACAAGTCGAAACATGATCTGTCCATTGTTCCGCCGGGCGTGCGTGACATCAACTATCGTTTCAAGGTCGCGCGCACCGACATCGATTCAATAAGGAAATAAAGATCCGTATCCTTATCCGCGGATCTTGACATCAAATATCCGTATTCCGATCCGTATCCGCGGATATACATTTTTAACGATCCGGCGCATCACTAATACATACATACATATACTCACGCCTTTTTCCCCGGGTAGGCAGAGACAACAGATCGCCAATTGCTTCTATCCTTGCAAAGCTCACGCGCTTCCTCTACATTCATTACTATTTTCATACATGCTCGCCGGTTACGGGTGCTATTCCGTTTTTCAAGACGTACCCAGTTCAAAATGACTTTCTAAAATGCTTAATTCCAATTGATCATCGACAATTTTCGTTTACAGATTTTTATAAAACCTACTTTTATGGGAACGAATGTTGAACTAAGTACATATAATTATTTTCTGAGCATTATCAATTAACTTATAAACTAAAAAGGTCACAGAAAAATGATGAATGGAGAAGAACGAACGCGCTTCATTGGGCTTCCGCTAAAAGTTTTTTCGTATTTTAATTGAAGTAATTTCTTAGAAAGAATTCGTCTTTGTCAACTTTATTAGAAGTTTTCTACTTTGTATGGCTCCTACAGCGAAATACACTTGTTACATTTCTAAGATTTCTCGTTGAGTTTTGGAATTTACAAACAAAATAAACATTGAAAATGCGTATAAAGGAAAAGTATCACGACTCGAAACAACAATTTATGGAAACAACAGTTTGAAGTGTTGTCGCGTTTGGGTATCGAATCTATTACTCTCGGTTTGAGTAAGTCGACTAGGCGAGGCGAGCACAACATTCTATAGCAAAACACTCGAAGAATTTTTTTTATGACCACTCCCGAACTAGGAATAAATCCTGTTTAGCGGGAAGGTTTACAAACATACAACCCACGGACGCAAAGACCACCCAGACTCGAAACAACAATTTATTGATCACACAAAGTGTGGTCTGTGTGGGAATCGAACCCACGACAATCGTCGCAGTGTCAGCCGATGCCTGATGGTAAGCAATTACCGCCGCCCATGGACACAAGCAACACCACAGGAGTCACAAGTACGTTGCCGCCCCTTGGGGTTGGGAAAAGGGATAGGATAAGGAGTGGGATGAGGGAGACGGAATAAGAGATAGGGCCTCCGGCACTCTCACTCACCGAACGAAACGCAACAGTTTAGTACTGTTACTTTACGTCGATCTTCTGTGAGAGGGTAGTATTTCCCCGGTCGAGCCGGCCCATCCATGCTGAAATCAGCAAGGCTCTACTACCTAAAGAAGTGGATGTATATAAGAAAACAAAAGTGCCTTACTCAAACTCCTCCTATCAGCGATTCCGTACACTATAGCTGGTCGGATGATGGTGTAGTTGAGTTCAGCCTCCATATTCTTCAGCTCCTGTTCCACCTTGTACTTCATCCGACCCTCGGTAGTCCACGGCTCCATTGGACCGTCTTCTTTGTGAGGCTGCAAGTTGAAAATTTAGTCGTGTACCTATAATATTTTACTAACTTATGCTATTACTATATGGAGTGGCTGACGGTAGGTAGTTACAGAAAGAACAATGGCAGAATTTGGTCTGGGTTTGTTGTGGCGACCTTAAACTTCATATAAACAAAACAAATTGTTTTTTTTCTACGATTTTTAATATTTTCACTTTGTCTCGTTAAAGCTGGAGTATTTTATGATGATAAAAAGCATTCCAATTGATTACGAATACTTTTTTATTTGATTGTTGCCATAGACAATGGTGTGTCAGGAATAGACGTGAGTGCGTATCGATTATTAAATAAGTAATCGATACGATCGACCATTATAGAGTTGGTTTGGTTTAAAATGCAGTTATTTAATATTTTATCAACATTATATCAATACAATAAGCTAATATTTTTGAAGCCTAACAACGTTAAAATCAAATAAAAACGTCGCAGCATCGTTTTAAAGTTGTATCGATTTCACATAAAATCGATTTAAAATGTGCAGCTCTGCTTTTGTCTTTGGCTGTGACAGTTAGATGCTACAAAATACTTCCGCGTTTTGATGTCAATCTGACATATGTCATTTGATAATTCAAACGTACCTACCTACATTGTTTAACTTTCATACTATAACTTTCCTTGTACCTACATTGTTCATTCTTAACTAAAACTTCAAACACCGATATCTTCTTTTTCCACCTTTCCTGAGTGAAAATAGAATCATTTATAGACTCTGTTTCTTACGCCAAATTTTTTGATATATTTTTATTACTGTTCGCTTCAATTTAATTTCAGACATTTTGATGTATGGAGATCTGCCATTGTACTTTAACTAGGTATTTTTCAGAGATATGGGAGACCGGGTATGATTGTCACACGGGTTGGTTGTCACAGAGGTCATAATAGAATATCGAGTGGTCGAATAAGTCCATTAAACGGCATGTCGGAGTACGCTGACGTGAGGTACAAATGGATGTGCTACTCCCTCGCTCCTACCACGCCGTTTAATTGTCTGTTATGGCCTCTGTGACAACCAACCAGTGTGACAACCATACCCGGTCTGCCCTACCGTCTTCTAAATATAAAATAAAAATAAAAAATGTGTGCTCAATGCACTTTCAGACAACATTCTCGACTACCTCAAATGCCTTTGTAGAATGTAAATAATAAGCATCAATATAACAACAGCATTTTAAGCTAGAACAAAGCAAAACTAAAATGTTTACATTGAACTCCTTCAACTTTCTAACTAGTTTCTTTGCATTCAATGTGAAGAACCCAAGAAGATATTATGATGTTTCTTTCCATATTAAAATTCAAGCACAATATCCTCACTTCCTTTGAAAGCAGTCGGACAACCTGTGACGTATCATCGCAGAACACTCACTGACGTCATCATTGTCACAAGGAAGGGCCAGTTTATGGCTATTAACGGAAATGGATTTATCAAATTACTTTATCGCAGAATAATTTATCTTTAAACCCATCGCCTCATCCGCCTTTAGATGCTTATGCAAACAAACGACCAAGGAGCAAGTTTTTAAACGATAAATGTATTCGGTCCCGACTCGTAGTTTCTGACATGAAACGATCCAACAGATTCTGATATCAGTCTTATAAAAATCTAGTCTACGATGATATATTGAGGCCAGCAATAAACTAGAACTGTTCTTAATCTAGCATCTGAGTATTTCCTGAGGCTTTTTAAGCTATTACATAGCTTTTATCGCGGGCTTGAGCGCGGCGACCGCAATCCAGAAATTCCGTAACGAAAAGAACCTGACACCCTTCACATATTACATAATCAACTTGGCGTAAGCGCCAAGTTGATAATATGTATTATGAACTTTACTGTTTACTAATAAAGGTTTAGTTAAGAATAAAATGTTTTACTTGTACAAAATAAAATAAAATAAATATAAAATAATTATAATTGCATAAGTTGATAAAAAATGCTATGCAATAGCTTTACCGCGGCAGTCTCCGAGTGCCACACACAGTTTTTTTTTCTTCTGAAGGATATCTGTCACGTCGAACTATATTACTTGCTAGCCTCGGATTCGTTTTTTAACACGTTAGCTGCGGGAAGTACACGCGGCACTTTATACTCCAGTGTGTAAGAAGGTCTATACGCCTTACGCCTAAACATGCCACCAGTGCGTTAATAATTCAAAAAGCCTTGTCAGTTATAGAGTAACTGCAAATTCAAACAAATACGTAGAGATAGCCATCGTCTCACCTTATCGCTGCTGTACATCTGTCCGCTAGAGATCTCGACGAGCCTCGGCACCTTCTGGTTGGCGCACTGCTTGGCGACGTTCACGCTGAGGGTGTAGATACCCTCGGAGTACACCGCCTCCGTCTGGCCGACCCTCGTCTCGCCCGCGCAGTTGACTACCAGACCCCACGGTGCGCCGGGGCCGGGGTCTAACGCTGACGCGCATGATGCTGGAATTAAAAAAGTTATTTAGTCTACTGTTGGGCGTAGCTACCACCGTATCAAAGATACACGGGCTACAAGAGGTAATTTATTTTATAGACTCAATCCTGTATCGCGAAGAGGTAGGCAAAGGTGTAAATTACACCTACATTTAGGTATGTTATGAATTTGCAGGACCCACGTAATAGAGGGCGAGCCTATTGCCGTTACCGGGCATTTTGCCAGACTCCTCCGTGCTGCTACTGAGAGTTCGGAATATATCGGTAACAGTTTTGACCGACCCAGAATCGAACCTGGGACCTTCCGATCAGCAGACGCATACGCTATCCCCTGGACCACAGAGGCAGTCTTTCCTTTTCTGGCCGATAATATTACTGTCGTCTGACATTTTTCCTATGGACTAAGGAGGCCTAAACACATATGGCCTACTTGCTGGTAAGCACTAAAGAGCTATAATTGCTGGCAATATATAGATAGCTAAAAGAGAAAAGCTTTCTCAAGTGACTATGTTAGGTAGGTACTTGTATAATAGCACTAAAAAAAAGGTTATATTTTTTTTTGGTTGTCGCATCAATCTGGGAAGGAACGATTCAACCGATGTTAATGGGGAAGATAGAGAAATTTGTAGCGCTACGTATAATTTTATCAGGTAGGGAGCATTGTTCTCATTGTCCTGAACTAGTTATATTTAAACTTGTACGATTTATAAATCTGCCCATCCCATAAAACCAACAGCCGTAATGTTACATAACCGTGGCGTGGTTAAATCACCGAGCCTTTTTCCCCGCACAGGTATCGGCCGGGACGGCGAAGTACTAAGAATAGAAAGTAATTTCGCGTCGTCAAGCCGCACACAAGGGCCCTTGTAATCTAGGTCGGGTGACGTGTATAACGTTTATTATATTACTAGCTTTGCCTCCAGGTTTCGTTCACGTTTGAAGAATTTTAAGTCGTATTGATATATTTTTTGCGGAGGCTACTTACAGCGGCGAAGATAGAAACAGCGGTGACATCTAGCGGATATCGACGGAACTACGAAGACTTGTAAAGGTTGCTGAGCTAAATCACGCTATAAAAAGTTTCATATATACTTTATAAAACCGGCTGTTACTCGTAGATTATATTATAACACAGATTTAATTCTTTAAGTTTATGTAGTGTTAGAATATTTAGTTTAAGATATTTAAAGCAATTATAATTAAAGCAAGAGTACAACAAGCCTTTCGACAGAAATGAAAAAAGGCGACAGAATACTCAGCTACACTATTTTTGAGTAACATCAGCTACATGTCAGCGAAAGTTCCATTAAATTGCTTTAGTCTTTTCGGAGATAAGGCACAGACAGACAAACATTAAAATCATGTTTTTTATGTAATGAGTTTCATAGGTACAGCCAGTACAAACATATTTCTATATGAACAACTTTTTACAGATTTTACTGACTTTATAAAGAACTATTAATCATGCTATTAACATTACGCTACGCCCACAGTCCTAAAGGATCACGGCAGCCATTAACCCACAGACCTACCTATTTATGAATAAACAACCGATTTATCATAGGGAAAATTATAACATGTAGGTACACGTATTGAAACGCCATTAAGGAAACCCGATCAAACAATAATATTGAACAGTACAATGGAGGTGTGAATGGTCTGTTATTGTGAGTTATTCATTAAAATGGCGACCGTATTGTTCACAAATATGTCTTTAGCATTGTGGCCGGCGGGAATCGAGACACCATACCTACGTACCTACATATATCTGCATAGATATTCGTATTTATCACAGAACAGTTAATAGATATTTTTAAAAGAAGAGGAATGTTTCCCCGAAGGGGTAGGCAGTGGGATCTGCATAGGTTTTAGTTTTTATAGATATTAGTAAAAGAAGACGCCTGTATTCCAGAAGGGGTCTCCAGAGGTGGCGAGCCTATTGCCGTTACCGGACACTTTGCCAGACTCCATGCTGCAAAAGCCAGTAACACTTGCCCGACCCACGAACCCAACCCGGGACTTCCTGATTGGCAGGCGATATAAAAACAAGATGTGACAAGCAGCGACATAGATATGCAGAGATGGTTTGGGCATATGGAGAGGATGGATGACGAAAACCTGACCAAGAAGATATATAAAGCGAATGTGAATAGGACAGGAGGAAAAGGAAAAAAGGCGAAGTTTTCTGACCTGATTGGAGCCATCATGGAAAGGACAGGTTAGAAAAATGAAGTAAGAAGGATCTATCACGATCGTTGCAAATGGCGGTTCGTAGGTAGTCTCTACCTACCCCTTTGGGAAAAAGGCGTGAGTCTATGTATGTATGCATTTGTTCCTAAATAACCTGATCCGCGTGGCAAGTGTACGCATACAAAGAGTCACCTCACCACCCATTTCATTCCGTGGAAAATAACAGGTGACACCGCGAGCAACAGATAGTGGTCAGTAAAACGCAGCGATACTTTAACAGCTACATGTGCATAGCATCACGAACACTTATCTACCACCAGTCCAGTAGTACCTACAAAAAACTCAATCCTTTTCATCCTAAAAGCGCCATCGAAAGCCCGTCTCCGATACGCCTATAATTCACTTCGTCGCAACTCTGAAAAAAAAAACAGCTCGGCGGCTGTGGAGACTCGAGAATCGAATTATCGCATCCATACTGTGAATAACAAAGTTAACGTTGCCATGGCAACGCGGCATGTGACATCATACGACCACTTACTGTACGTAATCAAATTCCACCGACGTCCTATCTATACTAAAACAATATGATATGTACTCGAGTATGTTTTGTGGGGTACAGTAATAATTACTACTGCCTATACAAAAGCTTATATGTATGTAATAGTAGAATTGTGAGATAAGCACTGCGGACTTTCTTAGAAAAGAAGCGTTTTGAGCTAGATTTAGATTATTCACAATCTTATTTCCCCGGTTTGCTTTGCGAACGAGGCAGTAAATGTAAATGTAGAAGCATTAAGTAATTTACTTTAAACTTTGACGTTCATAAGCGTCACCTTGTGACCTAGATGAATAAAATGATTTTGACTTTGACTTTGGTTGCATCTAACGACCGGTTCCAATTTATAGCTATCCATGGATTTGGAGATTAGAGATACATCTTATACTAATATATAATGCTGTAGAGTTTGTTTGGTTGAACGCGCTAATCTTAGGAACTACTGGTCCGATTTGAAAACAATCTTTCAGTATTAGATAGCCCATTTATCGAGGAAGGATATAGGCTATATAACATCGCGCTATGAGCGACGGGAGTGGATCAGTAGCCTTAAATAACGCGGGTGTAACCGCGGGCATCCTCTATCTCGGGTCTTTGATATATTTTGTATGGATTTTATGTCAAACTAGCTGTCCCGGCGAACTCCGTATCGCCTTTTTAATGTATTTACATTTCATATTAATTTTTAACTCTTTTCCAACTTATTCAGAACAAAGTTACCAAGAACATCAGTGTTTAATCTCTTAATTGCTAGGCAAAGTTGTTTTGCCATATAAATTATTTCTAGGGTAGAAAAACTAACTTATTGTAAGGAGATGAGAAGGTGGTATATGAGTGATATGGTTAGGTCACTGATCTAGGGATATGATAAAATTACTAATACTATTAAATACTATGGCTATTAAATAATTAAATCAAGTGCAAGTCTGACTCACCCATGAAGGGTTCCGTAGGAGAGGTATCCACTGAACATAGCCATTATCTGCATCGAACATCAAATACCACTACCACTTTTTCACCACCAATAATAACTTTTTTTATATTATCATATTTCCCATCCGCCATCTTTGATCACGAAATAGATGTTGTATTTGGATTCGCCATCCCTTAAAACATCGGAGAAGATACCCATATCGACTTGACAAAAAAATCCCGTCCGCCATCTTTGATTTCCTATCCGCAATCTTTGATCACGAAATGGATGTTGTATTTGGATTCACCATCTCTTAAATCATCAGAGGCGATACCTATATTGAATTTTAAAATTTTTCCCATCCGCCATATTTGATTTCCCATCCGCCATCTTGAATCACAAAATAGATGTTGTATTTGGATTCCACATCCCTTTAAACATCGGAGACGATACCCATATTGATTTAAAAAAAATCCCATCCGCCATCTTTGATCACGAAATAGATGTTGTATTCGGATTCTCCATCCCTTAAAATATCGGAGACGATACCCATATTGTTTTTTTTTTATTTTTTCCCATCCGCCATCTTTGATTTCCCATCCACCATCTTGAATCACGAAACAGATGTTGTATTTGCATTCCCCATCCCTTTTAACATCGCAGACGATACTGATATTGATTTTTTTAAACTTTCCCATCTGCCATCTTTGATTTTCCATCCGCCAGCTTGAATCACGAAATAGATGTTGTATTTGGATTCCCCATCCCTTTAAACATTGGAGACGATACCCATATTGATTTAAAAAAAATACCCATCCGCCATCTTTGATCACGAAATAGATGTTGTATTTTTATTCTCCACCCCTTAAAATATCGGAGACGATAGCCATATTAATTTTTTAATTTTTCCCATCTGCCATCTTTGATTTCCCATCCACCATCTTGAATCACGAAACAGATGTTGTATTTGCATTCCATACCAATATTGATTTTTAAAATTTTTCTCATCCGCCATCTTGAATCACCAAATAGATGTTGTATTTGGATTCCCCATCCCTTTAAACATCGGAGACGATACCCATGTTGTTTTAAAAAAAAACCCATCCGCCATCTTTGATCACGAAATAGATGTTGTATTTGGATTCTCCACCCCTTAAAATATCGGAGACGATAGCCATATTGATTTTTTAATTTTTTCCCATCCGCCATCTTTGATTTCCCATCCACCATCTTGAATCACGAAACAGATGTTGTATTTGCATTCCCCTACCCTTTTAACATCGCAGACGATACCAATATTGATTTTTTTAAACTTTCCCATCCGCCATCTTTGATTTCCCATCCGCCATCTTTGATCATGAAATAGATGTTGGATTTGGATTCCCCATCCCTTTATATACTGGAGACGATACTCATATCGACTTTAAAAAAAAAAACCCGTCCGCCATCTTTGATTTCCTATCCGCCATCTTTGATCACGAAATAGATGTTGTATTTGGATTCACCATCCCTTAAATCATCAGAGACGATACCCATATTGATTTTTAAAATTTTTCCCATCAGCCATCTTTGATTTCCCATCCGCCCTCTTGAATCACGAAATAGATGTTGTATTTGGATTCCCCATCCCTTTAAACATCGGAGACGATACCCATATTGATTTTTTTTTTAAATCCCATCCGCCATCTTTGATCACGAAATACTTAGATGTTGTATTTGGATTCTCCATCCCTTTTAACATCGCAGACGATACCAATATTGATTTTTTTTAATTTTCCCATCCGCCATCTTTGATTGCCCACCCGCCATCTTTGATCACGAAATAGATGTTGTATTTCGATTCCCCACCCCTTAAAATATCGAAGGTGATACCCATATTGATTTTTAAAATTTTCCCGTCCGCCATCTTTGATTTCCCGTCCGCCATCTTGGATCACTAAATAAATTTCATATTATTAATCAGTGTCCCGAAAATGCCGAAAACGATACCCATATAGATTGTATCCTATTCATTTAGCCTTTTTTTGCCTTTGACCCAACCCTCCCCCTTCTCGTCTGACCATCTTATTATTTTTGTCTGGCCCCTATCAGTTGTGGCGTAATTTTATATAGCCTTATAGCCTTTCGGAATAATTGGGCTATCCATAGGCAATAACAATTTTTGAAATCCGACTGCTAGTTCCTGAGATTAGCCATTATCTTTTAGCCTTTTTAGCCTTTTGCCCGGCCCCAAAGGGTCGAAGCGTTATGTTATATAGCCTATAGCCTGCCGGAATAACTGGGCTATCGTATACAAAAAGAATTTTTCAGATCCGACCGGTAGTTCCTGAGATTAGCGCGTTCAAACAAACAAACAAACAAACAAATAAACAAACAAACAAACAAACAAACTCTTCCGCTTTATTATATTAGTATAGATGTGCATCTCGCATCTCTAAATCCATGGATCGGATATTGAAAACGTTACTTCACCTTGGAGCACGGATACCGCTTTCTAACCAGAATATAAGCTTTTCCACAGAGCGACTGCCGTCTGACCTCCGCAACCCAAAGAGACAACGATATTGTGAAATTGCGCTGAGTCACTGGTCACTACGTTAAAACCAGTATTAGTATATAAAGAGTACTCCGGAAACAAGTACGTGAATCCTCATAACGAATATCAAAGTTACGGAGACGGAAGTACGGAGCAATCTACACTTATAAAGAGGAAAAATTGTATATTTGCTTGTTTGTAATGGATAAAATCAAAAACTACTGGAGCGATTTTAAAAATTCTTTCATCATTAGAAAGCTACATTATCTGCGAGTAACATAGGCTATATTTTATTTTAGAAAAAATACGGGTCCGTAAGATATGTGTGTTTATCGGGTACGCGAAGTAGTTCCCTCAGGACGCGGGTGAAACCGCGGGAAACGGCTAGTCGATAAATAAAATTAATTGATTACTCAGTTCAGTTTGCCGCGTCGAACACACCCGTGTACATCTCTCGCCTGCACTACACCACTAAGGCGGAGGACATCGCGGAGTACGTGCGCCAAAAGTAGAACTATATGCCGAGAGTACAGCTGCTGGAGTCGCGACGCAACGTCAACTTCAAGGCGTTTGTGGTGCGGGTCCCGACGTGCTTTCTGCCTGTTGCTATGAAGGAGGACTTTTGGCCGAAAGGTGTGGTGTTCCGTCGCTTCCGCGGACAAGTGCCACAAGAACGCACAACATTATCGTGGTCGTAAGTGAAGCAATAATAACATAGTATTTATTATGTACCTATAAGTATAATATTTACTAACGAAAATTGTTTATTGTATGTATGTTAGTATGTAAGGTATGTATCTTAATAAAAAAAATACGTTTGTCATGTCAACCCATTGTCTAGTACCTACCCATAGTACAAGCTCTGCTTAGTTTGAGACTAGATGGTTATGCGTGTATATATATACTCGTATGTAGATAGATAGATAGAATAGAATTGAGTTTTCATGGTTAACTACCATACTAGGCATAAATCCAGTAACGCCGACTATACATAAATACAACTAACGATCAAAAAGTATACCTAGACCCGAAACACCAACCACAAAGTGTTTTCCCGTGTGGAGATCGAACCCACAACACCTGGCGCAGTGTCAAACGGACAACTTGACATAGAGCAAGTGTTGTGGTTAAGTGCTTTGGCTAATCAAGCTAAAACCACTAAAGGCCTGTTTCAATAAATTGGATAAGTATTGAATTTAGCGGTAAGCCACCCGCGGCGTCCTTTTGAGCAAAACTTCCTAGCAACGCAATCTTGGGCAATATTGTTAGATGGTAATAGGATTGTCTCAATTGGGTACTTTTTTTATAACTGCGACAGTATTCAGTAAATGTAGAGATATAAATACGATATTTGATGACGGCTTTTCATGGCGTAGATACTTTGGCTTAATATTCTATCAAATCTAGTTAGATCTGGACTGCAACGCGAAATGTCTTGAATGTAACCGGGATAACGCCAGGGCGAAGATGATGACTTATTTTAATGGAATGAAATATATAACGAGAGTGACTTTTAACACGGTCGATGTAAGCGCACCGAAACAGGAATATTATATCATAGTACAAAAAGAATAGTAGGATAGCTTCATACAAATCGGCCGCCACCGGTTTGAATGTTCGCGTGAGTCGCCGGCGCCGTGTACGCACGCACTTAGCACGCACACAATCTCATAGACGAACGCGGCCCGCCGCGGCCTCAGTACGGGATGCGCCGCGCGTCTGAGGACGCAAGAGTAGGCAAGTAACTCGTCGATCGGCCTTAGCTAACCTACTATTCTTTTTTTAACTATGATTATACCCTCAAAATAAGTATCTTTAGAATTTAGACTCTTCAACAAATATCGTATAATGTATGTAATGCAAAGAGTTGCAAATACGGTAAAACGCATTATATTTGCAACTCTTTGAAAGTAGATAACTTTATGTAACACCATTTTCATACATTCAAAATCGCAAACTTTCACGCTGTTATTAAAATGCAACAAACACAATGCAAACATCATATCCAAAATCATCATCAATAACCATTAAAAACCTATTTATTTTGCTTTAATCTGCACCAGGTTCTGCCTTTTGTACTATTGTGTGTCAATTTAAATAAAAAAATGCATAATACTTTTAAAAATAACTCACTATGCCGAGGTACAATTTCGTTTACCCCGATTTTTGCTGGCTATTTTCGGCTTTATAAAAGCTTTGCTCTTGGTCAACCCTGAATACTTTATGACCTAAATATCAAAGTGCACTATATTCTAAAACTAAATATTGACAAAATCATAGAATAAAAAAGAGGAAACTATAAATGAGCAATTTAGATGACATGGAAGTTTTTGTGAAGCAAATCCGGTATTTTTACCTCAAGACATTTCGTTCTTTCTACTATCATAAAGCAGCGATAGCCTAGTGGAGTGACCCTAAGACTGCTACGCAGAGGGTCCGGTTTCGAATCCACGGCGAAAAGCTCACGGCGAGCACCGATGACTTTTCGGAGTTATGTGCGTATTAAATTGTAAATTGTCGCTTGCTAAACGGTGAAGGAAAACATCGTGAGGAAACCTGCATGTCTGAGAGTTCTCCATAATGTTCTCAAAAGACATGTGAAGTCTGCCAACCCGCACTTGGCCAGCGTGGGCCTTAATCTTCTCATAATGGGAAGACGCCCGTGCCCAATATACATAATTATACATGCCAAATTGCATGCGCAATTGCTTGAAAACCACTGTCGCACGGGTGATTGGTTTGTAGGTGGTGAGCCAGACTCAATCATTCGCCGATCAAAAAAAGGAAGAAAATCAGGTTTTACTTACAAATGAAAACACTTTTAGAATAGTACACTTTACAATATAATTGCCTATATAGGTAGATACAATGCAGCTACTTTAAAACTAAGATTTACTAATTGAGAACATGAGTAAATTCAGGGCGTGGTCCGACAAGTATATTTGGTGTTCACTGGTGTTCACTGGTGTTCCGAAGGCCAGGGTCTTGATAGGAAGAAGACTTAACTGATGGCCGTGAGCTGGAGCAAAGGGAAGATTGAGCAGCGTCGCACGCTTATATATGGCGTGCGGGGCGCGCGGACAGAGGCGCTCGCTCCCACCTTCGTTCGACGTCACAGTTCAGACGGAGGGGCACGACGTCACACACCCCCCTCTTTAGGGCAGAATTTTTCCTAGGGAAAATTCTAAGGGGGGTGTGTGACGTCGTGCCCCTCCGTCTGAACTGTGACGTCGAACGAAGGTGGGAGCGCCGCTCCCCGCGCGCCCCGCACGCCATATATAAGCGTGCGCGGTGCGACGCTGCTCAATCTGCCCTCTGCTCCAGCTCGCGGCCATCAGCTAAGTCTTCTTCCTATCAAGACCCTGGCCTTCGGAACACCAGTGAACACCTAGCTATACTTGTCGGACCACGCCCTGAATTTACTCATGTTCTCAATTAGTAAATCTTAGTTTTAAAGTAGCTGCATTGTATCTACCTATATAGGCAATTATATTGTGAAGTGTACTATTCTAAAAGTGTTTTCATTTGTAAGTAAAACCTGATTTTCTTCCTTTTTTTGATCGGCGAGTGATTGAGTCTGGCTCACCACCTACAAACCAATCACCCGTGCGACATTGGCACCCCACGTTGGGCGCCAATGTCTCACGTGTGATGGCCGCGAGCTGGAGCAGAGGGCAGATTGAGCAGCGTCGCACCGCGCACGCTTATATATGGCGTGCGGGGCGCGCGGGGAGAGGCGCTCCCACCTTCGTTCGACGTCACAGTTCAGACGGAGGGGCACGACGTCACACCACTAAACGAATTACTGCAGAATTGCATACAAACTGTCCTTATTTAGAAAAACGCGGGTGGCGCCACAAGCAAAAACATGCACTTACATGAGGATAGAGACATTTAAAAAAAATTGGTTGCCTGTAAAGTCGGTATACGGGCGAAAGTTTTACGTGACAACGACTTTGAGTGGTAAAATAATTTTAATGTGAATATTCATTCGTATAGTAGGAAGAAGGATGAAAGACGCGTGCCTTTCACTTTTTATGTCTGTCTCTCTCGCTCTTAGGCGGGACGCGTGCCTCTCACTCGCTCTCATTGTGAGCGCATAACGTGAGCGGAGCGTAACGCAGTTTCTTGAAGTGTCACCCGGCAAACCAATTTATAAGACGTTGTCACGTCAATATATTCAAGTTAAAAAGGAAATGATCAGTAATAAAAATAGATCGTTTATCCACAAAGTAAGCCTTGCTAAGGAAAATAACTTAATTAAATGCCAAACTTTATTGATCGTTTGCCGATAAATCTAGCTAATCTACTTAATTGATAGGCACTCGATTTTCATTAGGAGATTAATACGGTACCTATACGGTGCACGGCTTTTCATGTGAATATCCAACAACGAATAAAGAAATGTGAGTTTAAGAAGAGAAAGTATTCTGAAAATTTTAAAATTATGTATGTATAATATGTAAGTATGTTTACCTATCTTATACTAATATATAAAGCTGAAGAGTTTGTTTGTTTGGTTGAACTCGCTAATCTCAGGAACTACTGGGCGGATTTGAACAATTCTTTCAGTGTTAGATAGTCCATTTATCGAGGAAGGCTATAGGCTATATAACATCACGCTATGAGCTACGGGAGCAGAGCAGTAGCCTTAAATAACGCGGATGTAACCGCGGGCATCCTCTATACTTTATAATTGACAGATTGTTGTTCCGATTTTGTTTGACCGAAAGGAATTTGACAAATTTTCACTTCCCAAAAAATTTTTCGCGTAATTTCATGTGCCAAATTATTACTTAGCAAAAAATCTATTCACAAAAAATTGTAACGCAATCCTAATGTTTGGGAAATGAACGTTTAAACTATAAATTGTTTACCAACTAGTACTTTTAACATTTTTTATTTAATCAAATATTTCAGTTGGAATAACAGTTTTTACACAAAATCAATAATTATCCTAATCTAAATAGTTCAGTTCCGGGTAACCTACTAAAAACACTCTCTTTTTTATATTAATGCAAGTCGTTTCTGGCACTCGCCGGCCGCTACTACGGCACCGCTCGCTTCGCTCGCTCGGCTCGTGCGTAGGAGGTCACAGTTCTAACCTAACCTAACCATTTTTTTTAATATTTAACCTACTCTAACTACTTCCATAAATTAAATAATATCACCAAAGGTTTATTGTCTGAAGATTGTTTGCTGTGATAAATCATTTGATTAATGACCAAATGCCATAATGACATTATACTTGGTAATATTTTGCCAAGTAAAAATTTTACGTACTAAAATTATTCGAAATATTGCAATGGTATAAAAAAAGGTTGCTAAAATTTGTTTGGGTAATGAAATTTTGTCAAAATCTTTTCGAAAAAACGGCAGGATCCCGTATAAATGTTTGTGAAGTCCCTTGCGACACAGGAATTAGGAACACTTAGAGCAAGAATTGTGCTAAGATACCAAAAAAATACACGGCTGGACAGATAGACATGCCGAATCTTTATGGGTTCAGTTTATGTGCCATTTGGCTACAGAACCCTAAAAAGTAACACGTCATAGTGAGGCAAAAAGCACTTCGTACATATTATGTACAACATGTGCGAATAAAATTGGTTACCTATGTTCCAGTAGCCGTTTACATATTCCATTATCTTGTTACGACGCTAGTTATGTATTCCCGCCACGGAGAGCTGGTCGAACGAACGCATTTAATAGTCAAATTTACAACCTACCTCTTTTGTTTCTTTGGTAGATATAAAAATAGATGCTAGCAAACACGTCTTGCATTACACGGGGTCGGGGGTGTAAACATGAGTGCAGATTAGCGAAATCAAACGAGAAATAGTCCTAATCGATACACATAAATAAAATTGGAGTGTCTGTTTGTAATATTAAAATAACCGCTGTTTACTTAATGCATATGGACGTGAACGAAAGTAATTATTTTACAATTTTTGTCTGTCTGTTTGTTCTCGGTAATCTTTGGAACGGCTGGACCGATTTTGACGGGACATTCACTGGCGGATAGCTGATGTACCAAGGAGTAACTTAGGCTATAAATTAACCGGGTACGCGAAGTAGTCCTCTCAGGACGCGGGTGAAACCGCGGGAAACAGCTTGTGAAATTTATAAGTCAGAATAGGCAGTTTCGTTCCATCTCACCCACAAGTGATGATGCAGCTACTGAGCTTGTAGGTGTATTTTTAGGTTTCATCATTCAAATCAGGGGGGGGGGGGGCAGTGGCAAGGGCTCAGCCTCTTCCAAAAGTGATGAATAAATGTATGTTCTAGAAATAATTCATGGTCCAATTTCCTTTTCAGAACTCTTGTTTCTGTGTCACGCAAGTATTGGTGCCGTATGTCTTAAATTTAGGCTCGGCATGTTATAGCCAAAGGTCGAAAATCGGGCTCAATGACGTGCCATTGGAATGCAGGCTGATGATGCTGACGTTATACAGAATACAAGCGCCATTGTGATATTCATCGAAGTTGGAACACACTAGGTATTTAGATAAATCTCATTCCATCCAATATATTATTATGAATGAGGATAATGTTATATTTCCTTGTCATTAAAACAATGCTAAATATGTGAAACCATTCTTGTTATAATAATTTAATGGCTTATGTTTCACTTAACTTACCACCAGATATAGTAACATATAATATAACAGACAAAAATAGTAAATGATCACCAAAACGAAACCCGCATTTTTGACGACCGGTTGGCGCCGCGGGAGTGTATGCGACTGCTACGCCGAAGGTCGCGGGTTCGATTCCCGCTCAAGTCAAACATTTGTGTGCATGAACATGGATGTTTGGTCTGGGTGTTTCTATGTATAATATGTATGTATTTACAAAAAAAAAGTATATATGTATGTTTATCCATTATCTAGTACCCATAGTACAAGCTTCTGCTTAGTTTGGGGCTAGATGGTGTTGTGTGAATGTGGTAGAATATTATTATTATTAATGTAAAGTTTTAACATTTCGCTATCCTATTTAAGCAAAATGACTCCAAATAAATAATTGTTAACCCAAAAGTAGTAAATGATCACCAAAATTAAACCAACATTTTAATGTAAAATTATAACCAAAGTTTTTTTGTTAGTTTTATGAAATACAAACACATAGGTACATTGGATTTGGTTACACCACCTACTTTAATAAACTAAGTTGACGGAGTCCTGCTTCGCAGGGCTCCTAATATTTGAATTGAGGGTCACAAGAGAACCTAATTTAACCTATTTATTTGGTGATCATTTACTACATTTGGTGTTCGCATACAATTTTAAGTGCAGTCGTGACTAAAAGAGCTAGTACTATTGTAATTTTAGACTTAATTTTTCTGGTGTACTTAACACCATATATTTTTGGTTAAAGAACTAAGGGTATCAAAGCATTTTATGGTGGTGATTATATTTAACCCCTAATTTAAACATGCCTTTTTGTAGTTACAGTGATTGGTGGCTTTTGCCTTAATGATCTTCGTCGTCCAAGTGTCGGTTGCATCCAAGAGGTCTGAAGTCCGGGGTATGTGTACTAGTCTAACCAGATATGACAGAATGACGACAACTTTTCACAGAGCGCCTGCCGTCTGACCTCCGCAAACAGGGATAGCGATATACCAAGGCTAAGACCAGTGTCAGTATCTTCCTCTTCCTCTTAGCGTTATCCTAGTTTCAATCTGGGGTCCGCTTTCTAGTCTAATCGGATTTGGCTGAATATTAGCATTTTCACAGAGCGACTGCCTGTCTGACCTCTGCAACCCGAAGGGATAGCGATATACCATGGTTTAGACTAGTGTCAGTTTATTTAGAAGATACTGTCGCCCTGTAAAGACTATCAAAGATCTTCATGACAACCGGGAACGACGGCTTAACGTGCTCTCTGAGGCACGGAACAAGCGATAATTAACAATTCAAGACGCACTTAACTCCGAAAAGTCATTGGCGCGCGCCGTGGATTCGAACCCTCTGCATGGCAGTCTGTTGGTATATCCACTCGGCTATCGCTGCCTGCTGACCACTGTCAGTATAAGGGGACTGAATCTAATGAAAGAAAGAGGAACCCACCACGCACCCTCGGATTGCCCACCCCAACTATTGCAATAGAAAAAGGTGACAATACCGAACTCCTCTAAAGACAAAGGATAAGGGATATATGGAATAATGCGGAAATGAGTTCCAGGAAAATACCTGACCTGCAGTATCCCGCTCTATGCGCCGACTATGCTTCGACACGTGTTTCGCCTCTCCACGAGGCATCCTCAGGACCGATGGGCAACGAATGAGCCTACTGAATCCCTATCATCATAACGACTGTCAAAGATCATCATGACTGGACCGAAGATCTATTGTGCTCTAACTGACTCGTTCGACTCACGTCAACTCGATACTTTTTGCAAGGTAGTCTGTTCATATCTCCATTTACATACATCGCTGCTAAACAAAAAAACATCCATGACAGTACACAACGGAAGGAAGGAAATAATTTTAGATGCCATCA
Source organism: Euclidia mi (assembly GCA_944739405.2). Lineage (NCBI taxonomy): Eukaryota > Metazoa > Arthropoda > Insecta > Lepidoptera > Erebidae > Euclidia > Euclidia mi. The sequence continues at coordinate 106,827,455 of OX123186.2, read as the reverse complement.
AAAATCAATCCAGAACTTCAATATATACGTCCTATTATAGTGACATACCTAAAAGAGAAGTCATATTTAACTGGATTTTCCTAATCACTATATGTTTTGATAGCTTTTTAAATAATCTAGCTGCAAGCTGCAAATAATACTACTAGCATTCTTTAAAATGTTGCCACAATTTATAATTTAAACGTAATACCTAAATGTTTGCCAGACGCTATAAATGATAATGCCCTAATCGAAATCGATTGGCAGACGTCGTAACTGGCATCAAATTAGACGTACTCACGAACCCTTCAACCGACCCTAAGGGTCTTATCATACTAGCGGTTTGGGAGCGGTTACGGGGCGGGGCGGACGCGCAGCGAATGCGTCGCGAACACGCCGCGGCTGCGCAGCAAGGACGTCGCGGACGCGTGGCAAATACGTTACGTTTTTGTCGCATGTTTGTAGCAAATTATCGGCATACAATACATCCAGTAACAAAATGGATTCCGATGAAGAAACACTGCTGTTGACTTTATTACTTTTACTCGTTGCGCGTCGCTTTTTACTCTTTGCGCGTCCGCAACGAATTCGTTGCGCATACTCTGCGTGTTGGCGACGCATTCGCTGCGCGTCGGCCCCACCCCGCAACCGCTCCCAAACCGCTAGTATGATAACGCCCTAAAGAAAACAAAACGATAAGGCATTGACTCGAAAATAACAAAATAAAGAGAATACACAATATTACCCTTGAGGACAAAGTTGTTGAGTCAATAACTGGATGTTATAAAGAATAGAACAAATAAGGTAATATAATCTTCATTAATGTTATTTTGAAGCTAAAACTACGCGTTTTACTGCCTAGACTCTAAATTAATTTTGATGCGGTTCGATAGGGACTAGGGTTAATATCAGCCATTCAGCCTTGCAGGGTGCAAAAAAGACCCTTAACGAAAACTGAAATCCCACGTTGTACCAATCATTACGAACATTTTTTACTTCGGCACCATACCTGGGAAATTACTGGTTCAGGAGATATTGAGGCTCAAAGTTAGTATAGAATTTTTATAATTAGGTACAAAATCGATGCATTTACCCCGGCAATATGTTTTAGATGCCTTTTAAGCTATACTGCAACGCTGGCCAATTGGCAGACTTTACATGCCTTTCCAAAACATTGGATAACTCTGACAAGCGTGCTGTTTCCATCACGATTTTGCTAGAAACAATTAGAAACAGAATGCGCTCCAAAAGATCCGCAGTGTGCGTCATGAATGTTAGGGTTGGCACATATCTGACGGAAGATGCGTCGAACGTATCTTCGGTCGCGTCTATTCCGTCAAATGAGTCGGGACATATCTGACGGAAAATGCGTCGAGCGTATCTACATCGGTCGCGTCTATTCCGTCAAATTAGACCTGCTACATTACGCGTCTAGTCAGTTTCTGCGTTCAGCAACTACAGTGCGGTTGCTTTGTATGTTATTTAATTTTAAAACGTCGCTCAACGCGTCAGTCAAAATTCACGTGGCGCGTGGTGCGCGCGACGTCGACCGATAATGCGTTGACGGAAACGGAACAGACGCTGTACGCTCGACGTACTAACGGATCATCGGTCAGGAGTGAAAGGTTGAATGTTTTTCTATATATTTGTATGTTTTGGCGTTACGCGACCGATAACACGCGACGCATCTTCCGTCAGATATGTTCCGACCCTTAAGCCTCTCCCTAGCAGTTTATTAGTCTATCCACTAATTTGGGTCTTTAGTATTTTCGCATCAGGAGCGATTCGGGCCGCGTTGGGAATTGCCCAAATAGTGTTTCTGAATGGGGGCACTGGCACTATTAAAGTAAGAAACATAATATATGACAGCGTGGGCGCTCACTATTGATGGATTTTTTTACATTTTACTCATAAGAAGGTATAAAGGAGTTGAATAATTGGTGAAAATCTGCTGATTTATGTAATAAGAGACAAAAAAGTGGATGGAGCTTCCGACAGGCTTACTTATCGAACGAAGCGCAACAGTCATCATCATTTCGTATGGCATTCTTTGCGCTGGATCCTATACGTCTATTTTTAGGTTTATTAGCCAGTCTTGGACCACCCCCAAAAAGAGCTGATCGCAGACCCAAACACAAAACCCCCTGGTTTTGATGCTCCTCGCCCAATGTGGGTGAAAGTAAACAGATTCAGAACCGGATACGGACGTTCCAACCATCATCTTCACAAATGGGGGCTCAGAGTAGCCATCCTGCGAGTGCGGAGAGCCCGACCAAACTCTAGCCCACGTCGTGAATGATTGTCTGCTCCACCGCTTCCCTGGCGGTATGTCCGAGTTGCACCAGCTCTCTGCAGCGGCCAAAGACTGGCTAACAGTATAGATACTGTTACTTTACGTCGATACTGTGCGAGAGGGTAGTACGTCCCTGGTCTACTAATACTAGGATCTACATACGTTTTGAAACTAGCACTCTGAAACAAAGATATTACAAGAAAGAGGTAGATACGTTACCTCCGTAGTAACCAATCCCTAGAAACGGTACCTATAAAGCACACATCGATAACTCCATATTTTATTTTCGATTGACAAGATGTGTCAGTTTCACTTTAACGCCGGCTTGCGACGTCACACACACATTTCAGACTTGCCAACTGGCTTATGTTTAGCGTCCTGCTTTTGGCACGCCTTTAACATATCTACTTCTTTTTACTTTTGTAACATCATTGCTCTGAAAATGCTAGCAATTTCGCCTACATGTGCAGATTATTAATTGACAAACTAATAATCTTAAGACAAATGAAATGTAGGTCTTTGTCCGAAAAACACAGGTGTTTTCTTGGCTGACGTTATTCGCGGTCTAGTGCACACATTTACATTATACTTTTTACGTTATTTGTTACGAGTTGACGGCGATAACAGAACACACGAATTATAATAAAATTGCATGCGCTGAAGGATTTTTTTGCGAGTAGAGATTAGTTGAAGTGACAGGGTTCATTTAATGGTGTACGAGTTCAATGTATTCTCGGTATAGGTATGAAGGAAAAGGCAGAAAATTCTGAATAAATTTTATTTTTCAATATACTCCCCTAACATCTCAATACATTTATTTGTTCGTGAAAGTAACTTTTCAATTCCCTCTGAAAAATATTTTTCTTCATGGCCCGAAAAATGTTCGTTTATTGCTCCCTTCAACTCTTCATCGTGCGAAAAATGCTTTCCACGAAGGTCTTTTTTAATATTAGGGAATAGATAATAATCACTAGGGGCCAGGTCCGGACTGTAGGGTGGATGATTGATTTCTTCAAATCCGTACTCCCGCACAGCAGCCTGGGCAAGGCGCGCCTTGTGAACCGGCGCGGCGCGTTGTCGTGAAGCAGCAACACACCTGCGGTTAATTTTCCACGTCTTTTTTCTTTAATTGCCTCCTTTAAATTACGCAGGATGGTTGCGTATGATGCAGCAGTAATACTTTGACCTTTTTTTGTGTACTCGATTAGCAAGATTCCCTTAGAATCCCAAAACACCGTGGCCATGAGCTTTCCTGCGGACGGAGTGACTTTGAACTTCTTCGGCGGGTCTGATCCTTTTTTGTGCCACTGCATAGACTCTTGCTTGCTCTCAGGGTCATAGTGATGAACCCACGTTTCATCACCAGTAGCAATCCGATCGAAAATACTTTGCGGATTTTCACCACAGAGGTCCAAAAACTCCTTACAACAGTCAACTCGCACTTGTTTCTGTAGCGCGGTGAGCATTCGCGGCACCCATCTTGCACTGACCTTTGACAAATTCAGGCGCTCATGAAGGATTGTGTGAATGGTACCCACGGATAGCTTAGTCATTTCTGCTAATGTTTTCACTCTTACACGAGCATCTTCAAGTACAAGTTTTTCGACTAATTTGACGTTTTCTTCAGTAGCGGCACAAATTGGCCCACCAGCGCGGGGGTCGTCTTCAATGCTCTCTCTACCCCGTTTGAATTCACTTGACCACTTCTGAATTGAAGATAATGAAGGCGCAGAATCTTGGTAAACAGCCACCATTTCTTCATGGATAATTTTTTGAGTTTTTCTTGTTTTGTGAGGAATTTTATCACTGCACGATGCTCGATTTTTCATCATTGTCGAATCAGTCATCATAGTTGTCTTTTCGCTATGATATCTTGAATACTAATGGTGGCAATTAAATGAAATTTTGTATTTATACCCTCAAAGAGTGTCATTAACTAATGAGATAATTAAATTACCCTAATCATCAGTATATCACCTCGATACCGAGAATACATTGAACTCCCCTCGTATTTATTCATTAATGCTTACTATGGATGCATCCTTCAGAGCCGACACGGTTCGTTTATAGGTACCACTTTAGACAGTGATGAGTTCTTAAACGTGGTCAATTTAGTAAGTAACAATGGGATTAGAAATTATTTTTTGGAATTGACAGCCCAATTATTAAGGCATTTTGTAAGCCATCATCGCGCTACGAAACCTACGAGCAAAGAAGAAAAGAAAGAGCGGGCAAAAATTTACCGATTATGGGGCACATTATGAAAGCAATAGTAGAATATGCCAAAACTAGCTGTTGTGGGCAATAGTGGGGGAAATTCAATAAAAACTTTGCTTCACACTTATCACTTTCTTATAATGGCAATTACTTACAGGGCACTTCAAGTTTATAAAAAACGTGTTTGCCTTGACTTGTAGGTCGGGTTACAATCGTAATGTCACGAAACGTCAAAAGTTGCATCGTCGATATTAATATAAAGCTGAAGTTTTTGTTTGGTTGGTTGAAGGATGGAAATGATAGGAAAACAGCAATGACTGAGTTTGCTTCGGCTTTTCTACTTAAGACTCAAGAGGTCATTTAGCTATAGCATAAAGCGGCGATAGCCCAGTGGTGTACGTAACGGACTGCCGAGACGATGACCTCGGGTTCGATCCCCAGGTACCCCGGGCACGTCTGACTTTTCGAAGTTATGTGTGTATTAAATTAAAAATGTTAATTATCGCTCGCTTAATAATGTGCCGCCACGCCTTTATGAACTGTCAGACGGTGCCGAAAGAGGCGCGACTGGCGGTTCATAATGGTGTGCTTGTGCCCACGCTGATGTATGGTAGTGAGTGTTGGGTATGGCAGAAAAAGCATGAAAGCAAAATTAAAGCAGCTGAGATGCGATCACTGCGTAGTATGTGTGGAGTGAGACTGATTGATAGAATTCCGAATGCAATACGAGAGCGATGTGGCGTGAAAGAAGATGTTGTGACAAGAATTGAGAAAGGAATGCTGAGATGGTTTGGACACGTGGAGCGAATGAGTGAAGAAAGAATGACGCACCAAATATATGAGGGAAACGTGTATGGGCAAGCCGGCCGACCTCGTAGGACATTCGTTGACCAAATTGGTGATGTTCTGAAAAACGGCAAGGTCCGAAGCACCCGGAACCGGCGAGCATGTATGAAAAGAGTAATGAATGCAGAGGAAGCGCGTGAGGTTTGTAAGGATAGAAGCAAGTGGCGTTCCGTTGTCTCTGCCTACCCCGACGGGAAAAAGGCGTGAGTATATGTATGTATATGTATGTTAATAATGTGCCCGGTAGATGGCAATAGGCTCGCCCCCTATTACATTGGGACCGAAACATAACTGGCGAAGTGTGGGTGTGTATAACACCTCTGCCTACCCCGTCGGAGATAAAAGGCGTGAAGTTATGTTATGTCATTTAGCTAGGAAAAGCCGGCTTCGTCTAGGATAGGGGTTTGACTTATATAAGTGTTGTAAAGAACCAAAATGCAGAAACAAATATGTTTTTATGAACGCGCTAAAGGGGGTTTCAGATTAGCGTATTATACGCGCGTTTTTTGAAGCGTATGTAGGCGCGTCTTCTGGCACACGCGCAACTCGTACGTGCGTTGACGCGCTTCTAACCTAGTATAAGTGCGAGCTGTCAATCCATGTTGACACTGACACGATGTCACTACCGTCTCGAGCGAACACGACGAAATATGCCCGTTTACGCGAGGCCGGTTTTTTGAAGCGCGTAAGGCTGGTTTCAGAGCCACGCGTTTGACCGGCGCCGGCCACACGCGCGCGCTTTCAATTACACTAGATTAGTAGTAGCGTTTCATAGTCACGCAGTTCAAACGCGCCGCGTGTGAGACGCGCGCGCCGGCCGCGCTGCCGAAGCTTCATACATTGCAATGAGAAACGCGAACTCGTTTCACAGTGGTCCGCGCGCCAAACGCGCTGTTGAGACGCGCTGGCCGACGGCGCGTGCCGCGCGCGTCACTCTGAAACCAGCCTAATGTAGCGCGCGTGTAAGCGCGTATGCTGAAACGACCGTAGACGCGCAGAAAAATACGCTAATCTGAAACCGCCCTAATCTCAGGAAGTACTAGACCGATTTGAATTATTGTTATTGTGATATATGTGTGTAATATGAAAATATTAATTACTGCTCATTTATCGAGAAAGGCTATATCTATATACATAAAATTCTTGCCTTACTGACAGAGAAGCTGCAGCCAAAACGATTAGGCGCGCGAAGCTTAAATTTGGCATGTATGTTCTTTGGGGACCGGAGTTGTGCACTAAGAAGGGATTTCTCGAAATGTGAAGGAGATCGAGCATAGACTCACGCCTGTATCCCCGAAGGGGTAGGCAGAGGTGTAAATATTACATCCACATTTCGCCATGAATTTTTAGGTCCCACGTCACGTAGTGTTGTAAAAATACCGTATAATAGCAAAAGGCTATGTATTAAACGGGTATTTTATTATAACTTACTATTATAACTTACGGTATTATTGGTATTTTATGTATTTTATATTCTGATTCAGTTTTGAAGACCCTGCGATATTGCGACAAGTTCTAGTTTAAAAAATTTTGGAATTTTAAGTTTTGGAAGAATTCATTGCAAAGTCCGAAATCGCTTAGACAAATCACGTGTTTCTAAATTGGTCTAGATTTACGCGAATCTTCGTCGTCGTGGCAGCACATTCGAAGTTAAAGAAAGTGGTGATGAAGATGATTCAGCTGAAAGTACATTGCTAGAATACATTAATTACTGCGTCGTCATCTACCGAGAACGTAGCAACACAAGAGGATTTTAATTGTGGATGAAGATCCTCTAAATCTCGTGTTTTTTAACTAGGAAGACAAAAGGCGTGGGCCAACGTCTGTGCTTTTCTTATGGATCTTGTATTAAGCTTGGGGCTGTACGTGTCTGCACGCAGAGAGGAACATAATTTAATTTTGAATAAATAGAGAGATGATTCAAATAAGTTTGAGGACCCCTTTGCTCTGACGTAACTAAAAATGTTACGTGTTTTTCTTTAAATAATATTTTGATTGTTTTTAGCGTATTTATAGGTAAAAGTTTTGAAATACGTCGCCGTTTTTAGGGGTTGTGAGTGATTGGAGAGGGATGAGGGGAGGGGTCTTGGAAGCCCCTCTCACCATTTTCACTTGCCGGAAATACTTGGTTTCCTCTAAAAAAAAAAATCGCCAAACATCGGTGTGTATATGGCACTGCCAACTTCCACATTGTTCACACTAGTTTAATAAACTAAGGTTGACGGAGCCCTGCTTCGCAGGGCTCCTATTTTTGGGTTAAGGGTCAAAAGAGAACCTAACATAACCTATTTAGTTACTTATTACAGGCGCACCTAACCCTAGGCAATCAAAAGCAATGACGCACAAATTTGACCTTAGCTGTCAATATCATCATTCCAAAATGGCGGGTTTGCGTTTCGTTACACGTTTTTCACATAAAACCTAAAAATGATATTTGTGAAACTGAACTAATGTATAAAAACTACGTTCCGTTTTGCATAATTGCCGAAGTATTTAAGAATTTTAGCAAATTGATAAAAAATATTTAGACGCAACTCCGGCAGCCAAAATTACTTTTAGGGGATTTAAACTAACTCCCTTAAGCCCCCCACACCACCAATACCCTCAAATTCGGGCGAGTAGTTTCGAAACCCAACCCTATTTTTATGGTAATAATGTTGTAGCTAATAGTAATTAATAATAATACAAACTTAAACTATAATTTCAGGTTTTATTCCTGTGCAATTCCACCGTATTCAGTTTTTTTAATGATTACTACGATCATTTACTTCAAAAATATAGAACAATTGATTAATACATAAAATACCGTAGTAAATGTTATAATACCGTATTATACGGTATTTTTCGTTTAATACATTTCAATACAAATGGTATAATACCGCACTTACATCTCTAGTCCCACGTAATAGGGGGCGAGCCTATTGCCGTTACCGGGCACATCACCAGACTCCGGGCCGCTACTGAGTACTCGGAAAAAACCCAGTTACACTTTTGCCCGACCCGGGAATCGAACCCGGGACCACCGCTCAGCAGTCGCATACGCTGTCCACTGGACCTCGGAGGCAGTCCAATCCACTGGACCACGGAGGCAGTCCTATCCACTGGACCACGGAGGCAGTCGTCTAATAAGTAGGCTATAATAACATCGCGCTGTAAGCCACGGGAGCGGAGCAGTAGCCTTAAATAACGCGTGTGTAACCGCGAGCTCATCTAGTTTTTCGTACACAACCGGTCATTCCCGCGAGACTGGTGTGTTGTAACTATTGCTTTATTAGCTCAATGCTAATTGGGCATTATGCTGTGATGCATGCTATTGCGTGTCCGCATGCGTGCATATGTAATGTACACAGTTTTGTCACGATTACACTCTCCGTGTTATTAATTATAGTTTTGTAATACGTAAAAAATATACGAATTTGATTTTAATTTAGAAGTTACGCGAGTTAAGATTGTAATCTTTGAGTTGTTTATTTATTAAATGAACATCATTTACTGCTTGAGTATGATCAATAGCTACTAAAAATTTTACTAGTAGATAACTTACAATGTGAAACAGTTGCAGCTCCTTACAAAATAAAATGTACAACCATTATATTTGATTGAAAAGAGTGGCCATGAGTTTTATTGCCCATTCTTTCTCTTGGTTCTACCTATTGCATTGCGGACGTGGCAGTAAATGTAGATGTAGAATCATTAAATAATTAACTTCAATTTTGACGGTCATAAGCGTCACTTTGTGGCCTAGATGGATAAATGGTTTTGACATTTGACTAAGTTAGAGATGTCTAACTAGATGTCCGTGTGGTGACGGATTAAGAATACGGAATGTCACCACCCCATATCATCCCATGGGTGTCGTAAGAGCCGACAGAGGGAGCATATTATGCAGAGAACAGCACTGTAAGAAAAGGAAAACTTGATACAAACCCTATACCAACCCGTTTGGCCAGCGTGGTATAGTAGGCCAATTCCTCCTTTCAAAGGAGAGGCCTAGTCCAGCAGTGGACTGCTAAAGGCAGATGATGATGATGATGAAGTAAGAGAGCAATTTACTTCATTATGGTTTAACTACGTGTATATTTGATGTTTTCATTACACAATGAAAGAAGTTGCTGGATGCAAAGGCCATGCCATTGCGTATTATATTGTCTGTGCCATTGCATAGTCTATGGAATGGGAATACTTTTCCAGTCTAGCTATATCTTATGCATAAAGTTTTTTATTATTTCGTTTCGCCAATAATGTCGAACGCACGTTATCAACATCTTTGACTCATAGAGTACGAAACAAATATAGTAAAAAGTACGTTAAAATAACGACACATGGAAATGCACGATGGTAAACCATGACTCATCTTGCATACATCTGTTGTTGCCATGTCAACTTTACTACTACTATAACAAACCCAAAAGTTTGTCCTTTCTTCACGTGAAAACTACTGAACGGTTTCTGATAAAACTCTCCAGCAATATATACACCAGAAAAAGAAATTGAGTTTTTCCGAATTCTCAGTAGCAGCACGGAGTCTGGTGACGTGCCCGGTAACGGCAATAGGCTCGCTAATATTACACCTCTGCCTACCCGTTCGGGGATACTCGCGTGAGCCTATATATAAGACATTGGCTACCTTTATATACGTTCGCATAATCACGACAAAAACAAACGGACTATCGCATTTTTTATCGGTATTGATATTACATTGCCATCACCTCTGGCCTTTCTCGAAGAGCTGGGGAGGCTCGAGTTACAACAGTTATTTCCCGCACGCAAAATACACGCCAGGACGTGGAGTTGCAGACAACAGCCCATGCTACCATACCATGGCTTTACTGATTAATTTGATCATGGATGCTAAGCAAGTTGAGTATGAGAAAATACATACATTAACATAGGTACATCAACATACATAACTTCACGCCTTTTATCCCCGAAGGGGTAGGCAGAGGTGTTATTATACACACCCACATTTCGCCAGTATGTTTCGGTAACAATGTAATAGGGGGCGAGCCTATTGCCATCTACCGGGCACATTATTAGCGAGCGATAATTAATTTTTTTATTTTAATACACACATAACTTCGAAAAGTCAGAGGTGTGTGTTCGGGGTATCTGGGCATCGATCCTGAGACCGTCGACCGTCGTCTCGACAGTCCTTTGTGTACACTACTGGACTATTGCCGCTTATAGTATCTATGATACTAAGATATATATCATACTAAGATATTAAATTATAAGTAAAATAACAATTAATCATTGAAAACAACACACAATAGAGACAACTGTATGAAATACTAAAACAATTCAATATAATTTATAGTAATAGAGCTAGCCTGCACAATAATAATATACTTTGTCCAAATGGATATTATGTAAATATTATTGCGTTTAAAGCTAATTCCTATTCATAGTTTGCACAACCCTCCAGCACACAATGGTATATCAGTATTAATACCAGTTAAGTTCCATTACTCATGTGATGACGGCTTAAGAATACAATTCATTCCCATTTCATATGATGGATATTGTAATGCCCGATCCAGACTCTCGCGAGGCGCCTCCTAGAGGCCCTCGGCACGAGTCTTGGCGAGTGGAGGCTGCACGAGTGCTAGCAATCCACACTCTCGATTTATTCACTTGCCCGCTACGTCTATTACAAGATTGTATGCCGGGTTTTAATGATAAAATTTTTATTCAATATTGATTTTATAACTAAATTATATGTTGTAAAGAAATCAATATTGAATAAAAATTTAATCATTAAAATCCAGAATATAAATATGAAAAAACTAGAAAAAACAGTTATATGGAATAACTTCTAGATTCCATGGATTTGGGGTCTGAAATTTATTGAGTATATGAGGAAAGTAAAGAGCATCCTTTCTGTATATATAACTTTTCCACATTTGGTAGAATCTTCGGGAAAAGTAAGAAAATCTAAAAATCCAAAATCTCGCTTAAATTTGAATCTAGTCAAGTTAAGAGGTTCATTTTAACTGTAAAATGTGCAGTGAAAGAGACGCTATCGGTGCTTGTAACATTATTATTGCGTATCATGCTTAGTTTAAGAGGAATATCTTTTTTTCTAAATATCCGCTTCAAAATATGAAGATTTTCAAAAAAGTTTTTCTAAAAAACTAGAAAGAAAATAAAAAGACGGTGTCCGAAAAATGGTCTTCATAAAACACTGTGCGACGATGTCTAGTGACTCTAGCGATGAAGACAATGTTCTTTTGTAGGCGACCAGCAGGACGGTAGCGTGCGACTTATGTCAAACGCGTCGTAGACGCGTCTCGCCGTGTGCGAAACTAGCTGAATATGTATGGCGGCTACTCACAAGCGACGCGTCGGATACACGTACGAAACACAAATCGCTAGAGAGTCGCTTCGTGAGAGAATGGCCTAACCCATCTGGCAAGCATGTTACAGTAGGCATTATAATCAACGTACTGACTTACAACGCATTTCTGAATCAAATTAGGATAGGTCTTAGTCCAGCAGTGGACTGTCTAACTGTGTAATGAAATTCCGTACACAGCATCCTCAGTAATAATAAGATTTATACTCTGTATGAAGTAACCCTTTCCACCGGTAATAAATTTAAATGTCAATGCGTATAATAATATGGATATGAGTCATACACTGATAACATATCAAGGATGCTAACGGAGTCATCAGCATTGCGCTTGTTTGTAGTATAATAAATTAATTGTCGTATTGTCCTGTTGCACTAGTTTGGTGTTGCAAATGATTTAAATAAGGCAGGTTGGGTTATTGAAATTGTTCTAATTAAAATATATTCTAATTAGAAATTTTGTAATTGGTAATGTGTTCTGTAATATTGTCTAAAGGCCTATTCAAACCTGAGCGATATTCGCTGCCGCTGTGGGTAGAGGTACATACCTTGCGGGTTTCGCTCAGGTATTTAGTATCAAGTACCGCGGCTAGAGCGACCTGAGCGATATTCGCTGCCGCTGTGGGTAGAGGTACATACCTTGCGGGTTTCGCTCAGGTATTTAGTATCAAGTACCGCGGCTAGAGCGACCTGAGCGATATTCGCTGCCGCTGTGGGTAGAGGTACATACCTTGCGGGTTTCGCTCAGGTATTTAGTATCAAGTACCGCGGCTAGAGCGACCTGAGCGATATTCGCTGCCGCTGTGGGTAGAGGTACATACCGCGCGGGTTTCGCTCAGGTATTTGGTATCAAGTACCGCGGCTAGAGCGACCTAAATTTCTTACCTCTGAGCGAAACTCGACTAGCGCGCGTTATTCTATCCACAAGGATAGCGAATACCGCTTAGGTCTGAACAGTAATATTACCGCATACCCACTGGGTTTTCTCTGCCGCAGACGGTAGCGAATACCGCTTAGGTCTGAACAGGCCTTTACTTGGCACTAAATTTATTAATGATTTAGACTAACAAATACAGGTAGTTAAGAGCGTTTACATCTTACGGCTTTTCATACAAACTTTCAAGTCATTATTTTTCGAACTGAATGAACCGATTTTAATGAAACTTCATACACATAAGCAGGATACATAGGTCTAAAAAGTTAGTTGAAAATATTTTCGAAATATCTTATTAAAAAAAGATAATTGGAAATATCTGTTTCTATGGAAAATTTAAAATCGGTCTAATTTAGCTGTTACACATTTTTTCGAAAATATTTTCAACTAACTTTTTAGACCTATGTATCCTGCTTATGTGTGTGAAGTTTCATTAAAATCGGTTCATTCATTTCGAAAAATAAGGACTTGAAAGTTTGTATGAAAAGCCGTAAGGTGTAAACGCTCTTAAGGTATTATTCTTTCATATCTGGTTTGAATAGAAGGCAGTAATCAGGTCTTGGATGAAAGCGAGATAATACTAGGACGTTGTTGGTGCTTTAATAGTATCTCTTTATAATTTTATAAATTAGGAAATATTTTTTGATGATATAACCAGTCAATAGGTTTTATTGACATACAATTAACTCAAATCCTGTTAATGGCCTTATAAATTTTATTTATTTTTTATTCACTGATAGACTGTATCCTGTATCCTCGAAGGGGTAGGCAGAGGTGTAATATTACAGCCACATTTCACCATGAATTTTTTAGGTCCCATGTAATAGGCGAGCCTATGTTATATCTTAATATTAATTTTCAGATTGGATACAAAAACACAATTTCTTTTCTAGAAAAGAAATAGTACAATATTATTTAGAGCAAAATGATATTTTGGTTTTGGCTACTGGGAAAAGCTTATATCTTATCTTTGTTTGTAAAAGAGATAATGAGAAAGTTAAGTGCATGTTTTGCATGAGATAATTTGATATAAATAAAGTGATTAAGTACCTAACAGATCATTCATAATAAAATTCATCAGACAAACAGGTGCATAATTATATAAGTATTATTGCAATTCGGAATATAAATTTATTCCTTTTTAGAAATGGATATGAGATGAATTGACAGAAGAAATGATAATTCTTGAATCTAAATAATTGTTCAGAATCACGAAACCAGTTTTGGCACTTATAATAAGAATAGAATACTACTATAAAAACATTTACATTCCTTTTTAAAACTTTATGTGGTGTTTTATGTGATTAGAATAAATTAGTACTTACTGGTGTTGATGAGATTTGAGCTTTTGTATTCGACGCGGGGATCTTCAAAGATCTTGCTGTGAGTTGGGTTGAGGAAAGCTAGCTGCGGTGGTGTTTTGTCGACCACACGAAGTCCGCTCACCAAATCATTGGATATCAGGTACTCCACAAGGTTCCGGCCAATGAAACCGCACCCTGAATCAAAATCACACGTTTCAATCGAAAAGAACCTTCCCAGGCCGGATGACTAACACTTTTGAGACCGTTACAAGAAATAAAAAAAAATACACGTCACTCTGGAACAAGATATACTATACCAATATTGTTATAGTACATATAATTTTTAGAGAGTTTTACATGGGTATGCAGTGTTAATTACCTCCTAAAACCACAACTCGTGGTTTTGAATTATCACCGGTATTATCAGACATTTCGCTAGCCGTTTCACAAAAATGAATGACAGTTATAGACTTGACAGATGATCGGACAGTCAAATAAAATGTTGCCAGCGTATAGTTGTTTGTTTTATTGCTAATTTAGTAGAATATCCGCTTAAAAATATGTAACTATAATTCCGAATGAATTATACTTGCAAGTGTTATGTCACTTGTATGTATAATAAAGTCGTTACACTTTATTTTACAAATATGTGTGTTCGTTTTTTAAGAGCGTTGATGTGTAGTGAAAAGTTAATAGTTGTGTTTGTAAGAGCGCAAGCATAAACTGTAGCATGCTGCTTAGTGCAACAGTATTAGTTCCGGATTAAACTGACAATATATTCTCTTAGTTGTCAGTAGAGTAAATATATAGAATATTAATCGAGCAACTTGAAAATGTGAAGTTTGATAAGGAACATTTAGTCAGTGGAGAAGATTAATTTTTTTTCTACGTATAGACAGTTGCAATGGTTGTTAGTTTTTAATAAAATTATTGTTATCTTGTCAATGTCATCAAGTCATTTATTATTTTCAAACAAAATGTGGAACAAATTATTGTTATGCAGTATTTTATATCTTTTCTTTCTTTCTTTTTTAGAAGACAACTCCCGCATTAGGACTTAATCCTGTGTCGCGGGGGACTTTACAAACATACAACTAATGGACACAATGAACACCCAGACTCGAAACAACATTTTATAAATCACACAAAGTGTTGTCTCGTGTGGGGATCGAACCCACAACACTTCAGCGTAGTGTCGAGCGGTGAGGCTGCCGCTTAAACAACTACGCCAATCGTGCAGTCAAATTCATTTCAATTCATAAAATTTTATATATGACTTTATGGCCGAATAATTCCGATTTCTTGAGTATAAAACTGATTATGTCTATTGCTTAAATTTATTTTAATATATGTATATGAGATTCCTCCATTACTGACTGACAGACAACGCGCAGCTAAAACTATTGGGCGTAAGAGGAAATTTGAAATTTTGAAGGGATTTTTCAAATTCCGATGGGACGATGCCATCCTCTAGTTATTTATGAATATCGGTTTAAATCATTTATTCCCAAAAAGACAATTACGCCACTTACATGAGAATACAAAATAACATTTAGTTTAATTATCTAATTAACCACCACCGAGATAAGTAAGTAAAATTAACTGTTTACGTAACACAATTGTAACATCACTAGAGATTTAATAAGTAATATCATTAGCCGGTAGGGTAGTTCAAAACAAGAAAAGCGACAAAATGCGTAGTGTTATATAGGTACCCGCTCAACATTTTTATTTTTTATATTAGTCGACTGGATTAATTTAACTTTGGATAAGAAAAGTTTTTTATTATATATTTAGACAGTTGAGATTTAAAAATGTTGAACGATCTTACATTTTTAATGTTAGACGGTATATTATTATAAATATTTGCTCCCTCATAGGTGATGTTTCTTTTGGAATAATTTGTACGAGGTCTTGGTAATACAAGTAAACTAGGGCGACGCCTGCTACGTTTAGATACCGCCGATATTTTGGTAAATGATAAATTGGTTTTAATTTTTTTGTCTAAAATTTTTCTTATCAGAATACAAGTGGTATACATATAAAGTTGCTTAATATTCATCAATTTAGTTTCTTCAAAAATTTTATAAGTAGGTGTCAAATGTGGATAGCGAAATAATATTTTAATGATCTTGTTTTGTACTCTTTGTAGTTCTTGCAATTTTGTTTTACCTGAGTTGCCCCAAATTTCTATTAGGTATAGTAAATGTGATTTAACAAGAGAGTTATAAATAGTAAAACGAATATTTTTAGGTATACAATTGCTTAAGTTGTAGAGAGAACCAGTGAGTGACGAGAGTTTATCTTTAATATAATCTATTTGGTTGTTCCAATTAAGATCGCTATCAATTTTTAAGCCAAGGTATTTTTCACACCTTTTTCTTTTCGAGCGGAATGTTATCAATAGTTTATGGTCTATGATCTGGAATCTTTTGACGTGACAACGTCTTATAAATTGGTTTGCCGGGTGACACTTCAAGAAACTGCGTTACACTCCGCTCACGTTATGCGCTCACAATGAGAGCGAGTGAGAGGCACGCGTCCCGCCTAAGAGCGAGAGAGACAGACATAAAAAGTGAAAGGCACGCGTCTTTCATCCTTCTTCCTACTATACGAATGAATATTCACATTAAAAAAATGTTGGTTGCCTGTAAAGTCGGTATACGGGCGAAAGTTTTACGTGACAACGACTTTGAGTGGTAAAATAATTTTAATGTGAATATTCATTCGTATAGTAGGAAGAAGGATGAAAGACGCGTGCCTTTCACTTTTTATGTCTGTCTCTCTCGCTCTTAGGCGGGACGCGTGCCTCTCACTCGCTCTCATTGTGAGCGCATAACGTGAGCGGAGCGTAACGCAGTTTCTTGAAGTGTCACCCGGCAAACCAATTTATAAGACGTTGTCACGTCAATAATTTTACCACTCAAAGTCGTTGTCACGTAAAACTTTCGCCCGTATACCGACTTTACAGGCAACCAATTTTTTGTTTTTAGTATGAATATAATAAAACATGTTTTTGAAATATTGATAGATAGTAAATTGTATTGGAACCACTCGAATAATATATCTAAATCCTCTTGGGCTTGTGAAATGATATTATGTATGTTTTTTCCAAAATAAAATAAGCAAGTATCGTCTGCGTATAAAGTTATATGACCATGAAGATTAAGTGCTGCAATCTGATTTATGTAAGTTAAGAATAACAGTGGTCCCAATATGGATCCCTGGGGTACTCCGTATGTGACGGGCAGAGCACTACTCTCGACGTCATTTATCTTAACTATCTGTTGTCCGTTAGTTAAATAAGATTTTAGCATTTTGAGTGCGTTTCCTTGGATACCAGCATGTTCAAGCTTGTTTAAAAGTAATGTGTGGCTTACAGTATCGAACGCTTTTTTTAAATCTATGAATACACCCAGAACAATGTTCTTTTTATCTATATTGTCTCTGATTTTTGTTACTAGATCTATTGTCGCTACTGTAGTATTATTTTTAGGTCTAAATCCATTTTGGCGATAAAATATAATTTAATATAGAATTTAAAAAGACAGCGATAGCCTAGTGGAGATACCAACAGACTGTAATGCAGAGGGTAGCGGGTTGGAATCCTCGGCGCGCACCACTTTCGGAGTATTGAGTTGTTAATTATCGCTTGCCTCGGAGAGCACGTTAAGTCGTTGGGGACTTAACGTGCTCTGCGAGGCAAGCGATAATTGTCGTCAAGATCTTCAACAGTTGTTACAAGACGTCAGTACCTTCTACATAAACTGACACTAGTCTAAACCATGGAATATCGCTATCCCTTCGGGTTGTGCAGGTCAGACAGGCAGTCGCTCTGTGGAGGAGCTAATATTCAGCCAAATCCGGTTAGGTTAGACTAGTAAGCGGACCCCAAGTTGAAACTAAGATAACGCTAGGAGGATGATGATGATTTAATATGGAATCAAAGTTGATAGGTTATTAAATACTGGTAGCGTCGAACTTCACTCTGTGTAGTGACGGATTGAGAACACAAATTGTCTGTGAAAATACCCAGTCACCCAGTGAAGCCAATAATATCTTTGTGGAGAGTCGGAAAACTCGAAATCAGACTCATAAGAAACTGGCCTGCAGAGTGGCACAGTAACCAAATCCTCCTATTGTTTCACTAATTTACGTCAAATATTGGACTGTGAAAAGCAGTATCATAAATTATTCTAATGACATCAATTGCAGATATCTAACAAGTCTTAAATTTCACAATATTCAGGTCAGCATTAAGATTTCCATTGAAAACGCAAGGATTTAATCATGTTCTTTTTTTTAGAGTACCTACAATCTACATTTACAGCAGTAAATTAATTGAAGGACGCAATTTTCACAACAGAAGACGAGTGACAGAACTGGTGTTCTTTATATTACGAAACTTCAAAATAGAAGGTAGACTTTTGGTAGTTTTCGAAAAATATTCTTGTTACCCATTGGTAGGTTGGTAGTTTTGTGTGTTACATTGTACGCAGAAATTTATGAATGCGACACTCGTTAAACTTATTTATAATTATTCAATCACAATAAAATAAGTACAATAACAATGTAATAATAATTTTATTAACAGTCTTATGAAGAGATAAACAATAATTAGTTTTAAATACGTGTAACGTAAGTTATGTCATTATTAATAGTAGGAATTGATTCTTTAGGAGCGATGATTTCATGAATTGCGTTTGTATCCTTCGGCTTAGAATCTGGTGGTAAGAAGCACGCTACTATAAGTCCAGCTGAAACAACAAAATATTTTGAAATAACAAAATTAAATTACCACACAGGCAGCGAGCGATAGAATAGTGGAAAAACTGACAAACTGCTACGCAGAGCGTCTTGGTATCGAATCCACGGCGCGTACCAATGACTTTTCAGAATTAAGTGCATTTCAAATTGCTTAGTGGTGAAGGAAAAACCGTGGAAAATTCTGCGTGGTGGGCACATAAAAGTATGGACTTTTTTAGCTAACTGTACCTACTTATTTTGTGAATGCTACACTTACAAGTA
Source organism: Euclidia mi (assembly GCA_944739405.2). Classification (NCBI taxonomy): domain Eukaryota; kingdom Metazoa; phylum Arthropoda; class Insecta; order Lepidoptera; family Erebidae; genus Euclidia; species Euclidia mi. Next base: position 106,808,502 of record OX123186.2, on the reverse strand, counting down.
ATAAGTATGATGTATCCACTGATCATCGGTGTGCAGTGGTTGGCCAGTAGGCTGGCGATCAGCTGCACGCTGATGAAACCAAACCCTCGGGCGACCACCACAGATAGACACGTTGCCATACCCCTGTGAAACAAAAGAACAGAAAATTAAAACATACATACATGCATACATACATAGACCCACGCCTGTTTCCCAGAGGGGTAGGCAGAGTCTACGGAACGCCATTTGCAACGAACCTGACATATCTCTCTTGCTTCATCCAATCCCATCAGATTCCTCATGCATGCTCTTCTGTTCAGGGTACTTCTAACCTGTCCTTTTTTAGGATGTCTCCAATCTGGTCAGAGAACGTCCGCCTAGGTCTTCCCCTTCGTCCTGTCCCATCCACACTTGCCTACATATCTGCTTAGCGCCTTAGCTTTATGAATAGCCAAAACGTGTCCAAAAAGGCACGTTTGGCTGTGCATAGAGGGGTGTTAGTACTTTCGCTTAGTATGGTAGTGTAAGTTGGGTATGGCAGAAGCAGAAGAATCATTAAAGTAGAATAAATGCTGTAGAAATGAGAGCACTGAGAAGTATGTGTGGTGTGTCTTTGACTGACAGAGTAAAAAATTGTGTGATAAGGAGAGTGTTGTGGGGTAAAAGAAGATGTAGTGACAAGCATCGAGAAAGTTAGGTATGCTAAGGTGGTTTGGGCACGTGGAGAGGATGGATGAAGAACGAAAAATAAAATAGTACCTACCTATTTAAAAGTAGATAGTCGGAAATAAAATCTAACTAGCATAGAAAACTCATAATTTTTTTATATAGATAATCAGGCGCCTAATTCATAGGTAGGTAAAAATTGGGCAAGTGCGAGTCGGACTCGTGCACGAAGGGTTCCGTACCATCATCTATAAAAGAAAATCACGTTCGTTGTATGTAGGTATAACTACTTAAATTCTTTTTAAGTTTCTACCTGTTTATTAAGATCGAGTAACAAATTGCTTTAAAATTACGTTTGTTGTATGGGAGCACCCGTTTATTATTTAGTTTTTTTAATTTAATTATTTATTTTGAAAGGTAATATACAATATTTGTAAGTATACTCTTTGTATACAACTACATATTCTGTGAAAATTTAAAGCGTCTACCTGTTACAGTTAGTAATTTTGAGCAAAAAATACGAAAAATATCACGTTTTTTATAGGGGACTCCCCCTTAATATGTTCATTTTTTTATTTTTGGTATTTGTTGTTATAGCGGCAACCGAAATACATAATTTGTGAAAATTTCAGCTTTGTAGCTATCACGGTTTATGAGATACAGCCTGGTGACAGACAGACGAACAGACAGACAGACAGCGGAGGCTTAGTAATACGATGCCGTGTTTTACCTTTTAGGTACGGAACCCTAATAAAAACCAACACTTTAAACCTTAAAGCCACACACGCAAAGAATAGTCAAGACTCAAAACAACAAATTGTGGATCACACGAATTGTTTGCATGGTGCCTTTGTTTATAGGCAAAGACCTCAGATGTTTACATAGAGGCGCATTTCCTATGGGCGCTCTGAAGACAAACTTTCTGTGACCCAAATTGCCGCTTGGCGGCGTGGCAGTCGCGCTGTGACAGCTGTTTCTACGAGAGCAAGAGAGACGAACGTTCCTCTTGTGTATCTTAACTACGAGAGGAATCGGCACACGAAATCCTTAAGAACTGCGCTTCTATGTAAATCTGTATTTTTTATAGATCTGTGACATCATAAATGAATGCCCATGCTGTGCTGTCATTTTCATTTTGTAATATAGTACATGGGTGTGTGAGTCATGATAAGTTACGATAGGTACTTTGATCATACCAAAGAGCGATATTATCATTATCTGCTGATAAAAAAAAAATCATAAACCTCAAATGCGTAGGATTCAACTCCACCAAGTAAGTGTTGACGTTGCCCAGAATAATGGCGACGTAGAGAAACACGTAGAACAGGCCAATGCTAAGAAGTGGGATCCTCACAAACAGCAGAAGTATTCCACAGATGATGCAGACGAAGAATACGGACAAAGTGATCTTCTTCTTGCCCACAGGAACAACGATGAAGGACAGAAGGACTAAAGCCAGTGTGCAAAACACAGAGTAACACATCACTGCGTACAGAGTCATTGGTTGCACGATTTGGTCGCAGTTTTCTGGATTCTGAAAGAGATAAAAAGTTGTTATTTATTTATTATTAATTAATTAGAACGGCGGTTAGCCAATAATACCTACTAATTAAAACAAAATTACAAATATATACAAAATTACAATTAAGTTTAGGTTATACAATTAAAAAAACATTGTTGATACAAGCAAATAAAAAAAAAAAAGAAAGTTGACAAACGGCCATTTTCAATATTCGATCCATACATGGATTTTGAGATTCGAGATTCGTGTTTGACATATTTTGTATGGAGCTTATGTCAAAAATGAATCTAAAATCTATAGATCTATCTATAGATCGAATATTGAATTCCGTAGATAATTAAAATATTCAGTCAATCTCACAAAATTTCAGACATACCAACAAAATCTTCGACCATCCATCCACAAACAGATCAATAGATGAGTCGGAATCCAGGAGATCATTAAATGCTGTCAGTATACGTGGAACTGGTGATTTAGCTTTCGCAACTATATCTGTACCCGTGCCATATCATCTCATGTTATTTTATTATGTATGTCTGGGTACCGCTAGCACAGTCATAAGACGGCACTAGATATATAGACTGCCTCCGTGGTCCAGTGGATAGCGTATGTGACTGCTGATCGGAGGTCCCGGGTTCGATTCCCGGGTCGGGCAAAAGTTACTGGGTTTTTCCAAATTCTCAGTAGCAGCACGGAGTCTGGTGATGTGCCCGGAAACGGCAATAGGCTCGCTCCCTATTACGTGGGACCTAAAAATTCATAGCGAAATGTGGGTGTAATACCTATTACGCCTCTGCCTACCCCTTCGGGGATACAGGCGTGAGTCTATAAAAAAAATGATATAAAGTCATGTCATCATCATCAGCATCAGGCTGCCATACATAGTCCACTGCTAAGCTAATAGGGTAGTTTCCGGGGTCAAAATCATTACATTTTATTTAGTCCGTATTTTAGATTATAAAAAAATATTGGACATATATTTTTTCTTTTTTCGATTAAATAAAAAATAACAAAGATATAGTCCATTAAAGTTACGTGTGACGTCATCTAGTGCGAAAAAATGCAACACGGCGTGACGTTATACGTAACTTTAATCAGCTATATATTGGTCATTTTTGGTTTAATTTACAAATAAAAAAATACGTATCGCTTATTTTTGAATAATCTAAAGGACGGACTTATAAAAAAAAATTGTCAACTAGCCTATTATAGATCTCTTCAACAGTTAAGAACAAACATTTTAGTCCACAGAAATTAATCTAGTCTTCTGGAGTCTTAATCGTAATTTGTCATTGCTTATTAGGTAGGTAGTTAATAAGGCTTTATGGAGTAATTTGGTCAGTAATGGCTAGTGAAAAGGGGTCTGCTTGCTTTGATGAATACTCAAAATTAAATTATCTGCACGAAGAAACAGTGATTGGAAGTTGGAATCTAAAATCAACGGACCTTTATTACTTTTCAATTATTCTGGGATCTTCACTGGTAGCAGGGAACTATTTACTTACCGCATGTTCAGTATTCGCGCTGCGACTTGCAACTTCACAGAACGTGTAGCCCGCGCTCTCCTCGCCAGTGAAGAACGCGTTCGTCATTGTTGGCACCCACATTGTGAACCCAGTAGATCTGTAATGAATGTTAAATCAACCACGGCCAACAGTGGCCAGCTTAACGGCCCGTTCGCGACTAACAGCGGTAGGTGGCTGCAATTTCGATGTATACAGGGTGTCACAAGACCCATCACCAAGCCGAAGTCTACTCATTGTGGACATCATGCCAAGTCATACTAATCAAAACTCTTACCTGGGCAACGAATTTCTTTTTGAGTTTTCCCATTTTTCAAACCGCAATTAAAAACGCGAGCGTGCAATACTTGAAATACCTACTTATTCATGGGGTTATATGGCATCGAAAGAACATATTGGCGGGATAAATGCATCGATTTTGTACCTAATTACAAAAATTCATGCTAACTTTTAGCCTCAATACCTCCTGAAACAGTAATTTCCCAGGTATGGTGCCGAAGTAAAAAAATTTCGTACTGATTGGTATCTACAACATGGGATTTTAGTTTTCGTTAAGGGTCTTTTTACACCCTGTATAGCAAGCTTAACTCCGCCGCAGCCGATGGCGCGTCAAAGTAAACGCGCAATAGACATCAAAATCGCTGCCGCTGCCACCCACCGCTGCTGGTCGTGAACGTGCCATTAGCCAAGGTCTATGTATTCAAAATATCAGTTTAAGTCACGGTAATAAGATCTAGTGGCCGAAGTCCTAAGAAATGGCAGGAGGAACCAAGCAACTGACGATCCCTATTAGCGCTGCTTAACGTAAAGCAAGGGAACGAAGCCGCTGAAAACAGCTAGTTTTTTTTTCTCATCTAAATCTTGCAATCAGTCGATTCTGACGATGAGCAAATGTGATGTTTGGTAGAATTTCGGGTAGAGATATGCCTCATTAGGAACATGCTCCATATGAACAAAGTGGCCTATTTAGCCAAGATCCAGGATCCTACGCCTCTTCAAACGGATTATGCAGTCGGGTAGGGTGAGCTGGACAGCAAGTTGTTTTGGATGGTTTTCCAGTGTATGTTTATAGTTTTTAAGGGAGGCTTTTATTTCCTCCTCTAGAGTTTTCATGTTCAGATGCACATGCACTTCTGAGTTTCTACCAGGGCGAGTTGCTTATCTGTTTAAGGATATAATTCTGGGCTCTTTGGATTTAGTTGATGTTGGAATCACAAGTGGCTCCTCACAGTCCCCACAGTTGAATGCCATATGTCCAGACTGGTTTTATGACTGACTCGTATAGCAGCAGCTAGTTGACAAATTTAGAAAAAGTCATGCTGTTTAGCAGTGAGGGAAACGATTTAGACACAAGCCATTTTTCACACTTACGTCATATAGGCGCACAGAAGCAAGTAGTACAGTATGGCGGAGTTCCTGAGGAGTGGCGACTTGAACAGCGGTGCCGTCTGGTTCCACATCTTCCTCAGTACCGACGTCTCCGTACTGGTCACTATCAAGTCCTCAAGGTAGACGTGCACCACCTAAAAATATAAGACTATTAAATATCATCATCGTCTTAGCGTTATCCCAGATGCATTAAAGCCTCGTTGGTCCCGCGGCATAAATGTGCGCGTGGGATTGCGAGGTCTCGGGTTCGATTCCCGGGTCGGGCTAAGTGTTATTGGGATTTTTCGTTAGGAAATTCTCAGTAGCAGCACGGAGTCTGGTAATGTGCCCGGTACTGCAATAGGCTTTGCCTATTCCTTCGGGGATACAGGCGTGAGATTATAAAAAAAAAGCTTTCGCCTTGGAGACGAGGGTGCGCTTGCTTGTCTAACCTGGTACCATTGGCTAACTGGAGTTGTTTTTCACGGTGAACCTGTGTCTTCTCAAAACAGTTGGATAAAGCTACTTAGATGTCCTGCCTAGAATTTCGAATCAGTAGCCAAAATTCTGAGGTGGACATTAGACCATACTGGGGTGGGTAGTGCTTCCCTGCTATGTACCGTATACGCCTATGTCCAGTATGGTAGAATACTTTACTTACACCACTTAATTTACAGGTTTGAGGGAGTGCGGTAACTAAAGCTGTCATAGCGGTGCCCATGCATACGACGCAGACCATGGCTGGCACGACATTGGCCCCTCATTGGATCTCGCACCGGTTGCATAAAAGGCTCTTTCTGTTCCGGCAAACGCACGTGGCGAGGGCGAGGTTCAGTTGTTTGCCAAATTGCCGTTTAGAAAAATGTGAAGTTTTCTCGGTTTTAAGTTTTTATACGTAAGTAAAAAAAGCGTTATAAAATTCTCACTTACCGAATAGGCATCTATCTTATGCCCAGTATTCCACTGGAATATTGTTTGCAGTATTGCCAGTGCTTCATCATCCCTCCCCTTGCTGAGAAGGAATTTGGGACTTTCCTTTAAGAACAAGAGTGCCAGCACATCGATGCCGCCAGGGATGCTGATGACCTGCATCAGTAGCCGCCATGGCCGGTATTCCATGTTCAACCAGGATATTTCCAAGCGGAAGGATAGTTGGAATATTGGCAAAGCGAAGACTGCGGAAGAAATATATTAAGGTAACTTAAAATAATTGCTTGAATAATTGAGGTAAAGCAGTGAAAACGGGCACATTAGATAAAAGATTTAGGGTTGAAATAGCTTGAATGGGTTTACGTGAACTCGCCATTACGGAACATGAAGTCACTGACAATCATTAGTGAGCGAGCCTTGAAAGGCCTTATAGTAGAGTGTCATACACCTTCACCTGCCTCAACTTAAACCAAAGAGTGGCGGAAACCATCGAGATGTCACAAAAGACTTCACGATGCACAACTCATACCCAAATCGCAAAAGTGATCATCATCGTGTCCACTGCTGGACTAGGCCTCTCCTTTGAAAGGAGGAATTGGCCTACTATACCACGCTGGCCAAACGGGTTGGTATAGGGTTTGTATGAAGTTTTCCTTCTCTTACAGTGCTGTTATCTGCATAATATACTCCCTCTCTCGGCTCTTACGACACCCATGGGATGATATGGGGTGGTGACATTCGGTATTCTTAATCCGTCACCTCACGGACGGAAAAGTGATCACATTCAGGATTTTGTTGAAGGAAAGGGAAGGGGTTATTTTGGAGTGCAAAACCAAGATTTTACAAGCTGCTTATAACAGAAAAGTAAAGAAACCTCGCCTCGGGCGTCTTCCATATGTTTTCGGTTTTTGCGCCCGAGTTAAAGGGCCTGAAGATACGCAGGCTATCGGCACCACAGAGCGAATGTGTATTCTCGCACTTCGGACTTTAGCCAAAGTTTCTAGAGTACTTCGCCGAGGAACTTTGCGAGTAGTGAAGAGGAGGGATAACATTTGTGAGAATGCTCATTACAGGTGAGTGCTCAAGTGAATCAGCATCATTAGGGGCAGCTTCGTCCATGAAGTTATATACAGGGTCTAAAAAGACACTTAACGAAAACTGAAACCCCATATTGTATCAATCATTACGAACATTTTTTGCTTCAGCATCATACCTGGGAAATTACTGGTTCAGGAGATATTGAGGCTCAAAGTTGGTATGGAATTTTTGTAATTAGGTACAAAACCGATGCATTTACCCCGCCAACCTGTTCTATAGATGTCCTATGCACCCATGGATCAGTAGGCATTTCGAAAATTTCACGCGCGCTTTTTTTATAGCGGCTTGAAAAAAGTTAATACCTACTTAAAAAATGAAGTCGTTTCCCAGGTTTTATTTTTGCTTAGTATGACTTGGCATGATGTCCAAAATGAATAGACTTCGGCTTGGTGATGGGTCTTGTGTCACCCTGTACTTATGTACTACTAAGTACTTACGGCATATGAGGCCTTGAACGATCATGGTAGAGGCGGCCATGATGAACATGAAGCGGCTCCGGTTCTTGCTGGGAACGCTCTCTGCCATCAGCACAAACGCCGCCGCGTTCGCTGACGATGTACTGGTCAATTAATGAAATATTATGATAATAATTTTAAAATAACGGGAATTTGTGAGAGATCGGCTATATAACTACGGCTGCTTATGTTATGCGAATAATGAAGGGGTTGCAAACATGCACAAACCGATAAATTACCTACTTATTAATACCAAACTAAACTCAATTCTATTATCATCATCAGCCCTTTGTACTGTCCCACAGCTGGGCACGGGACTCTTCCTATTATGAGAAGGGTAAGGCCATAGTCCACCACGCTGGCCAAGTTCGGGTTGGCAGACTTCACATGTCAACATTAAACATTATGGAGAACTCTCAGACATGCAGGTTCCCTCACGATCCCTGTTACGTAGAAAGTCACGGTTAAAACCCTTCCCACATGTCTAAAAGTTCTCCATAATATTTTCAAAAGATTGTGAAATTTGCAAGCCTTGGTGGACTATAGATTGCCTAATCTATACTAATATAATAAAGCGGAAGAGTTTGTTTCTTTGTTTGTTTGAACGCGCTAATCTCAGGAACTACCAAAAAAAAAAATCTTCGAAAAATTCTTTTTGTATACGATAGCCCAGTTATTCCGGAAGGCTATAGGCTATATAACATAACACTTTGACCCTTTGGGGCCAGGCAAAAGGCTAAAAAGGCTAAAACATAATGTCGGCTAATCTCAGGAACTAGCAGTCGGATTTAAAAAAAATGTATTGCCTATGATAGCCCAATTATTCCGCAAGGCTATAGGCTATATAAAATTACGCCAACACTTTTAGGGGCCAGACAAAAATATTAAAATGGTCAAAAGAGAAGGGGGAGGGTTGGGTCAAAGGCAAAAAAAAGGCTAAACGAATAGGATACAATCTGCATGGGTATCGTTTTCGAGATTTTCGGGACGCTGATTAATAATATGAAATTTATTTAGTGATCCAAGATGGCGGACGGGAAATCAAATATGGCGGATGTGAAAATTTTCAAATATCAATATGGGTATCGCCTTCGATATTTTAAGGGGTGGGGAATCGAAATACAACATCTATTTCGTGATCAAAGATGGCAGATGGGCAATCAAAGATGGCTGATGGAAAAATAAAAAAAAATCAATATTGGTATCGTCTCCGATGTTTAAAGGTATGGAGAATCCAAATACAATATCTATTTCGTGATTCAAGATGGCGGATTGGAAATCAAAAATGGCGGATGGGAAAAATTTAAAAAATCAATATGGTTATCGTCTCCGATGTTTTAAGGGATGGCGAATCTAAATACAACATCTATTTAGTGATCAAAAATGGCGGATGGGAATTTAAAAAAAAATCAATCTGAGTATCAACTCCAATATTTAAAGGGATGGGGAATCCAAATCCAATATCTATTTCGTGATCAAAGATGGCGGATGAGAAATCAAAGATGGCGGCTGGGAAAGTTTTAAAAAATCAATATGGTTATCGTCTCCGATGTTTTAAGGGATGGCGAATCTAAATACAACATCTATTTCGTGATCAAAGATGGCGGATAGGAAATCAAAGATGGCGGAAGGGATTTTTTTTTAAGTCGATATGGGTATCGTCTCCGATATTTTTAGGAATGGGGAATTCCATATTATATAAAAATCTATGTTTGTTTGTTCATAATTTATAGACTCTGAAATGATAAGAGATTAAGCGCTAAGTCAATGGCAACTGTGGAAAAGGGGCTTGGAAAAAAGGGATTTAAATAAAACCTCTTAAAAAGGCGATACGGAGTTCGCTGGGTCAGCTAGTCCTTTATATAATTATAAGTTAACTAGAGAACGCCAGCAGCTATGCCTGCATTTTTTTAATTTAAACCCGTTTTGGCCGATCCCGTGGGCATTTCGAGAAATCTCTTCTTAGTGCACCCCTACGGCCCCCAAGGAACATCCATGCGATATTTCAGCTTCCTGCGCCCAATAGTTTCGGCTGTAGCGTGTCTGTCAGTCAGTCAGTAACGCAAGGATTTTATATATTAAGATAATAAATTAATTAATTTGAAAATTTCAGCTTTGTTTTATAATTTTGGCACTCGCCAAAACTATAGGTATCTATTGTTGAACCTGGTGTTAAGTAGATGTTGCGATTCGGCTTGAATTTTTTACGCCTGTATCCCCGAAGGGGTAGGCAGAGGTGTAAATATTACACTCACATTTCGCCATGAATTTTTAGATCCCACGTAATAGGGGGCGAACCTATTGCCGTTACCGGGCACATCACCAGACCCTTGAAAATTCGCTGTCTTTAAAGCAATAATGCTATGAAAATGCGGTAAAATGAGAGATCGAGTTCTAGCCCATTCATATTTGAACTTACAAGACCCTACATGGAAATTATGCAAGAATCGATCCCCAGGTCTCCCCACCTCTGAATTTTCGAACTTATTCGCTCGCTTAATAATATGCCCGGTAGATAATATAATAATAAAATTCTACCACATTCACACAACACCTTCTAGTCCCAAACTAAGCAGAGCTTGTACTATGGGTACTAGATAATGGATGAACATACATATATACCTTTTTTTTTCGTAAATACATACATATTATACATAGAAACACCTAGACCAAGATAAACATCCATGTTCATGCACACAAATGTTTGACTTGAGCGGGAATCGAACCCGCGACATTCGACGTAGCAGTCGCTTACACTCCCGCTACGCCAACCGGCAATAGGCTCGCCCCCTATTACATTGGGACTGAAACATAACTGGCGAAAAGTGGGTGTGTAATACACCTCTGCCTACCCCTTCAGGGATAAAAGGTGTGAAGTTATGTTATGTTATGACTTACAAGGTAGCTGAGAAGAACTTGGTAACGGCCAGAATCGTGTAGTTGGGTGCCATCGTAGCGACTACGTTAAGCACGAAACCAACTGGCATGGCTATCAGCAGGGTTTTCCGTCGGCCAATAGTGTCCGCCGCCAGGCCCCAGCCGTATGAGGATATCATTACCCCTGGAACAAATACATCAATTGAGTATCTAAGCTATGGAAGAAGCCAGCGATAGTCCAGTAAAGTTACCAACATCATACAATATTATTTAGCGGGTCTTAGTCGCGATAATTTACTTATTTCAAGGCATAAATACCTCTTTTATTCTCCTACGTTTCTACCGGCTTGCAACGGTTGTGGTCGCGGAGACTGTTACGTAGAAAGTCACGGTTTAAAACCCTCCCCACATGTCTAAAAGTTCTCCGTAATATTTTCAAAAGATTGTGAAATTTGCAAGCCATGATGGACTATATGATACATAGACTCACGCCTGTTTCCCGGAGGGATAGGCAGCGCGATAGACTACGGAGCGCCATTTGCAACGATCCTGACATAGGTACCTCTCTTGCTTCATTCACTTCCATCAAGTTTCTCATGCATGCTCTTCTGTTTAGGGTACTTCTGACCTGTCCTTTTTTTAGGATGTCTCAAATCTGGTCAGAGAACGTCCGCCTAGGTCTTCCGGCCTAATCCTTCATATAATAATAAGATGCTGTGCTCAGCAGCGATACAGTATGTTTCTCATAATCTGTGTGGAACATAGTTCTGTGCCCAGCAGTGTAACAAATTATAAACAAAGCTGCAAATATGCGTTTGTTTTCTCTTACCAATCAAGGGTATAGCTGAAAGGAGTCCCTGTTGGGTAGTATTGAGGCTCATGTCACAGGCCACTGCCGGCATCAGAACGCTGAACCCGAAGATGTCCATGTACATCGCCATGATAAGGAGGCAGCAACACGCCAGCATACTTATGTTGTACTTGCCGAAGCCTGCAAGAATATAATTCGGCTTGTGTTAGTAACCACTGCTACAGCTTACGTAAAGTATTACGTAAGCTTTAGCGTCTAGTAATCATTATCATCATCACCGTCCTAGCATTATCCCAGTTGAATTATAGACTTTTCGGGTTGGATTTCGAAACGAGTCGCCTGAATTTGAGGGTATTGGTGGAGTAGGAGGCTTAAGGGAGTTAGTTTTAATCCCCTAAAAGTAATTTTGGCTGCCGGAGTTGCGTCTAAATATTTTTAAACAATTTCCAAAAATTCTTAAATACTTCGGCAATTGGTTTTTCAAATGTAATTTTTAGGTTTTATGTGAAAAACGTGAAACGAAACGCAACTCGTCATCTTGGATGGATGATATTGACAGCTAATGTCAAATTTGTGCGTCCCATTCCTTTGCTTTCGAGTGCCTAGGCTTAGGTGCGACTGTAATTCAAGTAACTAAATAGGTTGTGTTAGGTTGTTAATTAAACTAATGGAATTAATAAAAGCAATATTTAGATTTTATGTGAAAAATGTGAAACGAAACGCAACCCGCCATCTTGTATGGATGATATTGACAGCAAATGTCGAATTTGTGCGTCATTTCTTTGCTTTCGACTATACAATAGATATAATAATATGTGAATTGTGAATGTGTTCTTCCGTATTGATTTGTGTTTTTCTACGTCTTGGCTTCGTTCTTGGATTCTGTTTGGATTGCTTTACTGTAACTACTACCTCGGCTTTCTCACTTTTGGACACTGAAATAACGCTATTGCAGTTTGCTATCGCAGTTTGCAATTTATTTATTTATTTATTTATTTATTTATTTTTCTTCAAATAAAACGGCATTCGCCAATTACATTAAATGAACACAGACATAAAAACTTAAGGTTAACACGTACAAAATACATAAAACTTAAAATATTAACATAAAAATATAAAATTTGGAAAAAGACAAAAAAAAATAACAAAAATTTAACTTATTTTTATAAATTCGTTCATACACTCGTCTCACAGTACTCCAGACACACTGACATAATTTCCTTCCATTCGTCCGCAAACACATCACATTCAGGTTTGGTGACCAACAGAGCATTGAGAGCAGAAAGTGTACGAGGCACAGGTGATTGCGCTCGTGCTACAGTGCGGGACATGGGCACCGCAAATGTCCTATGTCTTCTGGTTCGGCTATAGTTTACCGGAGCAAAAAGTTGACACAGTTCCTCATGTAACTTTGCCGCGTCTGTTTTTCCACGTATAACTTTACACATGGTTATTATCTGGTCGTGATTTCGTCTGACCTCAAGCGAATTATATCCTAGGCAGCCCAGTAAAAATTTTGTAGGGTACATAAATGGGTAGTAACCATGTGACCGTTTATATAAATACCTTAGAAAGGCTTTCTGAACCTTTTCCATCATCAAGATGTACTTTTTTTCGTATGGATTCCAGACACAGGAACTGGACTCCAACTTGCTACGTACAAGCGCCCCAAAGACTAATTTCATAACATTAGTGCTACTGAAATCGTTCATGTTACGAAGAATAAAGCCTAAACGCTTATATGAGTCCCTTGCAACCGTCACCATATGATCATGGAACGTGAGTCCTCGATCGAACATGACACCCAGATCTTTTATACAGTCTTTTCTGGTTACGATTGCATTATTTATTTTATAGCTAAATGAAATTGGCTGTCGTGCTCGTCCAAAACTCATAACATAACATTTGCTAGGATTAAATGACATTTTGTTTTTTACGCTCCATTCGAGTACGGCATCAATGTCTCTCTGCAATGCTAAACAATCTGCTTCAGAGTCTACTGCACGAAAGATCTTCAGATCGTCAGCATAGAGAAGACTTTTAGCATGTTTTATAACTGTTGGCAGATCATTTACCATTATGAGAAACAGCAGTGGACCCAATATAGATCCTTGACTAACTCCAGAACGCGTGTGATAAGGGTGAGATTCATATAAACCTAGTCTAACAAACTGCTGACGATCGCGTAGGTAGTCAGCAAGAAGGCGAAGGAGACCTGGTGTAACACCGATGCTACATAGTTTCTCCAGCAGTATGTCATTGTTCACCCTATCAAACGCTTTCTGGAAGTCAAAGTATAAGACATCTACTTGCCTACCTTGGTCTAAGAACTTGGATATGTGATCTACAAGAATCAAAAGGTTAGTGTCTACTGATCTCTTCGTTCTGAAGCCATGCTGCGCATCACTCAAATGCTTATTGACTTGCGAGTAGATATATTTGTGCATTATATTTTCGAAAACCTTTGCAGATGAAGACAGTATGGCTATGGGACGGTGTTCTTCAACAGATATGGCGTTTGGAAGTAGTGGAAGTGGAAACAATTTTTTTTCAGGGGAGACCAAGTATTTCCGGCAAGTGAAAATGGTGAGGGGGGGTTCCAAGACCTCCACCCCTCCCTCCCCAATTACTCACCACCCCTAAAAACGGCGTCGTATTTCGAATTTTTTTACCGACTTTTCTTCTTCCCATGTTCTGCTCACTGGTCTATCCAGAGTTGACAGAATAGTAGCCTTTCTACAGAGCCTAAATTACACCAAATGACACTGTTCATCACACAAATATGCGACTGCACGGTTGGCGTAGTGGTTTAAGCGGCCGCCTCGCCGCTTGACACTGCGCCGAGTGTCGTGGGGTCGATTCCCACACGAGGCAACACTTTGTGTGATTCATAAATTGTTGTTTCGAGTCTGGGTGTCCATTGTGTCCGTTGGTTGTATGTTTGTAAAGTCCCCCGCGGCACAGGGTCACATCAACAAGAATTATTCCTAGTGCGGGAGTTGCCTTTAAAAAAAAAGAAGAAATATTGGTTGGTAATGGAACCCACCAGCTGCGGTAGCATACAGTTAGTGTCATTAACGACTAGACCACCGACTAGGCAAGATGCCCGCTAACAGATTAAGAACGGAGGTTTTAGTCATATCTTAACAGTATATTTAAGACACTGCTTGGCACTTGGAGCATTTAAGTGCATAAAACGTAGCGCTCATAGCGAGACTTAGCTTGCCGTTCGTAACAGATCGGCAAAGTTAAGCAACGCTTGCACAGGTTACCACTTGGATGGGTGACCGTGTATGGCATTTCCATCTGAGCGCTACCGTGCTTCGGAGGGCACGTAAAGCCGTTGGTCCCGGTTCTTGCCTAAGGATAAGAGTCGTTAGGCCATTTCGGAGGCCTTCGGACGGTCTGAAAACTCCGACACTAGAGTTAGCCACACACTCACAAGAAAAACAAACAAACAAACAGTGCATAAAAAGCACATGGTATGATCGACTAATCCTTGCTCTTAAGTAACAGTAGCAAATATAAGTAATAGGTACCTCCACTATGCAATAAACAGTACCTAACAGTAGCAATCATAAGAAAATGCGCTTATAAAATCAATCAAAACTTATTCAAGTTGAAGTGAATTGTTCGCTCGCTTCGGTTCACTGGCATTACATTCAGAAGTGGCCGCTTAATACCCAAGACAAAGAGCTCAGATATTTACATAGAGGCGCATTTCCTATGGGCGCTCTTAAGACAAACTTTCTGTGACCCAAATGGCCGCTTGCTGGCGTGGCAGTCGTGCTGTGACAGCTGTCTCTACGAAAGCAAGAGAGACGGAGAACGACGCCAGCGCCGTCAACGGCGCCAACTACGAACTAAACTGGAGACAGTCTCCACTTGGAATCGGCACACGAAATCCTTAAGAACTGCGCTTTTATGTAAATCTGTATTCATTGCCCAAGATTATAAGGTTTACTATGTTCTTGACAAGTGAATGAATAAGCACGTGTTTACAGTTTATATTGTTTTTGAACTATAAAAGCCATAGAATCGTGATGTCCTATTCGATATGCTACGCACGTGTCTTACAACGTTGAGTCGATAGAAGATTTTTTTGTCTGTTTTCTAGTCACGATATCAAGATGCTGATATTTTTTTTTTATCTAATTTGTTGATTACTACACCGGAGGTCTTTGTTCGGGTCATAATCATAAGGTCTCGCTAAAGTTTGCTAACCCTACGTGCTAACCAAAATCAAGAGAAAAAGAAAGAAAACATCATGATACATAGGTACTAGAAATGTCGTAACAAAACATAATAAAATGTAAAACATTTTTTTTTATTTATTTAGAAAAGACAACTCCCGCATTAGGACTGAATCATGTGCCGCGGGGGACTTTACAAACATACAACTAACGGACACAATGAACACCCAGACTCGAAACAACAATTTATGAATCACACAAAGTGTTGTCTCGTGTGGGATCGAACCCACAACACTTCGGTGCAGTGTCAAGCGGCGGGCGAGGCGACCACTACGCAAACCGTGCAGTCTAATTCGCGACGGGACGTCGAGGATACCGCGATGGTTTTAATGGCTAGGCGCGTCTTTAGGAGAAAGTCTCACACACATCCTCCTCCGCCTTCCTAACACGCCCATAGAGTAAATAGAGGAACGACCCGCAAAACTAAATGTTGATAATAAACACAAAACAAAAATAAAGTGAAATTAACGCAAGAAGAGGAATTATTATCACGATGTGTTTTTTCTGTGCCTGTGTTTGGTGTTTGGTCTATAAATTATTCCGCCCCGTAGGATCTCCACCATGTCGTGGTGGAGGGGCTCAGTAACCGTGGATTGGACACCCGCGGTGAAGCTAAGAGAGCTCTGCGTGGGCTTAGAGGGGCCTGCGCAGGATGCGTCCAACGGTGCGGGTGCGCGGGACAGTTCTGTCGGTCCCTCTGTGTCAGGTGCGGTCGCGGGAGGAGAGGCGTATCGGTGTTGCGTTGCAGCGCGCCCTATCTCCCGCGACCAAATGGGGGCGAACCATCGTTGCGTCGCGGTGGGGCCGCAGAAGAAGAGGAGATGCGGTGTTGCGTTGCCGTCCTCCCTATCCTCTGCGGCCGCTGGGTGTTTTGGCGGCGGAGCCCAACACCTTACTCCGCCGCCAAGGGGGTTTTGTTCGGGGCCCGCCTGACCATCTGGCGGCCAATACCCGTCGGGGGGTAGCGACGAATGCTTATGCGATTCCTTACCCTCCGACACACGGGTACAGAGAAAGGAAAAACAAAAAAAAATGGTCTATAAATTATTATAACATGCTTGTACTTGTAGTAGTTGTAGTAAATATAACATAACTTCACGCCTTTTATCGCCGAAGAAAGGGTAAGCAGAGGTGTATTACACACCCACTTTTCGCCAGTTATGTTTCTCTCAATGTAATAGGGGGCGAGCCTATTGCCATCTACCGGGCACATTATAAAGCGAGCGATAATTATCATTTTTAATACGCACATAACTTCGAAATGTCAGAGGTGTGTGCCCGGGGTACCTGAGGATCGAACCCGAGACCATCGTCTCGGCAGTCCGTTACGTACACCACTGGGCTATGTGCTTTTTTTTCGCCGCCGTTGTTGTAAATATATGTACCTATGATAATAATCAGTTATCTGCTTGCCATTGCATCGCTTCAAGATTTTTCTTAGTTTCAAAGCATACACACCTCTTCTTCGAGTCTAGTACGATATTGGTTATTTTAGAGTTCGATTAGTGTCTTTACATTTTTAAGGCTTTATGCATTATACGATATATTATAAAGTACATAGGTACAACAAGTCGGCGCTGGACCAGTTTAAAAAAAAACCCTTGGCTCGTTTTTAGAGTCAAGGCACACTAGAAACTGGTTTTGTATACGAGTGTCAATGTTTGTGTAAAGTAGCACTGGAAGTCTTGCTGATCGATTCACACCCTTATGGTGGTCTAGCGGGAAGTTGTTCGACTGTACGCTGGTAAAAACGTTACGGCAAAGGTATAGTAAGTAGGTATTTGTAAGTACTGTAAGTATATACTAACCGCTAATAAATATCCTTAAAGAACTGGATGATTATGATTAAACATCGCACATACCTACATATAAAAACGTTATTATATTCGCACAGGCAAAACTATTAGGTTTAAGAAGTTGAGAATTTGGCTTGTATCTTCCTTGGGGACCGTAGGAGTGCACTAAGAAGGGATTTCCCGAAATCTCAACGAGATAAGGCAGAAATAGTTAAAAAAGAAAGTGCGGGAGTAGCTACGGGCATCCTTCTTCTTCTTCTTCTTCTTTTGCCTGCCCTGTTCCCATATTACTTGGGGTCGGCGCAGAATGTCTTTTACTCCCCTCCGTGGGATCTCCACCTTGTCGTGGTGGGGGGGCTCAGTAACCGTGGGCTTGGACACCCGCGATGAAACTAAGAGAGATCCCGGGAGTGGACGCTCCGCGTGGGCTTAGAGGGGCCTGCGCAGGATGTGTCCAACGGTGCGGGTGCGGGAGACAGTTCTGTCTGTCCCTCGCAGTCGGTTGCGGTCGCGGGAGGAGAGGCGTGTCGGTGTTGCGTTGCCGCGCGCCCTATCTCCCGCGACCAAACGGGAGCGCACCATTCGATGCGTCGCGGTGGGGCCGCAGAGGAAGAGGAGATGCGGTGTTGCGTTACCGACCTCCCTATCCTCTGCGGCCGCTGGGTGTATTGGCGGCGGAGCTAAACACCTTAATCCGCCGCCAAGGGGGTTTTGTTCGGGGCCCGCCCGACCATCTGGCGGGCAAATACCCGTCGGGGGATAGCGACGAATGCTTCGGCGATACCCATCCATCTTTTCTTTGGTCTTCCTCTTGCCTTATATCCCTCAATTCTAATATTCATCACCTCATCACATGCCTATACCACGATAGACGATTTCCTTTTACCTATTTTATTAGCTCCCGTAGCTAATAAAATAGGTAAAAGGAAATCGTCTATCGTACCTATTTTATTAGCTACGGGCATCCTATAGTATACATATACATATAAATAAAATTGGAAATAGGCAGCTCAAAACACTTTAAAATACAGGTAAGAATAAAAAGTTCGTTCATCTGACGTTTTTGTTTTTCTGTTTATTCAAGCATATGGACTAAAATATTGCAGAACGGGTACACATTTTGTATGATTTCTGTAAGTTAAACAACATTCTTGTTATTCTTTACTTTAAGAACTTAGCTCTTGTCGGTGGAGTAAGTGACCTCTATAATAAATAAATAAATAATTATTGCTTATAAAAGTACTTCAATAAGTATAATACTTAGGTATGTAAGTATAACGAAACTCACTGCTTAGCTACTATTATTTAAAAACATATACCTAAATGAGTAGGTATTATAAGTATTACCTACATTCATTGAAATATTTGTATAATATTGCCAGACATTTATATTTCAATTTCTTTTCTTTTATTTTTTTATAGTCTCACGTCTGTATCACCAAATGGGTAGGCAGAGGTGTAACATTATACCCACATTTCGCCTTGTGAATTTTAGGTCCCACGTAATAGGGGGCGAGCTTCATGCTGTTACCGGGCACATTGCCAGGCTCCGTGCTGCTACTGAGAATTCGAAAAAAAACCAGTAACACTTTTTTTCGACCCGTGAAACGAACCCGTGACTAGCAGACGCATACCCTATCCACTGGACCACTGAGGCAGTCTCAATTCTAGTGACTTCTAATAATAAATAAATAAATAATTATTGCGAATAAAACCACTTCAATATTAATACTTATGTAACGCACTGCTCAGCTACTATTAAAAAAATATCTACTAGGTATTGAAAATGTAGGTATTTAATTAATTGAAATATACATATTCTGCCAGGCATTTAGGTACATTTTCATATTTTTATTAATAAATATAATAAATAATTCATGAATACTCACCAGTCAAATCCAAAGCTGTTTCGAAGCTGCATCTTTTTGAGATATTCTCTCCAATCGGGCACACCATTTTTGTAAAATAATTAAAAAAGAACACAATAAATCAATTATTCTTTTTTAGGGTTCCGTACCTCGAAATGAAAAAGTGGAACCCTTATAGGATCACTTTGTTGTCCGTCTGTCAACACCCTTAATTTTTAATATAACATATTTTTGTTTAATACACTTTATATATTATTTTAACTTAACTATAACATCGTCTGATCAATTTTATTTTAGGTGATTAGGCAGTGCCGGCAGAAACTGTTTTACTTTTTAAATATTTTTAAAACTGACGAAAGACAGGATATGAAATATAAGTGCGTGGATTCACGGAATAGGAGTGAGCGAGTGTATTGCTTGTTGAACGTATAAATAGGTGATAGTACCTATTTGTTTTATCTTACAAATATAACAAACAGGTAAACGAATGCGACCATGAGTTGTCGCCTGATCACTGTCTGGGAAAAGACGTGATTTTTAAGATTATGACTAAATTAATGTGTCATTGCAGATTAGGATTGATTATCAAGTGTATATATTATTGATTGGTAAGGAATAAACTTTTTGACTTGCTCTCTTAATGGCTTAATCCCGTTTTAATTAAGAAACAACAAATATTTTTTACCTTTTGTAAAAAGCATAAATATTTTACAAATGTACACTTTGTGGTTTTAGAGGCTTAGAAACTTCGGTGCGAGGGGTAGGTTCGCATTTATCCAGTCTTATTTTGGTTTTTATTGTGTAAATAAATATACAGGGTCTAAAAAGACCCTGAAGACTGAAATCCCATGTTGTAGGTATTAATCACTACAAACATTTTTTACTACGGCTACATACCTACCTGGGAAATTACTGGTTCAGGAGATATTGAGGCTCAAAGTTAATATAGAATTTTTATAATTAGGTACATAATTTATGCATTTACCCCGCCAATATGTTCTATAGATGCCCTATGACCCCGTGGATAGGTAGGTATTTCGAGCATTGCACGCGCGCGCTTTTAATTGCGGTTTTAAAAATGTGAAAACTTAAAAAAACATCGTTTGCCAGGTATTATTTTTGGTTGGACTTGGCATGATGTCCACAACGAGTCTTGTGACACTCTGTATATAGGTATATTTTTTATTCTTGTTTATTTCAATGAGGCAAAAATCTGCAAAAATATGTTGTCTGTCTGAGGATTGAAACCTCATTGGTCACATTTCGGCATATTAGTTCCGATTGAGTCATCAACCGCCGGCTGCAAAATTTATAAAAATAATATTTGCTTATTAAATAGTAACCATAATCTATCAAATGAGACTCAAGGGGCTTGTTAGTTTAGGAGATAAGAATACGAGCTAACGGTTAGTTTGTCTGAGGCTTAAGTATTTGTAGTTGCAAATTTAAGACAATAGTAATTAAATAATTTCGTCATAACGTTTCCAAATCAACAGTAATTTTTTTTTATAGACTCACGCCTGTATCTCCGAAGGGGTAGGTATGCAGAGGTGTAATATTACACGCACATTTCGCCATGAATTTTTAGGTCCCACGTACGTAATAGGGGGAGAGCCTATTGCCGTTACCGGGTACATCACCAGACTCCGGGGTGCTACTGAGTATTCAGAAAAACCCCGTAAGTAACACTTTTTACCGACCCGGGAATCGAACCCGGGACCTCCGATCAGCAGTCGCATACGCTATCCACTGGAGCACGGAGGCAGTCTTATCAAGAAATACTCACCCAATGAAGACATACAAATAAAAGACCTACACTCCTATACATATAATACTAGCCGTTTCCCGCGGTTTCATCCGCGTTCTGAGGAAACTACTTCGCGTACCCGAAAATCCCAAATATCTTACGAACCCCTATTTTTTCTAAAATAAAATATAGCCTATGTTATTCGCAGATAAGGTAACTTTCTAATGGTGAAATAATTTTTAACATCGGTTCAGTAGTTTTTGAGTTTATCCATTACAAACAAACAAAAAAAAATGCAAATTTTCCCTCTTTATAATATTAGTGTAGATATTGCACAGCTGTAGTCATTTCAGAAGAACTAGATCATAAAATAACAGACCATGTCGGCATAAAAAATAAAAAAATATACCAAAGCCACATTGGCAACAGAGATTTAAAAAAGTTATAGAGAATCTTAGAGCAGACTGCAGTAGACCAACTCAATACCTTAACAATAACAGATCTAATAAAGTAGTTAAGAGAGTTGTATGTAGCAATATTTAGAAACATCACCACCAAACTAGACACTAAACTCATAACAGAAAGCCGGAAGAGTTTTTGGATACCTTGAAACAGAAATTGGCCCTAAAAGTCCATAGGTTATAAATATACTAGAGGAAGCCAGCAGCTACGCCTGCATTTTTTTTAAATTTACCCGTTTTGGCCGATCCCGTGGGAATTTCGGGAAATCCCTTCTTAGTGCACCCCTACGGTCCCCAAGGAACATACATGACAAATTTTAGCATCCTGCGCCCAACAGTTTCGGCTGTAGCGTGTCTGTCAGTCAGTCAGCAACGCAAGGATTTTATATATTAAGATGATGATAAGAAAGCACAAGAACGCAAAAATGATAACGCTTTGTTTGCAACCAAAACTCATATTTCCAGGACAAAATTTCTTTGAGCTGGCGAGCGATAAATAGCGAACACAGCTGTATTTACATCAACTTTAATCAGTAAGCAATTAGCATCTGATAGGTGCGGTATATTATCATTTAACATGAAAATTATCAATGTTTCTCTATAAACTTCGGATATTTTGCACAATGACTTTTGCTGGTTTCAAAGTCACGCGTTTGACCGGCGCCGGCCACACGCGCGCGCTTACAATTACACTAGATTAGTAGTAGCGTTTCATAGTCACGCAGTTCAAACGCGCCGCGTGTGAGACGCGCGCGCCGTCCGCGCTGCCGAAGCGCGCATACATTGCAATGAGAAACGCGAACTCGTTTCACAGTGGTCCGCGCGCCAAACGCGCTGTTGAGACGCGCTGGCCGACAGCGCGTGCCGCGCGCGTCACTCTGAAACCAGCCTTTGAAGGAATGGTTATCATTATACATAATGCTTATCACTCTCGTCTATCCTGCACGTAGAATATGCCGATAGTGAGAGACTATCTAGATTTCTAGATCATTACTTAATTTATCACAATCGAATTTTAATGTACAGTATACGATTTATTTTAGGACATACAATAGGGTAGTTTCCAGGGTCAAAATAATTACATTTTATTTAGTCCGTATTTTAGATTATAAAAAAATATTGGACACGTAATTTTTCTTTTTTCGATTAAATAAAAAATAACAAAGATATAGCCCATTAAAGTTACGTGTGACGTCATCTAGTGCGAAAATATGCAGCACGGCGTGACGTTATACGTAACTTTAATGAGCTATATCTTGGTCATTTTTGGTTTAATTTACAAATAAAAAAATACGTATCACTTATTTTTGAATAATCTAAAGGACGGACTTATAATTTTTTTTGTCAACTAGCCTATAGTAGGATATATAAAATAGTATTGGTCCATTGAATTTTAAATTTTTTTGAGCTTAGCGTGCAATTTGTCAGAAGACGCAATTTTATTTCATAGATGCCAAGAGGGGGTTAGTGTACAGTTAAATCCAAGTTTGTGGGGTTGCAGCTTAATTTTAAATATATGAAATTTTATTGTTAATATTTTTATTATTTTTGCATATTGTTTACAACATGTATTTTACCATATATTAGCATGTAAAGTTGTGAGTACGATGTGAGTAAACAAGAGTAAACAACCAAAATGCAGTAATAAATATGTCTTAACATTATGGTTATATTACAGTACCTACAAAACAGGATTTAGTAAGTATACAAAATAAAAAATAATGTATTTTTGAACATTTAAATGATTATGAATGATTAATAGGAAAATAACGAATATAAATAAATCATCATCGCCCTAGCGTTATCCCGGTTGCATCCAAGACTTACAGCCTTGGAGCCCGAGGTCCGCTTACTGGTCTAACCAGATATTACAGAATATCAACTTTTCCACAGAGCGACTGCCGTCTGACCTCCGCAACCCAAAGGGATAGCGATATTTAGACTAGTATCCACGTTACACCCCTCTACGTAGCTTAGCATCAGCGTAGCCGTTCACAATGTTTCGTAGCTTACCTTTCTCAACCTCGTAGCATGGAAAAGCACCCATGGGATTACACCACAGAGGAAAGGAAAGAAGAAGAGCTACTCTTGTCGTCCTCCGCTACATATCTTCTCTTCTTATTTTTTTCATTTCCGCTTCTCATATCTTCCTTCGCCTATAGAAAAAGAAGAAAATGTGTAGATGACGCTTGCTCCACCGTCGCTCTTAGTCACTGAACAAGTGAACAGAACGCCGTAGTGGGAAACCTGTAACTTAAGTAGTGTAACGTAATACTCTACGTATTGCGTTATAATATCTCGCAGGCGCTTAACGCAGTAGGTGGAGCCTAGCCCGAGCAGCGCTTCTGCCTATGAGCTTCTACAACTACGAGCCTGACCACATCGGCTGCACCACCTGAGCATCCGCTCAGCCTGCACCTCAACCACCGAGCTGCCTACACAACGTGCACTTCGGCTAGCTCACCGGCGACTCTGCGATCAGCTACCCTGCGAGCGTCGGCGAGCAGTAGGAGTCTACATTCCAGCCTTCAGGCCAGTGCTTACCTAGTTCGGTCATACTGTATGTAAGCGGTAGTGAGACATAATAAAGAACCTGTTCAGCCTAGCAGTGTTTCTCTCGAACCCCGACATCCTACCTGAGATCCTCCGTCTCAGTAGTTAGTGTCAGTTTTCTGTTACAGGATTTTACTATCTTTTAAGATGGAGTTACCAGCCCAGTTATTATAATACGATACAAGGGTATCGCCACCCGATGGCCTAAGAGACGGCAAGTCGATATGGAGAATGAGAAAGTACGAATTATAGGAAAAGTCGAGAAGACATGAAGCTTTTCACTTGCAGTGCCTACGGTACAGAATCAAAGTCAAAATCATTTTTTCATCTAGATCACTAGGTGCGCTTATGAACGTCAATTTTAAAATTAAATTACTTAATGCTTCTACATTTACATTTACTGCCTCGTTCGCAAAGCAGTAGGTAGAACCACAAGAAAGAACGGGCAATAAAACTCGTGGCCACTCTTTTAAATCGCCATTATTATCTATACATATAATAAAATGGCAGGAAATTCAAAACTGTACAATGAATATTTTTTAAAAAGAATACTTGGGGTGTGATCTACAATCGATACCGAAGCCAAAAATATAGTTTTAGAATTTTTGTCTGTTTCTCTGTTTGTCCTTATGTCCGGGATAAACTCAAAAAGTACTGTATGGATTTACTTCAAATTTTGCACGGATATTGTTAGAATGTTGGGTCAACATATAGGCTACATATTATTACGCTATCACCTACGGGGAACGAGCAGTGAACCTTTATTTCTTCAACGCATTCTGTAACAACGTGTAATCTAACGACGCATATTTGAATGTTGTTATTATGTTAACCATGCTATAAGCTAGCTTCACACTATATAAATAACGCAATATTAGTAACTTAGGCTGATAAACATAATTCAATGAATATAAGTAGTATCAAGACAATTTTAAAGCAGCGTCATCTATGAGAGTTCAAAAACATCAAGTTGAATTAAATGTGTAAGCCCTTTTTGGATATAAATAATTAAAATTTGATCATGTTGGCGAAGTTGTTAGTTGTTTTCAAAAGTCATAGATGGAGTTGTATTGTTAATTAGTTTCACAGATGAGCAAGACAATTAAAAAAATGTGTTTATGTAAATTTTAAGCTGCTTCATCTGTCTTATAAAATTCATCGAGTTTGTCTGTATGTTGATACAAACAGAACCCAAAAAGAACTGGATAGATTTATAACAAAAGTTAAGCTCGAAAACGGTACGCTATTGCTGTAAGCAATTTGAACTAAATAACGAAGTACGAGGAAAATTAAGAATGTCATATATATCTTAAAGATATAAGAGATGCTTATGTTTTACAGTACAGAATAAATAGTAATAGATTTAGTACAAAATAAACATTTTGGCCACATTGGTGTAATTATTGCTTCTTACATACATATATACATACATATTCACGTCACGCCTTTTATCCCCGAAGGGTTAGGCAGAGGTGTATTTCTACACCCACTTTTCGCCAGATATACTTTAGTCCCACGTCATAAGGAGCGAGCCTATTGCC
Source organism: Euclidia mi (assembly GCA_944739405.2). Taxonomy (NCBI): domain Eukaryota; kingdom Metazoa; phylum Arthropoda; class Insecta; order Lepidoptera; family Erebidae; genus Euclidia; species Euclidia mi. The sequence goes on along the minus strand of OX123186.2, from coordinate 106,783,054 downwards.
ATACCGGGCAAATTGCCAGACTCCGTGCTGCTCCTGAGAATTTCGTGACAGAAAAACCCAATAACACTGCCCGACCCAGGAATTGAACCCGGGACCTCCCGATCCCACGCGCACATTAATTATGCCGCGAGACCAACGAGGCAGTCGCTTCTTAATGAATATATATTCATGTCGCATATAAACTTTAGTGAGATGTGGAACTAGCTAGATCTTTTTTTATATATTTTGATCCCGACAGCGTTGCTGAGCGCTTGGAAAATTCGCGCCAAGCAACTCTCTTGGTTTTCAGGCTCTGTGAAGTCGACCAGTTTGGGAGGTCCCTTACGTATGACGAGATGCCTTCATATTATACGTACGACAGGCAATAGGATTTATTTAACCCGTCGATGAGGAGGTGCTGTGGAAGGTTTTCCGGGAAGTTTCAAGGACACCGCATTTTGTAGAGTTCATACCGTACACACGAATAATGGCGAATGCTATTTTCTACGGTTGTTACTTCACACGGTCCGAGACCCAACGTCTTTCGCCTTTCTGAGGAAATTTGATGGCGTGGAGTATCCCACTTACCGCACAACCTGCGTAGTACGTCACTTTCTCGACGGTGACCAAAACTGGGATGACACCCTCGCGGAGGCGAGCGTCAGTGACTGGGTGGCTGGCACCCGCATGCGTCATCTGTTTGACGTCATCTTGGTGTTTTATAGAGTCGCAAATACTGTAGTTTTGTGAGAAAAGTATCGCCATCATCTGTCTGAAGATTTTCTTCGAGCTTTGAGGCATGCTACTGGAGACAAAGTCGAAGTAACTGATGAACGCGTGCTGAACACCTGTCTCAGTTCAATTCAAGACATGGTCATTTCTATCAGCGGCAATCCACTGGTGGAATATGGGTTACCAGCTTCCGAATCATCACCGCATCAAGACCGTGGCAATTTGGAGTATAACGCTGAGACAATTTACGATCCGGGTGAAATGACCACCACACGAAATTTATGACACCGTCTTTGAAAGCGTTGGGCAAAGCCAGGGTAAAATATTTTTCTTGGATGCTCCTGGTGGAACAGGAAAAACATTTGTTACCACTGGCATACTTGCAAAGGTCAAGAAGGAAGGCAAAATTGCCTTTGCCGTAGCGTTGTTGGGAATCGCAGCCACACTGCTTCCAGGTGGCAAGACAGCACATGCCATATTTAAAATTACCCTCGATTTAGAGAGCGCCGAAACGCCTGTTTGTGGTGTGTCACGTAACAGCGATAAGGGACATGTGCTCAAGGATTGCTCTCTGATCGTATGGGATGAGCAGTTGAAGCCGTGGACAGAACTCTGCAGGGCATCCGCAGCGAGCATTTGATGGGTGGTCACAGTTCAGTTCAGTGGCGATTTCCAACAAACGCTTCCCGTGGTGACGTGGGGAGCGAGGGCTGACAAGGTGAGTCGTCCTTTTGTTGAAACGATCTTCGTTGTGGTCACGAGTTCGTACGCTGCGCTTGACCATTAATTTGAGAGCTCGGCTCGGCGTCAATGCACGTGCTCAACAATTTTCGATGTCCTTCTAAGTCTTGGCGAAGGCACTCTACCAGAGGAGAGAGCTGGACAGGTGGTGCTTCTAGAGTCTCTCAGTAGAGTTGTATCCAGCTTAGAAGAACTCATTCGCTGTGTGTATGGGGACATCAGTTGAATACCGTAATAGCAGAATTCTTGGGTGTGTGAGCGGACTATTTTGAGGCCCAAAAATGATCAGGCTGGAGCAATAAACGAATGCATTCTCTCGGATATAGAGGGAAATGAAGTTATCTACACCTTTGTAAACACTGTCGTCCAGCAAGATGATGCCACACAATATCCCGTGCAATTTCTGAACTCCCTGTCAGCAAGTGAACTTCCTGACTGAACTTCTGCCTTAAAGTCATCTCGCTCCTCAGACACACCATTGAAGCGGAAATTCTTGCGGGTTGTGGCGTCGGCGAGGCAGTATTTATACCACGCATTCCCTTCATACCTCATAACTTCCCATTCCCGATCAAGTACGTACAGTTCCCCGTGAGTGTTTGCTTCGCGATGACCATCAATAAGTCGCAGGGGCAGACACTGAGGGCAGCGGGTGTCGACCTCAGGACGAGCTGCTTCTCACACGGGCAGCTGTACGTCGCTTGCTCCAGCGTCACCAGTCCTGACCCTCTTTACATTTTGGCTGCGGAGAGCCAGACCACTAATATTGTTTAACGAGAAGTCCTATAAGTATGTATTTTTACCCTATTCAGTATTCCTTATTTTCTCCATTTGCTTCAGTCACAACTTACTACTTAATTCAGCAGAATCACCATAAAGTCATTTATTCAAAGCAGGCTGAAAATCAGCACTTTTTGAAGGTCAATTTTACAGTCTCCCTCTATTATTGCACTTTCTGCAGATATGAAATATAAAGAAGAAACGGGTAAATGAATGTTATTTTAAAAGGTATAATCGTAGGTATTTGTTTAATAATTTGGTGTTGTATAACGTTCACGCAGACGACGTCGCGGGCAGCAGCTAGTGGTATATATTTTTATTTTTGTAAGGAGCTGCAACTGTTACACATTGTACTTAATTACTTGTAAATAGTAATGAGTTAGACATAATACTTAAGCAATTAATGCAGTTACTAAATTAAGTGCTTTAGTTAGCCTTCCAATGTGAGTATTGTGTAACAGGAGCATCCACTTACGTCTTATAATGTAGACAACTCGTGACCATGTTCAGAACTATGGTGGAAATGTATGTTACAGAAGTAACGGTATATGAATACACAAAATTACAAAAACGTTAGTTTACAGCCACAGAGTACAACGTATAAAGTTTTGCGGCTTCGGTTGCTTTACATTTGGCACTCGTTAATTTAATCTGTGGGAGACGGAGGGGAGGCAGCAGCATATGTTCTTATCAGGGTTGTTACGGATGCGAAAATTTAGATATCCGCGGATGCAGATGCGGATGCGGATTATTAGAAGTACACATCCGCGGATGCGGATTCGATGCGGATGCGGATGCGATACGGATGCGGATGCGGATTTTCGGCTTTTAAAAGGATAATTATTTAAATTTTAAGTACATAAATAACTGAATATCAATTTAATTTTTACATACATACATACATAGACTCACGCCTGTTTCCCCGAAGGGGTAGGCAGAGGCATATTAAACGCCCACTTTTCGCCAGTGTTTTGATCCCACGTAATAGGTGGCGAGCCTATTGCCGCTTATTGGGACATTTTGTTTGCCAGAGCGTCGTCCGTTGATCGGCAGGTGCACCACTTGCAGGTGAGGTTGGCTTGGGACCCTAAGTTCTTGGTGGGAACCCTATGCAATATAATTTTAACTTTTTATTTATTGAATCATATTTTAAGAAACAAAATTGCACAAGTTTTTAGTTTTACTTATGACACAACAGAATTTTGATCGTCGAGTTTCGTTATAAAAAATCTTTGTTTAATAATAAAATTTAAAAAATCAGTCAAGTGCGAGTCTGACCCGCGCACCAAGGGTTCCGTGCGCATTTTACCTTATTTGAGGTTGGTGCTAATTACGCTAGTCCTCTAAATCTGTATGAATATTATGTCCATACAACTTAGAGGACTATCTTAAATGGAGTCTACTATGTATGTAGGAGACACCCTTAAATTTTCCACTTTTTATTTTTTTGTAATTTTTCCTTTATTTGTGCTGTAAGACCCTGCTTTTGGCCAAATTTCGTGATTCTAGTTCAACGGAAAGTCCCACATAGGTTTTCGACCCAAAACTTATAGGGTACTTACGGTTGACCTAGAATTGTAAATTTTGGTTAAAACCAAGGTCTTACAGCATAAGTAAAGGAAAAATTCCGAAAATGAAAAAAGTTGAAAATTAAGGTTAATTTTGGTACTTACAAGTTTTCGCAAAAATCTAATTTTGACCATATCTTTTTATCGGGTTGACCCAGGACCCTTAGACTAAGATTTTTATACACCTAATAGGAACCATAGACCTCAGTATCTGGTATAAATTTCAATGTGCTAGGTCATCCCGTTCCTGAGAAAATCGGTGGTGACACACGGACAGACAGACAGACGGACAAGAAAGTGATCTTATAAGGGTTCCTTTTTTACCTTGTGAGGTACGGAATCCTAAAAATTGGTGAATTATATTTAATAAATAGCAATATTGCAGCCTTCTCAGCTTCCAACCTGTTTCTAAGTGGATTATACCCAGCTCCACTAAAGAAATAGGTAAGTAGTTGTTCGCTGGGAACAGTGGCTGGTGAAGGTGATAAATATCTGCATGCTAATTTGGAGAGAATTTTAAATTCACAACGGTTAACTTTCCACCAATTAAGTTAATTTTCATCTAAATCCAGTCTTTTCTCGTAATGATAAATAGGTAACTAAGTCTTTGCGGATAAGAGCATCGCGGCTTCTGTTGTCTGGTTCTCCTTCACGTTAATCTTTGCTGGATGAATCTAAGACCATGGCAAGATCGCTTTTTAAGCAAGTCTTCTTACCCGTATAGGACGTTGCTGGTTCAGGATTCAGAGAATCTCCCATTCATATTAAAATTAGTGACGACAGGGTCATTTACCATCTTCATTATTTAATCTTTTATTTTTCTTCGGTGACTGGTTTGAAAAAATTACGCTGATAGCGAGAATTTAAATATTTTGAAATTGCATATAAGTTGTTATCTTAAAGAAAATTTCCAAAACAAACGCGAAGCACGTGCCACTCTGGCTCCGCCCACTTTCTTTCCATGTAGTTACTTGTTGATGTGAATCTGCATCCGTAAAAACTCCGCATTGATTGATGCGGATGTGAATGCGGATGCAGATGTCTAAATTAATGCGAATGTTCCGCATTTGCGGATGCGGATGCGAATATTCGTAACACCCGTGGTTCTTATGTATGTTATCACATACATAAGAACAATATAGTTTTTTTTTTTAATAAAAAACAATATAGTTAGGATACCTTTTATGACAACAGTTACACAGAGTTATGAAGCCGTTGGTTATCTGCAACTGCTGGACCTAGGACTCTCCTAATACATACATACATAGTCTCACGCCTATATCCTCGAAGAGGTAGGCAGAGGTGTATTACTACACCCACTTTTCGCCAGATGTATTTAGTCCCACGTAATAGAGGGCGAGCCTATTGCCGTACCGGGCACATTACCAGACTCCGTGCTGCTACTGAGAATTTCCTAACGGAAAAACCCAATAACACTTTGCTCGACCCGGGGATCGAACCCGAGATCTCCCAATTCCACACGCACATTTATGCCGCGAGACCAACGAGGCAGTGGACTGACCTAATTTGAGTCGCAATAACAGTGTGAGTCGTTTGTAGGATTAATACATCACTACAAAACCATAGTTATACGTATTCATTAAAATAAAGACTCGTTGGAAGTATACCAATAATTTTAGGTAACTGGGTGACCTAAAATTTTATGAATGGTTTGGTAAAAACCAGAAAGCAATGATATTTCCGATTAGTAAGTTTATTATCTTCTTATTAGTCAAGCGACATTTTTGATAAGGGTGATAAAAATATTGTTGCATCATATTTCTTTTTTATTAAGATAATCTTTGTTTTAATAGGTATGATTATGATTGATTGCCTAGTGGGAAATTCTTTATTGGCATTGACATATACTTTAGTACATATATATCGATGTTTATTGGCGATGCAAAGATTATCCGCGCGCCTCTAGCGGCGAATTTGGAAGTTGTCCGGGTACGACACTTTTCACAGCTTTCAATACAACTTTGCTTCGAGGTTATAGCAATGAATACAGATTTACATAGTACATAGTAGCCGTGTGGTTGACGGCATAGAATACAAGTGTCACCACCCCCTATCTTTCCGTGGGTGTCGTAAGAGGCGACTAAGGGATAATACGATGCAAATACCATCTTTGCGTAGAGACGGAAAACTCGACATCAAACCCTATACGACTGCCTCGTTGGTCTCGCGGCATAAATGTGCGCGTGGGATCAGGAGGTCCCGGGTGTAGAAATAAACCTCTGCCTACCTCTTCGGGGTTATAGGCGTGAGACTATGTATGTATGTATGAACAGATTTAATAATAACTAGCTGTGCCCGCGACTCCGTTCGCGCGGAATTTGTTTTTTCATTAGGCTACAGAATTGATACCCAAAATGTTTTAAGTAGCATATAATACCTATATTGAATAGTGTAGTTGTAGATGTCCTGAAAATAGCTCAAATGACTTTCACTTGTTCGTGCGAGCCCACACCGCGAAGTTACCAATCGCGAGTAAAAGATCAGAGAATTCCTGTGTATGTCCGTTGCCTCATAATCGCGCTCGCATATTTAATGTCAAATGCATAGCGATAATACAATCCCACAGTTATGAACTCTTTAGATAGGCTCTAATTTCATCAGCTCTTGTCTCATAGTGTATGATGGTATAACAGACAGACTATAACGAAAATCGCCACGACAAAGTACTGTTATACCGCTTATGGATTTGTCATTTTCCTTGATTTCCCTTGGTTTTCGATCTACATGCTTAGACCGCTTCACGGTGTGTGCGTTCGCGCAGCGGAATGTTGTTGAATTTAAAGATTTTAATTATGCAGATATTTAGTGTATGACGTCGTATAATTGTGTATGGTAAAAAAAATTTGTGCATGCAGCCATTGAAGAGAAATTCACCAAAAAGTGATTCCGCTGGGCGAACGTTGTCCTGGCGGAACTTTTTTTAATCCATTGACTTTAGAAGAAAAGAGATGTGTCCAAAAATTAGTGTGTATTTGTGTGTAATTGTGTATGTATGAATAAAATTAGTGCATGCATAAACTTCGGAGAAATTCAAGTTTCCGCTACGCGAACGTTTGGCCATTAGCTAGTTTTCATATAAAGCGCTTACATAGAGAGCTGTAGATTTTTACATACGTTGTTTTGAATTTGTTTATATTTGTTTAAAAAACAGATTTAGAAAAAATCGTAGGGCTTAAAAGATAAAAATATAAACGCAAAATACGCTTATTAGGTCTTAGTTCTTAAAGTATGCACTTTGGGGTCTAGATTTTCACGTTTATACAAACCTTGTAAGTGTCTGCAACATGTTGCCAAGTATCAATGATGTTCCATTAGTAATTAAAGAGTTATAGGACAATTTACCATGAATAGATCACTGTTTACAAAGCAGTCAAATATTACGACGTTCTAAAGGAATTGCATGGTAAAATGTATGCCAATAATTAGTGTATTCATTCAACTATTCACATGCAAAATTTCATATCATTAAATTCAGTAAATAAAGAAAAACAATTATAATACTGATGAAGCATCGAAAACCTACATAACCCGACCAAGTTCGGATAGCTACAAAAAAGCGGCCGTGCAATATATTTAGGTAACATCCTAAAATTTACAGTATAATACCGGTATTGAATTGGTATAGGTGATAACACAATTGTTGTTTCGATATAATTTATAGGTTTAAAGTCACTTCTTTAAAGGTGTAATCGTTTATTACTTCACAATGTTCACACACGAAGAGAAGACAATAACTTTAACATAAAAAGGAGAGGAACTTCCAGAAACAATCTACATACGTCGCGACTCAGAGTCGCGGAGGATCTCAGAAACGTGTGCGTACGCGTCTGCGGTCGGGACGCACTCCGGCTCGCCGCGTTGCGGCGGCGCTAAGGCGTGAGACGCGCGGGCGGTGAAGGAGGAGGGGGCGCGCGTTGCACCAACATGACGGCCTAAGCTTGCCTACGTTAAAATCCCGCGCTATATCCTCCCCCTCTAGCCTAACTAAGTGTCCCCACAGTTGGGCTAGTCTAAATATCTACGCGGCCTGCCGCGTTTGCGTTTAGCTCGGACAGGAGGCTCAACTTGTCCGGTGAAGGGTGTGAGGTGCGAAACGTGGTACTTGCCTACGTTGCTACCGGTTTGTACGTTTCCTAGTTCGTATGTGGTCGGGCTGATAATCGTCCCGATTTGGTATGGGCCGTCACGACGTGGAATAAACTTTGCGGTCTGACCGCGGCTTGCGTCATTAGGTCCTTGCGTTTTTAACAAGACTAGGTCACCTACCTTGTATTCGGGTGGCGGCCTTCTCCTTTGGTCGGCGTTTTCCTTCTGGACAGCCTGAGCTTTCTCGTGGGTGTCTCTGGCCTCGTCCAGCGTTGCAGCCATCCTTTTCAAGTAAGGCGTAATGCTGGGCACGAAGTTATCGTTTTCCACGATAGCCCTCATGTCTATAGCAGAGTCGGAAGGAGCTCGTAGCTCTCTTCCGAAAGTAAGTTGTGCTGGCGAAAATCCTGTGCTACTGGTAATCGCGGAGTTCATAGCAAACCTGACCGCAGCGAGATGTATATCCCACGTGGTATGATCTTGACCGACGAGCATGGCCAATTGAGGTTTGAGATCCCGGTTCTTCCTTTCTATAGGATTGGCCTCAGGATGGTAATAAGGTGTGAGACACTGGCTGATCCCTAGAACATGGCAGACTTGTTGCATTACCTCGCTCACGAATTGCACACCGTTGTCACTAATGAGGCGGCGTGGTACTCCATACCTAAGAAATACTTCATTCGCAAGAGTCTGAGCACACTCTACGCTGGTGGCATTCTCTAATGGAAACAATTCCACCCAGCGTGAGCAAACATCCTCTACGATAAGTACCCACCTGTTCTTCCTGGGCGTCTCGACGAGCGGACCAAACAGGTCCACGGACACCACCTCGAATCGTCTTGACACAGCAGGAGTTTGTAGTAGCCCTGCTGGTTTGCGGTTGTCCGCCTTATACCTCTGACAAGGCACGCACTCTTTTACGTAGTTCGTGATGAACTTGCGCATGCCAGGCCAATAATACCTTGCACGAACGCGGCTTAAAGTGCGCTCCACGCCGAAATGGCCAGCAGTCGGCGCGTCGTGGAGGTCAACCATGACTTGCCTGCGTTCGTGTTCGGGCACGACTAAGCAGCAGTCCTCTCCATCGTCTGACTCTAAACTATACCTGTAAAGAATCCCATCGGAAATAGTGTATCCGCGGTCGGACCACGGTCTCCCCCTAGAGGGTTCGTCGGTCTCCATGTCCTCAATAATTTTCTGAACTTCTGGGTCCTGTAATTGATTTCTGCGGATATCACCGCTGCTCCTCTTCGGCATATCGATGACCGTCATGCACAGGTCACACTCATTCTGGATCTCTGCACAAACGGGTCGCGACAACGTATCTGCGACCGCGTTCGATCGACCGGGGGTGTATTCGATGGTGAGGTCGAACTCTTGCAACGTAAGGGCCCATCTGGCCAACCGGCCACTAGGCGATCTTTGACTCATCAACCATCGCAAGGGTTGGTGGTCCGTCCTGACCGTGACCTTCGCGGTCTCTACGTAACCACGGAACTTACCGAGTCCCCACACGACGGCGAGTGCCTCCCGCTCGGTCGTGGAGTAGTTCCTCTCGGCGCTGGTGAGTAGTCTACTCGCATACTCAATGGGCCTCTCGTCGTGTCCCTCCCCCTGCATAAGAACAGCCCCAAGGCAATATGCGCTGCTGTCAGTGCAAAGGATGAATGGTTTCGACTCATCTGCCTGACGGAGGATGGGAGCGGATACGAGGAGAGACTTGATGCGTTCAAAAGCCTTCTGTTGCTCGTCGCCCCATCGCCAAACACTCGACTTCTTCAGGAGGTTGGTCAGGGGTCTTGCGACTTCAGCGTAATTATTAATAAAGCGTCGGTACCAACTCGACGTCTGTAAGAAGCACTTTAAGTGTTTTATGTTCTGAGGAGCGGCCATGTTGTCGATGGCTGCTGTCTTGTCTGGATCCACCTGGATTCCGCCTGGCACAATAACGTGGCCCAGGAATTTGACAGAATCCCTTGCAAAAAAACTCTTGTCCCTATTCACTCTTAACTTAAATATGGCCAGTCGTTCGAAGACTGCCTCCAGGTCAGCCAGATGCTTTTCGAAAGGCCCTGGCGACAGCAAAATCAAATCGTCGAGATACGCCAAGAGTTCCACTCCCTTCAAGTTAGAACGGAACCGGTCCATCATCCTCTGAAAAGTGGCTCCCGAGTTCCGCAGTCCCATCGGCATCCGCTTAAATCTAAAAGTACCAAGGGGTGACGTAAACGCAGTCTTGTCTTGGTCCTCTGGGCAGACGCTCACCTGATGGTATCCTGAGCGAAGGTCGAGGGTGGTCATATACTCACTGGTCTTGGCCGCGTGCAGTATGTCCTCAATGCGTGGTAAAGGGTACCGGTCTGGCTCGGTCACTGCATTCAGTTTTCTGTAGTCTATACAGAGCCTTAAACTCCCGTCCTTCTTTGTCACGAGGACGACATTAGACGCCCACGGAGACTCGCATTCTTCTATGACGTCATCTCGTAGCAGCTTATCGATCTCCTTCTGCAAGGCCTCTTTTTTACTTTGCGATATCCTATAAGGTGGACTAGCTATCGGTTCCTGTTGTGGACTTACCTTTATTCGGTGGGCAGCGAAATCCGTCGCCGGTCCATTGCGCGCGAACTGCGGTGCGCGTTGTCCGATAAAAGCGTTCAGTGTATCCTTCTGCTCGGGGGTTAAATTACAACCTTCGTCGGAGCGCAACGATAACTCGGTAGACGAGGTACTAAAAAGGTCCGCATCGGTAGGGTCAAGCGAGTACGTGTACACGAAATCATAATACTGTTCCGGACTATCTGAAAATGACCAAGTGCGTCGGGCGACGTCTAATACCATGCCAGCCCGGGTCAAGAAGTCTACACCTAGGAGTGTCCTATTATCACTTCCGGGCAATATTAAAAAATCGCACGTTACCCTGCGACCTTTAATAATAATATCTACCTCGGCCGACAACAGGTCTCTCCACCCTTGTGTACCGTCGGCCAGGCGCACGAAACGTTTAGTCTCGCTGAACCGAGTTCCTGAATCTGCTAAGAGTCGGTGCAATAAGGGACTCGCGATGCTGTGCGTAGCGCCGGTATCTACAATTGCCACGCCGTTACGACCCATAACACTAATATTTACCATCGGGTGATGTTCGCGCGCACTCATGTTTGCTATTCGAACGCATGAAGCGGTATCACTCGTACTAATGTTACTACTATCATCATGACCACAAAAATCTAAATCAACATTGTTCACGGACGTTCTCTCATCTGGTTTCGACGATGGTTTCGCACAAACCTCACATTTCGACCTCACGACGCCTTGTTTACCACAACCATAACAACGTACCTCTTTAGATTTAGTGTCGCTATTATTTTTATTAGTAGTCGCCTTCTCACGATTACGACACTCATCACTAATATGCCCAAAAACCCTGCAATAACTACAACGGGGTCTATTTTTGTTGATGCTACGCGACGCCCTCTCACTCGTAGTATTTGTACTCGATTGCATGAAATTACGGTCGGTGTTAATCTGCGATGTTTTGGTCTGAAGCATCGTATCATTATTAACAGAATTGGTTACCTTGAGCGCCTTGTAGGTATCCTCCGCGATCCTAGTCTTACATAATAATTCATCTAGATTACGTACACAATCACGCGGCACTCTTTTCACTACGCGTCGGTGCAGTAACCCGTAACAAATGTCTACTTGCACTACTTCATCGAGCGTATACGGTAACTTAGCAATTAATGCTCGCACTTTACACACAAACGATTCCGCACGTTCTTCATCTCGTTGTTCCATAGCGAAGATCTGCCGTAGAACTTGATGTGCAGGCTGCGCCGCGCCGAAAGTGGCGCGAAGGCGCGCGATCGCGTCTGCCCACGTCGCCACCGACGTCTTGACGCCGCGCCACCATACCGCCGCTTCGCCTTCTAGCAGCATCGGCAACCCGCGGAGGGCGTGCTCGTCACTTACGGCGGCGCACTCCTTGAAGATCTCGACGGCGTCCAGGAATGCTTCCAGGACCTCGGCGTCCTGGGATGACCCGTTGAATCTCGCCGTGCATTTCATAAGGTTTGCGTCGGCGCTCGGCGTGGCCGCGGCAGCAGTACTTCCGCTGCTTGCGTTAGGTGTAGGAGGGACCCCGACTGGGGTGGAGGCCCTGAAGTCGCCGTTGGATGTCATCAGTGAATTGATGAGGCTTCTATTGGCTTCCACTTGCGCTCGCGTTATCGTCTCGATCAGTGTAGATAGGAAGTCTGGAGAAATCTGAGGAGCTTGTTGCTGTGTCGACCTCGAGCCGGCGCTCGCGATTTCGTCCGCGTGGCCGCGCTCGACAACACTCTCCTTGTCTTCAGTGAGCGTGACGTTGTCCTCGTCGTCTCGTCGTTGACGGAGCGCTTCTCCCCTCGTTGTCGGCATCTTCACCTCGGTGATGGCAACGGTAAGGTCGAATGTCCGTACTTTTAACGTGAGTAGGTATTCAATCGGTCACGTATTTTAAAACTGTAGGTAACGGTTGTAATGTTCGTGCCGCTAGTATGGGCGCCAGTTTAAAGTCACTTCTTTAAAGGTGTAATCGTTTATTACTTCACAATGTTCACACACGAAGAGAAGACAATAACTTTAACATAAAAAGGAGAGGAACTTCCAGAAACAATCTACATACGTCGCGACTCAGAGTCGCGGAGGATCTCAGAAACGTGTGCGTACGCGTCTGCGGTCGGGACGCACTCCGGCTCGCCGCGTTGCGGCGGCGCTAAGGCGTGAGACGCGCGGGCGGTGAAGGAGGAGGGGGCGCGCGTTGCACCAACATGACGGCCTAAGCTTGCCTACGTTAAAATCCCGCGCTATATAGGTCATTTACTTTTGTACACCTACTTTTTTAAATATATTTGACTATGACAGAAAGTAGGTACTATTTACGTAGGTACTTTATTTAAGTATGCCCTTGAGACTTGAGATATAATCTAGATATATTATTAAAATTTAAGACAAATAAAATTCATACAGCTAATTTCTATTGAAGAGTTCACGGATCAGAATTCTAACTATAGACCTCTTAGGGAAATTAAATAATTACCACACGTAAATACTACTGTTTAGGTAAATATTTATCATATTGTAGCTTATTACACTATTTTACCAATGGACTAGGTATGCACGAGCGTTCCCCTTTGAAACTTTAGTGGATCAAACAATCTAATAATTAAAAAAAAACTACTTCTTGAATCGATTCTTTAATTTAGTATACCGTTGTACTGGTAGTGATTTATGTATTTGAGCGTGTTCCCCCGCACCCCACCAAACTATGCAGAATTATTTTGTTCACAGCGGTACGCTAGTCCTTTGGTTAAATAGTCTAAGTATTTTAGTTATGAATTGATCAAAAATATTCTAGTGTGAAAAAATAGACAACGCGCTGCGCGCAACGAGCGATAGGCGGCTTCCCGCTTGAAACGGTACTTCCATCATTGAAGAAAAGAGAGGGCAATATTTTTATTAAACCTGTTTTAGTTAAAACACATTTAAGTCCATTGCTGTCGTTGCAAGTGTTTGTTAACGTTATTATAATTACATAATTATGTAATATGTAATTAAAAATATTTTTGTACACGGATATTTAAATACTTGTTAATTGAAGATTTATTTTTATCGTAGATAGTGGCGTTATTATTTAAAAAATATTTTTAATTCAAGAAATGCAATTGTTTTATTTTTTCCTAACGCTTGTGTACGCAACTGTACCATATTAATAAATACTATATTGGAAGGTTAAGAACGTTTCTTAGATATATGGCACGGCCGCTTTTTTATAGCCATCCGAACTTGGTCGGGTTATGTAGGTTTTCGATGCTTCGTCAGTATTATAATTGTTTTTCTTTAATTACTGAATTTAATGACATGAAATTTTGCATGTGAATAGTTGAATGAATACACTAATTATTGGCATACATTTTACCATGCAATTCCTTTAGAACGTCGTGATATTTGACTGCTTTGTAAACAGTGATCTATTCATGGTAAATTGTCCTATAACTCTTTAATTACTAACGGAACATCATTGATACTTGGCAAGATGTTGCAAACACTTACAAGGTTTGTATAAACGTGAAAATCTAGACCCCAAAGTGCATACTTTAAGAACTAAGACCTAATAAGCGTATTTTACGTTTATATTTTTATCTTTTAAGCCCTACGATTTTTTCTAAATCTGTTTTTTAAACAAATATAAACAAATTCAAAACAACGTATGTAAAAATCTACAGCTCTCTATGTAAGCGCTTTATATGAAAACTAGCTAATGGCCAAACGTTCGCGTAGCGGAAACTTGAATTTCTCCGAAGTTTATGCATGCACTAATTTTATTCATACATACACAATCACACACAAATACACACTAATTTTTGGACACATCTCTTTTCTTCTAAACTCAATGGATTAAAAAAAGTTCCGCCAGGACAACGTTCGCCCAGCGGAATCAGTTTTTGCTGAATTTCTCCACAATGGCTGCGTGCACAAATTTTTTTTTACCATACACAATTATACGACGTCATACACTAAATATCTGCATAATTAAAATCTTTAAATTCAACAACATTCCGCTGCGCGAACGCACACGGTTTGCCATCGCATATTCATCTCATATGGTAAGTCATCTCAAATGACAATAACGTTAAATCTTAGCTTTGTCACTGCTTTTAGAGGCATAAAAAACAGAACTCTGCGTGGTCCAATTTGATCGGAATTTTAAATATTGTAGGCACTATTTACGATTCTTTATCCAAAAATGGCAAAATTCGGAACCCTGATAGATTCGCCATATTTGTCTGTCTCTCTGTACTTCCGTATGTCACAGCCATATTATACCGAAACCATTAAGACTACATCATTGAATATTTTTAGAAAGATGTATTCTGTGAACCACTGCCCGACTTTTATACATAAAAAAGGAATGACAATAGGGTACTTTCGGTGGTAAACCATAAAATATGAAATGTTTTAAAAACAAAAAAATATGTAAAATTAAACACAAGTATATTGAATTTGAGTCACAAATTCATATTATTGTTTTAATAAATGGAAATGAAGAATCATCATTTTTAATCTGTATATCACGTGACCTGAAACACTAGCCACAATGGCGTGACGTTATAAGGGCAATAACAAACCGCTGTCATTGTAGATTATGATGCATAATTATTATTGAAATCCAAATGTCAAATAAGCGTCAAAAGTCCACGTCTGTTCTGTTTACCTAGCATTATGACGTCACAAAATGTCGGATAGCGTTTTCGCGGGAATAAAAATACTTAAAATTTTAACATTGGTTTTTGAAAAGAAAGTGTATTTATTTCGCTGAAGTATTTTTTCTGTGGCTTTTAATTACGAAATCAATATTTTAAAGTACTTTGTCAAACAGAGTAGAATACCCTATTAAGGGGTTCTCTCCATACATGGAGCTGACGACGTGAAAATATTTTTACAATGCGGCATGTTTAGGTATTTAAAAATAATTTTAGGGTACCTGAAATTATCAATTTCTCAAAGTCGATCGTTTGAAAGATAGACGCTTACAAAGTGGTTAAATGAGTATCGTTCCTCCGCCCCTCCGTCCTCAAATTTTTGAAGTAAGAGAGTGACAAATCTAAAAAAAGATATCCTGTAGATCGTAATAAAAACTCCCAACGAAAATTAGTTTGAACGATAATATGTGGTCAGCAGCCTTTGCATTCTTTCTTTGCCTAGCCTTATCCCATTTCATTTGGGGTCGGCTCTCCTCGTCAATTTTCGCCAGACCATTCTATTCTGGGTCGTCGAAACGTCTACTCGGTCTTTCTTGAGGTCATTGTTGATCACAGACATCCAAGTTAGGAGAGGTCTCCCACGCTTTTTTGGACCAGTATTCATGCTGAGGACTTGTCGAGTCATGTGGTCTTCAGGTCTTCTCATTACGTGACCATACCACCTGAGACGCGTTTCACAAAGTTTTTCTCCGATGGGGCGGATCTTGAAACTTCCACGGATATATTCGTTCCTAACCCTGTCGTTGAGGGTGACACCTCCTGCCCATCTCAGCATCCTCATCTCAGTCGTGTGCATTTTTGTGGTATGGACTTTTTTCATGGGCCAGCATTCGGCACCGTAAATTAGAGCTGGGCGGACCGCGATTTTGTAGACTTTACCTTTGACACCAACAGGAACTCTACTGTCGCACAACACGCCTGTCAACTGACGCCACTTCATCCAGCCAGTGTTAATGCGGTGTGTTATATCCGCGTCGATCGTGCCATTGTTAGAGATCACAGAGCCTAGGTATTTAAAATGGTCGACTTCTTTAAGCCGGTGACCTTGAATTATCACAGGTGTTTGCTGATTGATTGTCGAATAGCAACATGGTAAGTATTCTGTTTTGTCCCGGCTGATTCTTAGTCCTGCGATCTCCAAAGCATACCGCCAACTCTCAAGTGCTTCTTCGAGTTCCGCGGGGCTGTCTCTGATAAGAACTATATCATCCGCATAAAGTAAGTCCCAAGGTGGTTCTTTCTGTATTTTTGCAGTGAGGTATTCCATGACCAGATTAAAAAGAAGAGGGCTCAGAGCTGATCCCTGATGGACGCCTATTCTTACCTCAAAATCATCGCTTATGCCCGCCGGGCTCTTAACCCTTGTGGAGACTTTATGGTACATATTGGCAACGACACCAACGTAATATTCTGGTACATTCTGGGACCGCAGGGCCTGGTATATTAGCTCACGTGGCACACGATCGAACGCCTTTTCAAGGTCGATAAAGGCTAGGTAAGTGTCTTTTCTCAAATCTCTCCGCGCTTCTAGCAGAATCCTTAAACAATGCAGTGCATCTATTGTAGATTTCCCCGCAACAAACCCGCACTGGTTTTTAGACAGGCTTGTTAGTCGTACTAGTCTGTTATTGATGACTCTCTCCCATATTTTTAGAGTGTGTGACATAAGTTTTATGGCGCGATAGTTTTCACATAGCCTAATGTCACCTTTGTTTTTAAAGAACGGGATTAAAAAACTCTTCCTCCATTCTGCTGGTATCCCATCATGTAAGATTTTATTAAAAAGACGCGTTAGAAACAAGACGCCGCTTTCGCCCAGTCTCTTCCACAGTTCCACGGGGATCCCATCGGGGCCAGTCGCTTTGTTATTTGACATTTTCTTTACCACGATCTCTACTTCTTCGTAGCTGATTTCCTGAATTGGGCCCTCGGTAGCCGCCATGGGCTCCGGTGTCTCAGAGGGATAAGTCTCATTGAGAAGTTGGGAGTAGTATTCACGCCATCGTGAATTTATGTCAGCGTTAGAAGTCAGTAGGTTACCATCTTTGTTTTTTATGTATTTGGTAAAGCGAACATCCATGCTGTCTGCGAGTCTCTGTCTAGCTGTTCTGAAGAGTTCTCTGTCGTCTTTGGCCTTCTCCAGTCTACAATAAAAATCGTCAGCGTGGTGTGCTCTGGCGCGTGCTACTTCTCGCTTTGCTATTTTCTTGGCTGTTTTATACTTTTCACGGTCTTCGTCGCTTCCACTCCGTTGCCAGATTTTAAAGAGGTCTTTTTTGGCTTTAACTTTATCTTCTACCTCTGGTTGCCACCACTTCGCTTTCTTATTGTTCTTTAGCGGGCCTTTGGAGACACCTAACTGTGCAGCTGCTTTTTGTGTACAATGGTCTTGAAAACTGTTCCACATTGTGTCTGCTGTGTGGTCGTCCGACTTTAGATCTTTATTCAAGTGGTCCAGCATTTCTTCGACCAGGCGATCTCCTTCCGTGTGTGATAGCTTGTGCCATCGGATTTTGGGTACAATTACTTTGTGCCTTTGGATGGGCTTCGACATGATAAAGTCAGCAACTGTTAGCCGATGTTGTGACGTGAGAGACTCACCAGGTATTACCTTACAGTCCCTGAAAGTATGTAGTCTGGAGCGATCCGCGAGTATAT